>CM068388.1:80717001-80766823 GCA_034770075.1 Aralia elata | reverse complement strand
TATTATTATTTGTTATAATTTTTAATTAGTATTATTTATACTTAGTTTGTTAGTTAAGTATTTTGGTAATATTTTGGCTAAATATTAAAGTATCTCAATTATTAAGAAAATTATTCTCTTTAATTTTAAATTAATTTAATTAATAATATGGAGGGTTCAGATATATGCATAAAAAACTATTAAATCAGCTAATATTTGTAGTATTTAATAAAAATATATTATTTTTGGATGGAATAGATTATCCATTGAGGCGAATTCTATACCAATTTTTTGCATCTGTAATTGTAGGTCAATCATTTACGTATTTTCAGGTACGGATTTACGTTACTCCTTCAACAATACTCTTCGTGAAATTTATATTAATTTTTTTTATTTTGTTCCTTATTACGAATTTTGTTATTTATTTCACATAATTGTTTATTGTGAAATTTTCATATAATAGTTTCATTTTGGAAGTTTGATACACATGACTCGTATTTGTACTCTTTAAGTTGGTATTATCAAGGGTCTAGTATTTATTTGTTGATATTTGCGTAGAGGCTGGTACATGTGGTAGTTACCTTATTTTGACTATTATGAATTTATAATTTGATTTGGTTTCAACATGTACATATAGGGAACCCTTTTGTTGGTATTGTGTCGCATGTGTTGTGACAGTGGTATCTTGTATAGCATATACCCGTAGGGTTTATACATGAGCTTATAACCACCTGTGGGGGTACCACAGGCATGTTCGTCTTGGCTACAAGAGACATGACCACTAATCCGTGGCGATGTGAATCAGTTCCCCACAGGGGTTGGTTCGTACTCTATTTTGTGCTCCGATGGGTAAGATAGTGGTTGGCCATTTTGGATGAATTTGTAGTTTGTGAGGAGTCGTGATGGTGTCGGCCCTAGGTTTTCTGTTTTGTTCTGCGGATTGGTGATGTTGTGCCAAACCACCCCTTTCGATTTTGCATGCATTTGGATCTGCAGTCCATTGTGTGATTTGTCTATGTGGCATTATTTAATTTGCCTATGTGGCATTATTTGACTCTGCCTATGTGGCAGGCTATATTTTTGAGCTCGGTATGAAAAATAACAACCTGCCCTTTTCTTCAGACTATTAGTTTTTTGTGATACAAGCTCAGTTCTGTTTAGGTGATTTTGTTATTCATTTCAGTTCAGTTTCATAATTCTGTACTCTATATCCATACTGGGCATTTGGCTCATGGCTGTGTTTTTGCTTCCGGCAGGTTACTCAAGGGGGATCTTGGGCAAGTGTGATGAGAGGCTTTCTCACCTTGATGGTTTAGATATTGTAGTTATGTTTTGATGTTTGGGTCTTTGGTATTGAAACCTTTATTAAGATTAGAATGTACTAAACAGTTTTGAGCCGGTTGGACAATTATTTATAACCTCTTTAAGAATAATCTTTTGCGGTTTATAATTTTTAATATTAGTTTATATTTTTTGTTATATCTGTGTTGTAGTCTCCCTTCCTATTTTGGGAAGAGGGTGTTACCATGGCATTGAACTTGAATATTATATTAATTAAGTTGATCTGGTCCAGTTAATCCGTATCAAATATGTCTGTGATTAAGTAATTAAGGATGTACTAGATAAACAAAAACAGCCTAGAAGAAATTCAAAAATTAGAAGGGAATCAAGTCGTCTTACACCCTACTCCCTCCGTCTCAAATTAATTGCTCAATTTTGACTTTTTTAAAGTCAAATTAACTATTTTTAGGATTAATAATTAAACGATATATAAATTTATTTCTAAAATTATTAATATTTGTGGTTTGTAAAAAATTGTATATACTTTCTTTTGGTTATTAATCTCTTCACCTATAATTTTAGCAAAAATAATAAAAAAGATTAGTTTTTAAAATATGGTCAATTTGGACCCTTTAAAAAATCAAAACTAAGCAATTAATTTGGGGACGGATGGTTTATGTAACTACCATTCATTATCTTTGAACCAGGTTTATATCAACTAAGGATATATGGAGGCATTCTGCTGAGATCTAAAGTCTAATAAAATACTCTCGTCGTTGCACAATAAGAATCCCCCTTGTAAAATAAAAAATAAATAACACATAGTATATTATGGTACCGTTGGCCGAACAAAAAACTAAAGAGTTTATGGCTAAAGTGGATATGATAGTATCATTTAAATAAGAGGCACTTAAGAGCAGTTATTAGGAGGCACTTTTACTAACAGTCTCTGTAGCATGTGTCGCCAGTTCGATGCTAAAAATCATTACAATGCCTTCGTTACTAGTTGGTCTACTTTGAAGATTTCATGGCAGTTTTTGCTGCCTAATATTAAATTAAAAAGCAATTATTTTCCATGTAATGGGTAATTTTGGTTAAAAGAATTATTGGAAAATATCAACATACATAAATTCCTGTAGGATATATATATATATATTATATATATATATATATATATATTTATATATACAGTTTGGATCTTAGACGGACTCAATTCACGGACCAAACATCGGACGGGTAAAAAAAGGACACCGCGGGTTGGGAATGGGTTAAGAAGAAAAACCCAAAAATCAGACCAAAACGAAATCGAAGCAAAATCTCACTCTAAATCAACCCTGTCTCTCCCTGCGAAATTCAAAATTTGAAAATCCATTCCATTCCATTCGGCAAAAGCAATCGGCGAAATCGATCCATGATATCCATATCATTCGGCAAAAGCAAGAGGCAAAATCGAAACCCATTCGATTTGGGTTCAGCAATCGGCGAAATCGAATGCACAACGCTCGATCTATTCCAGTCGGCAAAAAGCAAGAGGCGACATCGAAAACCCATTCCAACCCGCGTGAAGAGCAATCGGCGAAATCGAAATCCATTCCATTCGGAAATAGCAAAATCCGGCAGAAATCTATTAAACATTCCATTCGGCAACGACCAAAATCTGGGTATGTAATTAGTTTTTCTCTTACATTGTGGAATTTGATTCCTGTTCATAGTTTGAGGGAACTCGTTGATACTTTTTTTGGTTTATGAGGAGAAGACTCCTAAATTTTTGAAGACCTTCGAGTCCTATTCTCTTACTAGTACTGCTTCAAGGACATTTATTATCATCTTTTGTTGCTTGGTCTTTTCTAAGAAGCCTAGCTATTCAGCTCTGTACTCTTTTTTTGTCTCTCTTTTCTTTTGGAGTGGTTTAATGTTGAATTATTATTTAATGATCTATGGTGGTCATCTTGTGTTAATGAAAGTGGCCCCGATTATGATGTTTCAGTGCCATAGTGATTGATTTGTTCCCACCAATTCTTCACATAGTTTAGTTGTGGTCCTTCAAAATTCTTTGAGACTTGGCTATCAGCACATGGCTTGTTTTGCCATAATTTAGTCTAGGTTATTATAATCTCTTATTCCTCCTCTGTCACAATTTTGTTAAATCGTATCTGTTGTTTAGCATGCATTATTTAATTGATTCTTCATATTTTCTTGTTTGTAGGTTGAAGATTGAGTTTGCCGAAGGAAAAGTACCTTGTGGTGCCAGTTTTGAATGCAGTGGGAGAAGAGCAGATCAATTAATCCTTTATCTTATACTTATGAACTTTGTTTTACCTTGGTATTGTGTCATTGTTAAAATTCTGTTGATGATGAAACTCATTTTTGTATAAATTTGTTGAGTAGGGGATAAATGCTGTCAAATGGCTGTTCAATTTCAAGATTGTATTCAGTTGGTATTCATTATGTATTCAACTTGACAAATCCCCAGTGTGTTAGTATTCAGTTGGACATAACAGGGCATATATGGGATGAGTATTGAATGAATGATTATTGATTGAAAAAATGAGGTTCATGTTAGTTTTTGATTTAGATGCTTATGTAGTAGTCAGTTGGACATAACAGGGCATATAATGGATGAGTATTGAACTGAATGATTATTGATTTGAAAAATTTGAGGTTCAATGTTTGTTTTTGATACATGAGCTTTTCTCATTCTTTTTTCTTTCTTCAATGGAAAAGAAAATTTGCGTTAAACAAATTTATACTATTTCCGATGAACACTCGAAACATTTAAACTATCATTTTAAACTATTAAACAAACATAGGATAGATTGGTTATTTCTCCCTGAAGCTGGATGAAAGTACAGTGTGTTTCTGTGTGAGTGCAGACATGAGTATCCTGGGGTTCACTAACATGATATTTGCACATTCTCCAAATAAATAATAGATAGTCACTTTATAAGAGATTTGGTCAGGCTTGTTAAAAACATTTACTATGTTCAACTAGAAGATGAATCTTACAAGAAAAAGGTGTACATATTTATTCCTATTGCAAAAAATTTCTTTCTAAAACTCAACACAGCTCACAATCTCTAACACTGTTGCTAGAATTCTTGCCAATCACCAATATGAGGACAAGGTACTGGCTCCACACGTGAGCTGCATTCCCAACCAGGAAAAATTGTTATCAGCAAGGTATTGGCTTCACCCTGCTGTATACACGTAATGGTTGGTTCCTACAACAATTTGATACATTTTCCACTCTCAAAAGCCTCAGAGCGCACCCAACTGACAGTTGCTTGAACACTCCAGTCTCTGTTAACAAGACTATGAACCAAAAATAATTTAGCACCCAATGTTTGATATATCAATTTCAGAGAAGTCCAAGTTTACTTCTAAGCCATATAAAAATATAAACAGCGAGCATCAATTAAATTACTCTTGCAACTAGAAAAAAATAACAATGCAAACCAATACAAAAGGCATGTGTTGTAATTTTTGACAAGCAAAAAGCTGTTGTATTATCAGAGCTTATTATCCACTATTAACTAGCAATATGTCCCACCCTGTTGTGCACTTACAAAAAATTCTTGCCAAACTCAATCACAACTCACATCGTGAACACCTGCTGCTAGAATTTATTGCCAAGCACCTAGAGATGAAATAACTTTTCAATATTTACACTTGGATTGGGAGTTGCGCCGTCATGACAAGGGAGTGAATACCCTGCAAACAAAAGTGACATCTAATAAGCACAATTAGATACAACAATATCTATGAAAAAAAAATGTCTAAATTTGCAAAATTTCTTACCTCTTTGTAAGCATGGGACCAATTTCTTTTGGTCGTGTGTTTGGCCAACCAAACCACACCCATTACACCGTCTAGCTTTTGATTTTTTTGGTCCCCCTAATGCTTTCTCTTTCCTCTCCCTTAAGCCTTTTACCACAAACCTTTGCACGCACTTGACTCGGTTCGTGGTAATAGGTTGCTACCCCAACTCCCTGACGCAACTACACTTGGAATTTTGACTTCTTTCTACAGTATCAACAAAACTTGTACCACAACTAAATCATTTGATTAATTTTATCATGTTGCACCACTCAAAGCATCAATATAGACCTTAGTTGCTTCGTTGCTAGTAAGAGCCTTGTCAACCATAATCTAAGGCTAGTTGCTTTAATTGACTGCGATTCAGCAGATTATGACCTGTTATCAGTTATCTCATTGCCACTACCCATCAACGGACTACCCCAGATTTAACTGTTTTTGTCCATCTACTCAAAATGTATTGACTTGGCAATATTTCATAATCATGCATTTTTGTTGCAAATATCCCATACACGTGTCTACAAGGGGAATTCCCATGCTCTCAAATTTTTGGCAAGTACATGAAGGCAAAATCCTGATCCTTGTCATAATGAATTTGTTCGCAATGGGAAATTACCGCCACTTTTTCTTGCAATGTTGTACACACAGTGATCTTCATCTTCATCTATAAGCTCAAATTTAAAAGTCAAGCTCTCCCACATCTCATCCTGGAAACTTAAAAAATATTTCATGTGTATAGATATCAACCATATGCACCAAAAAGTCGTGATGGATTTTCATTTTAGGCTTCTCAATCATGTCTGTGTGATCCGCCAATAATTCTTCATGACGTTGTCGCTAAAGTCCCCTACCTAACTGAATCATTAAAATCCACCAATGAATTATTTTTTGAAACATATTTTTGAAGAATGAGTGAGAGCTTTGCAGCTCGTTGGGCTACTTGACATTCCAGCCGAGGAAAAACATGAATTCATATAAGCCGGCACCCATTTAGCACGAATTTCAACCATTGATTGTAACCATTTTGTTGTTCATTTAACCCACTCTTCTCAACCAACTCTATCCATTTCAAATCTAACTCTTCCTTAATCTCTGTTTTCCATATGCAATTTTGAAAACTCTGTATAGTAAAGCACTGTATTTAACTGAATCTATCTTCTCAGAAAAATTTAGTTTAAATGTGCCAACTACAATATCTATGAAAAGTTGTTGGTAAAGTTTTGTGAAATTGCATTTGTCATAGCAGGATCTTGATCAGTAATGATCATCTTAGGGGCATCAATTGAACATGACTTCCAAAAATTGGTTGAAAATGCCAAAACAAATGGTTCTTTGGTCTCATTACTCAAGAATGCAACATGCAAATATTATTGTTTGAGCATGATTTTATTAACACACAGTAGTGGAGCAAATATTATATCATTACCGATTAGTGTTGTATACGTAGTATCAAAGGATCACTACATCACCAAAAAAATTGTAAGCCCGTTATAGAGGTTGAATCAGCCCAAAAACAATGAGTAATCATGTTTTTCATCATTTGACTCAATTTTGAAATAAAAATGATGGATTCTTTCCTTGTTCACCCATTAAAAACTCGTGCAACATATTTCCATCCGGTTCCTATCATCTCATTTCGGCTTATCTCTTTTGAGATTATACAAATCTCTATGCGTACAACCAACATTCTCAAAACCCGTTCCGATTGCACTCCAAGCAAATTGAATTGTTGATGCGATGGTATTATTTAACATTATGAAGCTGTTGTGGTCAGTGCCTTTTTGGCAGTTGATATATTACGGGGAGATCGCCCAAGAAATGTGTTTTTCGTGGAGTTGTTACTTGGGTGACAATGACCCTCAACAACTATACTAACAACATATAAGTTTGGAAGGTGTCATCGACAATAGCAAGTTTTGCTTTACACCCCTCTTTAATTGATCCCCTACGCCGTGTTGCCTCAATGTTCGCTACTGTTGTAGCATTCCCCTGTTTCCAACAAAACAATTCTTTCCTTATGATCTCACTACTTCCCCGTCTCTTTTTTTCAGACCAATTTCGAAACACTAAAACCACTCTCTTTTGCATATGCCAATTGTAGAAACTAAAAGCATCATCTATTGTTTGAAATTCTTGAACCTAATTTTTGTTTCAGGTCTGGTGTTACTTGAGGATTATACAAATTATCTGAAAAATTAGGATCTAACGCAACACATTGTTCCTCATTTTTAGCCCACGCTCTAATTCAAAGTCTACATTCCCCCCTTCTTTTCGCTCTAAATTTTCTCCCATCTCATACTCTGCTTCAACGTTATCCATATTGATTTAAAACCTCTAATGATCAAAATTGGTAAAATTAACTTTTCAGAATATGAATAAAATTGTGAAAACCACAACCAAAATATATTAAATAACGGCAAGTAGTTATGTCACTTAATGTCCATTTTTAAATCATAAAGTATAACACAAGACCAGATTGGCCCTATTTTTGGGTCATAAATAACATGCCGATTTTATGTATCTTGGTATTACAAAAGGAAAGAGAAAAGTTGTTCAACTGGGAATCCTTTTTGCCCAAAAATGCCACCTTTCCTTCACAGACATGAATTTCGGTTCGAAAGATGGGCAAAATCATGGCAACGGAATTAAATTCAAAAGATGGGAAAAATAATGGCAGGCTGAATTTTATATAATTTTTTTTCTCATTCGACTGCCATTGTTTCTTCAAATCAGTACATATTTAGACTTTAGAAACCAAACGGAAACAAATGGGAAGGGGTGTTACCTCGTCTTCTTCAGGATCAAAAGGGATGATTTGAATGCTTCTATTATGCAAACCCTAGCTCCAAACTTGCAACGTAAAGGGGTTTTCATTTATTGAGAGAGAAATCTAACAGATTGGGGGATGGTCATTGATTTATCACTCCTGACACTAGGTATAACGCATTTGGGCTTATCAACAAACTATTGGGGATTCATTTTTCAAAATTTTGGATATTCAATTTCCGTCACTTTGGCTCTAGTGGGAGAATATACAATCAATGGAGTTTCAGGCATATGATGCAAGCTTGTTCATTCATATAATGATAACCACTACTTAAATGCTGCCCATCAGATGTGTGGGAGGTGTGGCTGGAAATTCAGTTTGCATCCAATATAGGGAAATTTCGTTTGCAGATGAACGCTGGGTTTGGCTTCCCTTGTTTGCTCTGCACCTTTCGGTTTCTTTTGTATGACCCGAATATGAGATTTTGACCCGCGTGTTTCTGGAGTCCGGTCCTTGGTCCGTTAATTTGGTCCGCTCCAGATCCCCTCTCATATATATATATGGCACTCCCTCCTTTAGTCTACTTTTTCTTTTTTTTTGTGCTTGGATATATGGTTATCCTCTTTCTAACTGAAATATTCTTTGTCTATTACAGGTTTAGAAAGAAATTTTTTGGTGTTTTATTTACTTGGTACAAATTTTCAAAAGATCTTAAAAAACACACGCATTCATAGTGTTTTAAATATATTTTTTAGTTAATTTACATATTTGATATATCAAACTATATTAAAAATATATAAAGCTTATAATGCAGAAATGTTTTTGGAAAAATTTCTTATAATTTGTGTTGTTTCACAACACAATTTTATCCTTTTAAGGGTGTCGGAGTGCATGATCTTTTCAATGTTTCTTTCTATGAGAAAGTATTGGCAATAGGCGAAGCTCCCATAGGTTTTCCTTTATTCATTCCATTTAATATTATGAATCATTTTACCTTTTTACTTAGAGAAATTCAATAAATTATACATGGAATGACTTGTAAATATTCGTATTTTACCTTATTCAAATAATAAAATGTTACATAGAAAATTGAGGAGAAAATTAAGAACATTTAAAATTCAATATAATTAACTAAACTGTTTTTACATGATAAATAGTAATTACACATGATAAATAATAATGACAACAATGCGGTTAATTTATTTCAAAATCCCTTGATTTTCTTTTAAATTTCGTTCGTGGGATATTATTATTGACTGTTGTATAACACTAATTTTATAGGTCATTTCTTATATAATTTATTGGTCTTTTAGTAAATATATAATTTAAGTATAAGTTTAAATTAAAAAAAAACTATATTCTTATTAATTGTGGGTGCTGGAATACCTGCATCTACGCCATGCCTGTCCAAATATAGAAACAGGATCGACGATAGTAAAAGTTGTTGACCGGATAAATTTGGTCTTCTGCACCTTGTCTTTATATTATCTATATATATATATATATATATATATATATATATGTATGTATGTAGGTGTGTGTGTGTGTGTGTGTGTGTGTGTTTACTCTCAAATGAACCTCAAATCTTATTCGTTCAAATTGTCACCAAGCATACAATATAAAATGTTAATAAAAGCCCCAAAATTCAAACTATTGGTACTAATTTAATAGTGGTTGCACCATATCCATGATTCATGGGTTTTCATCCATTATATATCTTAATTTATAAGTATATTTAATACTTCCTAAGCAGAAATCAACGGAGGAGTAAAAGTAGTAGTGAATTCTAAAGAAAATTTCCCTAAACCCTAATAGCTAGATGTTAGAGGGAAATGGGCAGTTTCTCCATCCATATGAAGCATCATACATCCATCCATCTGAAGAGGAAAAAAAATAATACACTAATTTCGTAAATTACAAGAAATCAAAATAAAACCAAAATATTCATGGAAAGAATGCTTTTCTGGACCAATATAATATTCTTGAAAGGAAATTTATACTATAATTTTCCAAGAAATTTGAAGGTCGGGAAAAGTTCTTCAAGATCAAGAAATTATTTATAGCAAAAGGAAGCCAGGGATTATTAGTATAAGAACAAGCTATATTTATGAGTAGAAATACTAATAGGTCTTAAGAGCTGCAATCACCAAACAAATATAATCATGGTTCACCTACTAAATGTGAATATGTTACCTTAATGGGCAATGTTAAGCAGAAGTCCTCTAATTTTAATGGTGTGTTCAAGATTTTAAAAGAATTTAACTTGTAGTTCTAAGGACAGTAATCTTGATGTAAAAGAGAACCCTAGCTAGAATCCAATTCTCATCAAACACGAAGAGAAAAAAACACAAATGGAGGACACACATTAAGAAAAATGGACTTGTTCTTAAATTTATTGATAAACACAAATGTATCTATATTTATATTTGAGTATATACGTATTGATTAAATGAACCAAAGAAAGTAAGAAACTTCAAAAAATGGTCCAAATGTATTCATGCTAATAAAACAATTTGTATGAAGGCCATGAAAAGGTGCATGTCCAAATATGGCAAACGGAATACATATTTGACAGTTTGAATCTAGTAACTAGTTTCTAGTGAAGCCTTCTCAAAATGTAATTACTCGCTCTGGTAGTACCATTTCCAAATCAATCAATAATTATGTCTTAAATGAATTATCTACTGAAAATAATTAAACACTTGAAAAACATGCATTTATTACAACTACTCATCAGTACTCGAGAATTCTTAATTACCCATAAATTAGTATTAAAAAATAAATAAACAAAAATAAAAAATACAAAAGTAAAAAACTAAAAAGATGGTGAAACAATCCCTTGATAGCTTTGTATTCAAAAAGGAAGAATAATAGCCATACCAAACATAGCTTTAATGGTCACTATTAAGTGGGTTTATTTAAGAGCGAAGGGACCATATGGAATATTATCAAAAGAAGTACTCCTACCTAGTAACTACTAGTTGGTTTGGCTGGCAGCTATATTGTCTGTCCACAACATCAATGAGCTTGTTAGCTATTGCACTTGCATACACTGAAGAACCTTCATAAATCTGATGATAAAAAAATACAATAAAATCCTCCGTACATGAAACCATAAAGATTTGAAAAAAAGAAAGAAAGAAAAGAGTAACCAATATGGGGTTAACAGTTCACTACCTTAGTGTTGAACAGGAAACTGTGAGATAGAAATCACCAACTAGGCCACCAGCAAACATGTTGAAGATCCAGCTGAAGTATCATCAAGAACCTTTTGTACAAACAAAAAACATTGATTCCTCTTTTGGTTGAACCAATTTAATTGGGTTACTTCATCGTCTAGGAATCCGAACATCGACCTCAGTATTCTTGGTCTTTCTTTGAAGCCATGAGCTCCTAAGTGTTGACCCCATTATAGGGCTGCTGCTCTGGATCAGGCTTCACGTTAGTGGTCTCAACTTCCAATACAGAATTCATCTTCTGTATTGTTGCCTTCTTAACAACCTCTCTCTGCTATACCTTTTTTTCTCCACAAGAACCTGGAACTCATTAACTGTTCTTTGAGAGTTCTTTGATGTAATCAATTGAATCCCCCACAATTGAAGCTCTATCAGGCTTTGGATTTCACTCAGCCATAAACAAAAATGTAATAAATATATCATTCATGAAAAGGAACACAACAAAATTCTATGCATTCATTTGGGTAAAAAAAGTAATCCTCAAATATGAAAGGTAGTACACCAAAGATTGCTCGCAGACAGAAAGGAAAACAAAAAGTAGGAAGAAATATGGTTAGAATTATATAAAAGGTCAAATATTCATATATACAGAGGCAAAAAAACAAACAGATTGAGGAGGGGAAATTAGGAGAGATTTTGCGATGAATACCTTTGAGGGGATTTGGAACCAATTGCTTCAAAGCAGCGTATTTATCATTCAAATGGCACTCTCCTTTGTTTCTCAGAAGCAAAGTGTTTGGTTACCCTTACACTCCCCTTCCTTTAGCAAAAACAATTCATATCCACTACTGAACCCAAAAACCCCAAATATCAAACTCTTCCACTATTCTCTCTTTTTCCCTCCCATTCCATCAAAACAATGTGTCCGGGTTGTGTCGCCGAGCAAGTTATACCCATGTGGGGAAAGGACTGAATACACTTCCCTAAACATCGGAGGGGGAGGGAGGAAGGTTTCAAAATGAAACATTGGGTCATATAAAACACTTGAAACTCGACCCGGAGCCCCCCCCCCCCCCCCCCCCCCCCCCCCCCCCCAATGTAGGGACCAGGGAGATTTGTGAAGGGGAGGATTTTTGAATTTGGGAGCAAAGAGGTATGAGCATCTGGGTAACTGAAAAAGATGTAAGGAGATCTGGTGTTTGAGGGTATGGAGTTTCTGTAGAGTTAATAAAGCTTTGGTGATGACTATTGATATTATTGTGCATATCTTGAATTTGGGGAATATTGACCATAGTTATTTTCTTGATGATTTTCCCAGTTGGCTTGATGATTTTGGGTCTTGCATCAAAATGGGTCTTGATCAATATTGTTGTTGGCGGTTCTGTAACAGTTTTCAATCTCCAACCCCATTTGGTGTTGAAGCGCTAATTCCATGGTGGCAGCTGCCGCAAACCGCCACGTTGCTAGCGGCTAGCTGCCGCAGCCGCTGCGGCGCGTGAGCAGCATTCTTGTTGGGGGTGTAAGAGAGTACTTTTTCTTCCATAGGGAAATTGGAGGTAGCAATTTGGGATAATATTTTGTGAGAAACCATCTTCTGCAATGTGTTTGAAATTGCATAGGGGCTGTATCAAAGCATGAGCTGCCCTCTTCAAACATTTCTGGGTTCACTAATCATGCTTGTCTCCCACCTTTTTAGGGGGATCTTTTTTCTCTGCAAATGGAACAAGTCAAAAAAACAAAAATGGAGAAAAAGGTAAGTTACATAATCTTCAATACATCTGCCTTTTTTATATGTATATACATGAACTTATAGAATAGGAAAAAATACATTTGCTAGTATTTGAAATCAAAGTAAAATTGTTGATAACCCTAACCTTCTGATGAAAAATATGAGCTATCTTGTTTTTTGGTGTAGGTCTTGAAAAAGATGAACTTTTTTCAAAACAAAACCCAGAATTAAATCAAGAACAAAAATATCAGGAAAAAGAACTGAAGATATATATTTATATATAGAGAGGGAGAGGAGAGAGGAGAATGATATGGTTATGGATATATAGGCAGGTAGGGGTGGGTTTGTGGGGACTGGAAACTAGAGAGATATTATATAAGTCCTGTTCATATAACAAAAGTATAATTTGCTTTTTTTTTTTTTTTTGCCCACAGCAAGTAAGTGTGTTAACTGAGTATTCCCATCACTGGGGCCCCCAATAAATATCATAATATCCCGTTATTCTCTGATTTCTGATACTAGTACTTTCCTGCGGCTTGATTTACCTTGTCCCGTTATTTTTGTCCTCATCATTCATTTCATTCTCTTTCTTTTTTCTTCCTAGAAAATGGTTCCGTGTACCAATACTAGGGTTTTCAGATTTTACCTTGATGATAAACATTATTTGCAAGTGTTCTAGCTTTCATATTAGCATTCAGACATTAATGGAGTTGCTACAAATTGTGTAGATTGATTGGGTGGACAGTTGGTTGCGGGATTTGGATTTTCAAGTCCCTAAATTAGACAATTTATTTGAACAACGTTATAAAAAACAACGTTGCAATTGTATAATCATGAGTTGTAAATATTATGATACTTATTTAACAGTAGTTCAGTCCAAATTACATTCAATTAACATATATCGATTGCAACTGTTACTATATAGGACAACCTTAATTGATTTTACCATTTTTGAACTGTTTGAGATTAGGGGTTCTGTTGCAAAGTTATCTGTACAACTAATCACGAAAATGTTATAGAAAAAAAATCTTTGTTACTTAAATAAATAAAAAATTAATTCAAGAACTTAGACAAACCATTTTGGAAAAAAAATTGATCCCACGTATCAAATAGCCATCTATTCTTTCATTTGTTTCTTCATTTGTATAGGCAAGACTGTCCTATGAAAAAGAGTGGCATATTTGTAGCTGCCAAAAATACCATGCTCAAAAAAACTTTAAAGTTAACTTAATTTTAAAGAAAATACCCTTCAGTAACTTTTTGTTTCACTTTGGTTTTAATAAATACAAAATAGTAACATTACTAGTACAACGATTTACATCAACTCTTCTGTTTATTTTACTACACCTCTTTCCCTTTTTCACTTCCTATTCCATATCAATTTTTGCTTATGTTTCCCTTGTTTGGTTTCTCAGCAATGGATAGAAGACATTCCCAAGTAACGTCAAAATGATGTCGAATTCTAGGTAAGAAGTACCCACAAGTTTTGCATCAAAATGTGACCACTTCTTTCTAACGTTGACACTGTCGCATGGAGCTGTCCACTCCCTGTCATGAAGTACTCATATTTTATGATCACTTTCTTTTGTTGTCTTCTCTCTTTCCTCTCTATTCTTTCCTTTTCCTTTTATTTTGGCTTACTAAAAACCCCAAAAAATAACTCAAGGGATTTAGTTTCCTAAAATTTTAATATATAGTTATATAGTGTTCATATCTGGCTACATGAACCTTTAGACCCCCAAAATGTGATCCTCCAATTTTTGAAAAAAAAATATATACATTTTTTAGAAGAGTTTTTAAATTTATCATTTAACACTAATTTATGGAGAGCCCCATATATAAACTTACTATCGGGTAACATTGAGATTTGGCCAATTAAATATGCAAGGGTCATAATAAATAATATATCATTATCATCCCAAAAGGAGTCCTCATATTTATTAAAAAAATATGCATGTCAAGAAAATATTATCGAATGTCATTATTTTGTTAACCAATTTAAATGGGGGTTGTAATATTATTAAAAAAATCGGGGATTTAAACTCTTTTATCACCGATTATTTTGAAATATATGATTTAGTCCACCTTTTAGGACATGATAATAGTATTTTGAGACAATAAGAAAATATAAGGCTGCTTAATGACTTTTTTTTAAGGTATCAAATTATTATAAATTATAAACAGCATAAAACGGAGTATGTTGGGATTTAGATAGGAGAATTAGTCATGGAAAGATGATGCATTGGCTCCAATTAATTATATTAGTGATTAGATTAAAAGTTTTATAGTCTAACATTTGCAAAAGTATTTTGATAATTATAGTCGCTGATAATATCTGAGTAATAATTAGGATTTCTAAAGTAGTCAAAATATCATTAAGAAGTAAAAAAGTGTCGTTGAATTAAGTGTAAAAGTGTTATCAAAAAAATATATTTACTCTGCAATTACAAAGTCACTGTCAACAACCATATATTAATATGCATTTAGTAAACTAATCATTTTTGCAAATGAGATCATAAACTTGTGGTTAAAAGTTAGGACTGAGATACCTAACATTTAGGTCTCAGGTTCAATTCTCATTTTGGGATGAGTTTATTTTTTTCCTTTATATAAAGTTTTTTTTTCTTGATTTGTTGGCGGACTATTATTTCCTCTTTGATGGAGGTTTGATTGGTTATGGATTATTGAAAATAATAATAATGTACTTTATTATGAATTTATATTGCTTATTTTCCCTCATTTAGTGAAGTTTGATTAATTCTTGATATTGAAATAATAATAATATCATTTTATTTATGAATTTATATGTGTATTTCCCAAAAAGTACGACTTTCAAAAAAAATATTACCTAATCATTCTTCGATCCATGGCAATTGAATTTATCAAATGATCATAGTCATTGATTCCTCGAGAGTCGCGAAGGTTATACAGTTTATAGCGTGTTATAGAGACTATGGGATTATTTACGGTCACAATTACGACAGTAATAATATTCTAAATCATATTTTTAGTATTACTTAAATCAGTATTTACAATTAAATTCCCTATGTGATAAACTAAAAAAAACCCCAAATCAATGATAGCCTTCATATGGTTTTAGAGCCACCTTAACACGATTGTAATTTTTCACAATCTTAGTAGTTTGTGGGATCGATTGAGGTATTTTTTATCAATAAATAAACGAGATTACAAATTATATTATAAATAATAAATTGTTGGAAATGATAAAATTAGTCATTAATAAATTTTTCAAAACTAAATTGTCACGATTTGTTGCCACAAATGTACATACAACTATGTTTATCTTCGGGGGTTTAAATTTCTAGTAGAGTAATATTAGGAGTCTCAAATTTTTTATCTCTAAATAAAAATGGACATTGAATATTTTTAATAATAATTTAAGGACATAGCCAATTAAATGAGATTTACCCAAACTAATGTTATGATGACACATAACATCATTTGAGACATTTTTTGAGACCCCTGATATCACTTAATGGTATGGTTTTACTTTTAATTACATTGTCCTTCAGTTCTTCCTAAAAGCCCCCCCCCCCCCATAATATTTGAAAACAGAAAATGAACAAATAAAATTTTTTAGAAAAATTTTAAAATACAAACTTGGAAAAACAAATTTGATCACGGTGTTAACGACGGATCCCCATGTATATTAAGATTTCTGTGTGCAGTTAACGTGGGTCTCTCTCTATATATATATATATTATAATTGGGTAAATAATTTATAGCATGTATTTAAATTATGGATCCTTTATAGGGCATACACCATTTATGACCATTGTAAATAAGAATGAACGACCGTATTGATTAGAAATTGAAAAATCGACGTTTCGTTATTGATTAAATTAGCGCATTGGTTAAAAAAAAACGCATATCATCCGCTACTAATAGTAGACGGACGCTAATAAGAGTTTGGTGTTTATTAAATTAGGAAGTTTCAATTAATTAACCAGGGTTTAGGATATTTATTAAACTCATTTTTTAATTGGTTTAAGGTTTATTTAATTTTATTAATCTCTGGTTAATAAACCCTAAAACCCTAGTTAATAAACTCCTTTGATTCCTAATTAATAAATCCTAAATCTTAGTTAATTAATTGAAACTCTAGTTAATAAACTCAAAAACCCATTTTTCTGATTAAACGTCTTCTACAATTAGTAGCGGATGATAATGTGTTGTTTTTTACCATCCAGCTACTAATAGTTAGCGGACAGTTTTCTAATCAGGGTCATTCCTTCTTGTTTTCAATTATATAAATTAGTATATGTTCTATAAGAATTCATATTGGAATACATGCTATTGCGAATCAAAGCACGGAATCGCACCCGTGTAGAATCCATGGATCATCTCTAAAAACGTCTCCTGAATATGTCTCCCTTCCTCTACGTAATTATATATATACATTTTTCGGGGAAATATCTCTAACTTCTTAAAATTTCATGCTCTTTGTTCTCAGGCTCTCGTTCTATATGAATCAGTTTCTATTCCCGCTGGCATCCGGTCCGTGGCCGAATCGACGAAGACATGATGACATGCTTCTCAACAACCAGCCACTAGAGATTTTATTAAAATCTACCCAAGGCGGGTTGCTTCCTAGCTCACCCACGCAAACTTGATTGGGCTCAACACTAACTGAAAATGGAAAGTGCATTTACACGTATTGTACTTGTCAAAATAAACAATTCTCTCAAAAATATACCTTGTGTTAGAAATTAATGAATTTCCTTCTAGCAAAATTGCAATCACTTGATAAACTCAATTAGCTTTGCGTTGTCTCACACAAGGTTTAAAAATATTGGTTATATACAACACAAAGTTGTAAATTTTCTTCTTAAAATCATGACCAAATAATATCAAAATTGTTAACATCTCCTTAAAAATCACGAGCAATAATACTATGGCACTGTATCTAATCCGTTGAATTAAGTGGGTGGATTATAGCAAAACTCTTCAACTTCTTCTTTTTTTTTCCTTTGTTTTAAACAAGCATAAAGTCTAATTCGTGTAAAAAAGATAATTTAAACGGTGATCCAAAATTAGGCGAAATTTACTTTAATTCCTCAACCAAACCTTTGTATGATAACTTGAATCACCATACAATAGAATTCCTTGGCAAGATATCTATAGCTATTCTTTCATAGGGAAATGAGTCCACGGCCATATTTGGTCCCGAAAATTGCCAAAAAATAAAAGGACAAACTTTAGAAACAAGGCTTTCACTAGTGAGTCATTGATATAGTTGGTACAGATATTGTGCAATATAAGATCCGACAAAATATTTGAAATTTCAATGATTATCTTATGATCATACACTTCTAGGCTATCTCACTCAATGATATCATTTAATAAAAAATAATCACATTTTTTGTTTAGAACATGTATTTTTAGAGGGAAATTAAACCCAGAAACAACTAAAATACACCTATTTTTCCTAAAAATAGCCATGGTCGCTTAATCGAGGACTCATATAATAATAAGGGTGAAGGTTGGCCACTAAATCGTAAACACTTTTGAGGTATATTTTATCCTAGGATTGGAAATTAATTCGGGAAGTATAAATATGATGCCAAAACATTAGGATAAACATTTAAATGACTATTATTAATTCAATCTTACTCAAATAATATTTGCAAAAACATATACATAATCCGCGTAGCCAACAACTTTTTCAGCTGGTGGGGTCTCATATTAGCTTGAACAATGTAAGCAATTAGTTATTTGCAAGGCAAGAAAGCTTATAGTTTATTAAATATCTTCTTCTTCTCTCTTCATGTAGATGCCTAGTTAGTTTCAAAACAGAAACATGAAGGAGTTAGTTTTTTACACGTTAATTAAGCAACAGATTATTATTTAATGCACAGCAATCTTCTTCTTATTTTTTTCTATTGCTACTAAAAATGTAGGTAGTATCTTTATGACGCTTTACTCATAGTTTTTTTTTAATTATAATTAGTTCTCCAATGGTCCCTATGGAATTAGAAACTAACACGTTTCTTGAATGGTGTCCTGGTCGGATAAGTTGTTGGTGATGTCCAAATCTCGAGTCTTGTTTGGCACAAAACTTGACAGTTTGTAGGAGGCAAGCTAGTCGTGTGCCACCCCTTTTCTTCTAAAAAATAAAAATCATTTTTTTTAAGTAAAAGCTATATACGCGTCTTGGAGAAGCAGCATATTTCATATATAACTCGATTTTTCAGCACGTTACTTGTTGGAGTATAAAAAAGAAACACAATAATTCCGTACATAAAAAAATACACCACATAGATGCTAGAATGACAATTGAGTACTGTAAAAAATGGACATTGCAAACTCAGAACTCAAAAGTTTGTTTATGTGATAAAATGAAGTAAATTGTTGAGGATATCATCCACATGAACAATCCATGAAATCTTAGAATATGTACACAACTATTTTTGGTTATTTTTATGTTTTGGTAAACATATTTCTTTAAAAGTTTTCAGTCTTATCAGGATTGTTACGTCAACAGAGAATTCAACTTTTCATCTTTTGGGAAGTTTTAAATTTTATTGCATTTTATGAAACCAATAATTAATCAATCAATAACCTCCCAATGATCTCGCTTGATTAACACAGGATTGATCAAGAGCACCATCATGTCATATATATGTAGAACAGTGTGTAGGTAAGTTTTTCAGGCTCCGTAATTTAATACCGCGGATGTCAATTTATTTATTTTTTAAGTTTTTTAGGCTCCGCAGTTTAATACTACGAATGCCAATTTTATTTTATTTTTTTTAAATTTTTCAAGCTCCGCAGTTTAATACTGCGGATGCCAAAACAATTTTTCACGCTCCACAGTTTAATTTTATGGATGGAGGACTTGTAACTAAGAACGTATGAGGGGTATTTTGCACAAATTTCTCGTCCAAAGAATTAAACTGTTGAATCCTCAATATTAAACTGTGGACGGGGATAATTTTCACCGTTAGATCTGCGATTAGACGATCACGATTTGTTGTAAAGATAAACTTAAATTTACAATGTTGATAATAGATCAGTCCCTATATATATATTTATATATATATATATATATATATATATATATATATATATATATATATATATATATTACTCTCAATGAACTCAAATATATTCGTTCAAAATGTCACCAAGCATACATTAATATCAATGTAATAAAAGCCCCAAAATTCAAACATAGGTACTAATTAATAGTTGTTGCACCATATCCATGATTTATGGTTTTTCATCCATTATATATCTTAATTTATAAGTATATTAATTAATATTTCCTAAGCAGAAATCATCTGAGGAGTAAAAGTAGTAGTAATTCTTAAGAAATTTCCCCTAAACCCTAATAGCTAGAAGTAGAGGGAAATGTGCAGTTTCTCCATCCATAAGAAACGTCATGCATCCATCTGAAGAGGAAAAAAAACACTAATTAGTAAATTGCAGGAAATCAAACAAAACCGAAATATTCATGAAAAGAATGCTTTTCTGACCATAATATTCTTGAAAAGAATTTGTACTATAAATTTCTTCAAGATCAAGAATATTTATAGTAAAAGGAAGCCAGGAATTATTAGTAAAGAACAAGCTATATATATGAGTAGAAATACTAATAGGTCTTAAGAGTTACAATCACCAAACAATATAATCATGGTTCATCTACTAAATGGAATATGTTAGCATAATGCGAATTTTAAGCAAAGTCCTCTATAATTATAATGGTGTTCAAGATTTTAAAAGAATTTAATTGGTAGTGCTAAGGACAAAAATCTTGATGTAAAAGAGAACCCTAGCTAAACTCCAAATCTCATCAAACAAGAAGAGAAAAACACAAACTAGAGGACACAATATAAGAAAAATGGACTTGTCTTAAATTTATGATAAACACAAATGCATCTAATTTATATATGAGTATATACGTATTGATAAATGAACCAAAGTAAGTAAGAAACTGCTTCATATATTCTACATGCAACTTCAAAAAATGGTCAAATGTGTTCATGCTAATAAAAGAAATTGTATGAAGGGCAGAAAAGGTGCATGTCCAAATATGGCAAAAGATTACATATTGACAGTTTGAATCAGTAACTTGTCTAATGAAACCTTCATCAAAATGTAATTACTCTGATAGTACCATCCCCAAATCAATCAATAATTATGTCTTAAATGAATTATCTACTGAAAATATTACACACTTGAAAACATGCATTAATTACAACTACTCATCAGTACTCAAGATTTCTTAATTACCCATAAATAGATTTAAAAAATAAATAAACAAAAATAAAAAATACAAAAGTAAAAAATAAAAAGAAGCTGAACAATCCATGATATCTTTGTATTCAAAAAGGAATACTAGCCATACCAAACATAGCATTAATGGTCACTATTAAGTGGATATTTAAGAGCAAAGGACCATATGGAATATTATCAAAAGAAGTACTCCTACCTAATAACTATTAGTTGGTTGGCTGGCTGCATATTGTCTGTCCACAACATCAATGAGCTTGTTAGCTATTGCACTTGCATACACCGGAAGAACCTTCAGGAAATCTGATAATAAAAAAATACATAAAATCCTCCATACATGAACCATAAGATTTGAAAATAAAAAAATAAAAAAATAAAAATAAAAAAAGGAACAATATGGTCCTAAAAGGTTAACAGTTCACTACCTTTGTGTTGAACTGGAAACTGTAGAAATCACCAGTAAGGCCTCCAGCAACATGTTGAAGATCCAGCTGAAGTTCATCAAGAACCTTTGATACAAACAACAAACAATTGATTCTCTTTTGTTGAACCAATATTTTAATGGTTACTTCGTCGTCTATGATCCGAACATCAACCTCAGTATTCTTGGACTTTCTTTGAAGCCATGAGCTCCTAAGTGATGACCCATTATAGGTCTGCTGCTCTGGATCAGGCTTCACGTTAGTGGTCTCAACTTCCAATACAGAATCATCTTCTGTCTTGTGCCTTCTGATCAACCTCTCTCTGCTATACCTTTTTTTCTCCACAAGAACCTGGAACTCATTAACTGTTCTTTGAAGTTCTTTGATGTAATCAATTGCATCCCCCACAATTGAAGCTCTATCAGGCTTTAGATTTCAGTCAGCATAAACAAAAAGGTAATAAATATATCATTCATGAAAGAACACAAACAGATTATATGCATCATTTGGTAAAAAAGTAATCCTAAAATATGAAAGGTGGTACCCAAATGATGCAAGACAAAAAGGAAAACAAAAGTAGGAAATGGTTAGAATTATATAAAATTTCAAATTTTCATATATACAGAGGCAAAAAAAACAAACAGATTGAGGAAGGGAAATTAGGAGAGATTTGCTATGAATACCATTGAGGGATTAGGAATCAATTGCCTCAAAGCAGCGTAGGTATTATTCAAATGCTCTCTCCTTTGTTTCTCAGTAGCAAATTGTTGCATCAAATGGGTTTGATCAATATTGTTGTTGGGGTTGTAACAGTTTTCAATCTCCAACCGGCCCATTTGGTGTTGAAGCTCTAATTCCATTGTGGCAGCAGCCGCAACCGCCGCGTTGCTAGCGGCAGCTGCGGCCGCAGCAGCATCTTGTTGGGGATAAGAGAGTATTTGTTCTTCCATAGGGAAATTGGGGTTGCAATTTCTCTGCAATGGAACAGTCCAAAAAAATGGAGAAAAGGGTAAGTACATAATATTCAAATCATGATCAATACATCTACATATATGTAAATACATGATGACTAGCTAGGAAAAAATAAATTTGCTAGTATTTGAATCAAAAAAATTGTTGAAACCCTAACCTGCTGATGAAAAATATAAGCTAGCTGATTTTTGGTAGTCTTGAAAAATATGAACTTTTTCCAAGCAAAACCCAGATTAAATCAAGAAAAATACTATCAGAATATAGAGAGAGAATGAATGGTTATGGATATATAGGCAGGTAGGGGTGGGTTGGGGGGACTGAAACTAGAAGATATTATATTAGTCCTGTTCATATAAGTTTGTTACTGAGATTCCCATTACTGGGCCCCACAACAATATCATAATATCCGTATTCTCTAATTTCTGGTACGAATACTTTCCTGCAGCTTGATTTTCCTTGTCTAGTTATTTTTCTAAATGTAAACAGAATATATACAGATATGGATACAGTGATATTCGTATTCGTATTTAAAAAATTAATTTGTTATTGGTATTTGTATTTAGAATTTGACGAATTCTAAAAATATTATTCGTATTCGGTTTTTAAATAATATCCGAATATGGATAATATCCGTTTTCGTTTATTTTATTCGAATAATCAGATTATTCGAATATTCGGGTATCCGAATTTGTTTATCAGTCACCTAATATAAAATTCATTCAAATTATTTACAAAAAATTGAAAAAAAAATTGAAAAATTACTCATCGTCAATCATAATTTAAAGTTTTAACCATACATATTAATTAAACATCTGAATCATAAAGGGAAGAAAAATGTCAAACACATCATCATACACCATTGATCATAAAAATCAAAATTTAAACATCATGGAGAAAGTATCAAATTAACATCATTGAAAAAATGGTAAAACTTTTGTTCTTCTTTGCAATCATCCTTCATTTATATTTCTCAATACAAGTCAGAACTCCTCAGTATTTCTCATTGTGTGCTAGCTCCAATTGGCGTTAAGCTCACACTGATATTCCTCCTTGTTGACTTGAACCCCATTTTGCATTGAAAAGTGACATTTTTGTTCGGATATGAGGTTTTTTTGTTTAAAATTTGTCAGAACATTTGAAACAAAGCTTAAGATACATGAATAAAGCGAAACAATTTGACTAATCCGGATGTATCAAGTGGGTTTTGAAAAAAATAATCGGTAGATTTATGGATATAGAGGATAGAAACCTTTTAATCAGTTAGATTTAAATAAAACTCTAAAACAAATCATGATTTAGTAGGTTGCAGGGCTAGGGTTTTGGTTTGGATGACAGAAGATGGAGAAAGAGTGCCGCGAGAGAGAGAGAGTGTGTAAGATGAAAAATGATTTAAACAATGCATTTTGGCCTTTTGTATTTATCTTGCAAACCCTCGATCGAACGAAACTTAATTGATCTGATCAAATTGGTTTAATATCATGTGTTGTCTCCACTTATCAATTTTAATCTTAGCAATCGGTAGTGAAAATCCACATGGCGTTCACGAATTGACTAGATTGAAAGTACACGGATAGCTCTATAGGATCATTTTTCATCCGTTTCATCAAGATTTGGATGGCTCAAATCAATATATATATATATATATATATATATATATATATATATATATATATATATCACTACAAAAAAAGACTTATCTGCGACCGCCTATCAGCGACCGCCTATCAGCGACCGCACTCGGTTGCTGATAGTAGTCGTAGATAATCTGGTCGATGTGTGGATATCAGCGACCAATATTAGCGACAGCCATATCAGCGACCGATTCAGTCGCTAAGCTGAGTCACCGTGAGTCAGGTCTCAGAGGTGACGTGGCCCACGTGTCAGCGACCAACATTAGCGACCGTTGCGGTCGCTAATACCATCAAGCCATTAGCGGTCGCTGATAGGTATTAGCAACTGCATGCGGTCGCTGATACTTATTTTTTTAAAAAAATTGATCAGATTTGTGAATTTCCCAAAAAAAACTGTACCTGCTTTATATCCCAACACACAACAGTATCTATAAATAAACCAACATCCATACAAATCCATCGATATACAAATAATTAAAACCAACACAATATATATAAACATCCACGCATGTATAAACATAAACACGTACCGTCTGACTAAAATTTATATACAAATATAATATCAGACGTACAATATAAACTCCGTACATTAAGTCGGCAAAAAAAAAAAGAATAATACAAATGTTGAACAAAAGAATAGGATAATACAAATGTCTTCACGCATCAAATATCTTCCTAATAGGACTGTAAAAAAAAGAATAAAACATGTTAACTATATAGTATATATGTTAATACTGGTATGACTTATGCAAAGCAAAAAACGACCATTTCTGATGTATTACAATAACAAAAAGTTAAACATATACAGAAAGCTAAACTAAACATGTATTATTGAATGTAAAGCTAAACTAAGCATGCAAAGCTAAACAATGACAAGATTCCCTCGACGTCATCCTGCTGTTGTGCTGCTCTCACCACTGCATAAGCTAACTCCTCAGGACTTAGAGACTGCAGATGTCTGTCAAGTGTAAGAAGAAGATTATGATCTTAATAGTCAGTCATCTTCGATAAAGTTTGCCCCCAAAACTCCTTGAGAAGTGTAAGCTAGTTTTGTCTCACCTCTCCATGAAATCGAGAAATATCCTCGGTTTTAAAGCCCTAGGCATTTCAGCTGGTGCTCCTGTTTTTGCAAAATCAACAACCATAGAGTGAAGGGTTGCCAACTGATCGAAGACATGTTTTACTTATAGCTTTATCTGACTCAAGGTCTACATGTACCAAATGTGCAGTAGAGATTGTCCCCTAGGTATCATTGATCAGATAATCAACAAACAACTTTAGAATTTCCTACAGATTCAGTTAACTGAGAAATATAAGAGACAAAGGGAGAGTTTTGACAACATAATTATCTCAGACTATTATCAGCATAAATAGCATAATTTAGCTTTAAACTACCTCTAAGGTCAAATCATGATCCATCAGGCGTGGTCTTCGCCCAGTGTAGTCCATGAGGGGTACAGTTCGACGTGGGATGAGATTATCATCCCAACTTATGAAATTGAGCTAGCTCTATATGGCTTAGCTCAATTTCATAAGTTGGGATGATAATATCATCCCACGTCGAACTGTACCTCCCATGGACTACACTGGGCGAAGACCACGATTGATGGATCATGATGTGACCTTAGACGTATGTTAAAGCTAAATTTTACCATTTATGCTGATAATAGTCTGAGATAGTTATGTTGTCAAAACTCTCCCTTTGTCAGTCAAAGTGATGTTGTAAGAAATTCAAAAGTTGTTTGTTGATTATCTGATCAATGATACCTTGGGTACAATCTATATTGCACATTTGGTACGTGCATACCTTGAGTCAGATAAAGCTATGAGTAAAAAAAAATTTCAGTTAGCAACCTTTCACTCTATGGCAGTTGATTTTGCAAAAACAGAAGCACCAGCTGAAATGCCTAGGGCTTTTCAACCGAGGATGTTTCCCGATTTCATGGAGAGGTGAGACAAACCACCTTAATTACACTTCTCAAGGAGTACTGGGGGGAAACTTTATCGTGCTAGTGTTGAATCTACAATGTATGAGAAGTTGCACACTGTTTGTTCAAACAATATAATATCATCCAAGACGTTTATATAAAATACTCAAAGATATGTTTATATACTCAGAGACGTTTATTTTTTATTCTTTTCTTTTCCAATCTATTAAAGTTTTCCTTTCTTATCTTTTTTGTCTAAAACTCACAAACATAGTGTTTGTTAGCAACCACCATAGTAATTAAGTATCAAACTCAACATGCAAGATATTAAGTTAAATTCTCAACATATCTTTCTTATCTCATAAATATTCTTTCAACTTTACAATTTAACCAAATATTAGAACAATATAATCTCCTTGAAAAATTCTAAAATCAGCCAAAAATACTCACCATAAACTAAAAAATGAGGATAAAAGATTTTAAAGTAGATTCAACATGCTACCTGATAGTTCTATAGATCTAGATATAATGAAACATGAAATATGAAATAAAAACACAAAATATGACAACATACGAACTATCTAATGGTAATGGCAACGACATAATTAATGTATGGTAAATTCGCTCAAATATTGACTCCAAAAATAATCATTATAAAAATTATAATGGCATAGACAAAAAAGTAAGCAATAGCTCCATCGCCCCATCTTTTGCCAACATACAACAATACCTACATTAATTTGGCAATATGTTGAACTACTAACTGTCCATTTACTATACTGATAGTCCATCATTCTGAATTGTTAATTCTATTGGCAAATACATAATTAAATTGCTAGGCAATGCAATTGGATTTACACTTTATTAACAAATAAATTTAAGTTACCCTATTTTCATAAATATTTTATTTTTTTATTGTATGTTAATAATATTATTCATCTTTTTAAAAATATTTAGCAACCTTTTATATAAGTTTAAGTAAATATGTTTTTCATTCTTCTATGCATGCATTAAATCTACTAAATGTCGGTGAAATTATGTAATACACCTACATTAATCTTCTATTTCTCCAAGCATTCTTCTAGACAACAACTGTAACAGTAATTGACAAGGTTAAGGATGGCTTCTCAACAGAAGCATATAAAAGTGTCCTGCCAAAGATTATGTACTAAACAAAAGAAACATTGGTGGCAAAAGTCTACCAAAAAGAAACATTGATGGGCAAAAGTCTACCGAAAATCCACTAGAAAATTATAACTATTCAGCATAAATTATACCAAAAAAAAAGAATTATCATGAAAATACTAACAAAGGATCGAAGGACCATGAAAATGATTAAACTCAAGCTTGATATATGACACAGAGTACATCAGATACCAACAATTTGCAATCTCACAAAGGACTTGTTTTCAACTTCAACCATATGGGGAAATAATCTTCACAACTATCTATGTTGTCAACATTATTCAACAAGCAATACTACTAATTCTCTACTATCACACAAACAAAGGAGGGTTTTTAAATTTATAGATAAAAGGAAAAAAATTGGAATAGAGAGATCAAACAAAAGAGACAAATGAGGAGGTCGAGAATCACCGGTGTATGCATACCGGCGACGTGGGACAACGTGGGGCAACGTGGGGTGGGTGGAATCACCGGCGTCGCTCCTTTTTCTCCTTTTTCTCCTTCTTTTCTTTTTCTTTCTTCTTCTTTATCTTTCTTCGTCTTCTGCCCGACTGTCTGGTGCTGATGGAGTTTAAAAGGATCAGCGATCGCTTTTAGTGACCGTATGCGGTCGCTGTTTTTATTGACGTGGATGCATTATCGACCGATATGCGGTCGCTGTTACGGATTGGTCGCAATAAGTCTCCCCCGCCAACATTTGCGCCAAATTTATGTCGGCAAAATTATAATAGCTACCGCTCAGCGACCGAAATGTGGTCGCTAATTAAAATAGCGACTACTTGTAAGTGTGGTCGCTATTACTAGCAATAGAGACCGAATAATGCGGTCGCAGATAATCTTGGTCGCTAATAGGCCATTTTTTTGTAGTGTATATATATATATATATATAGTTATAATATAATTGAATCTAAAAATCTTTAGTTTTCATAGACATATAGTTATATGTTTTATATAAACTGAAACTATATAATTTATAATACTATAATTATAAAAATTAAAAGTATTTAATTTACAAATATACTAACATTGTAATAATTCTATTAATAGAATTTTTTTTTTAATCAAATAATATTGCAAGTCAGACATTAATGTCTACAGATTTGGCATAGATTTTGAATCTGTTTATTCACGTGGCAAAATTTGTACCATCGAACAATGGAGGTCTGCACATAGATAGTCTTTCTCCACACCCAGTAGCATTTGAATAGGTCATGACCGGATCTTGAACAGCAAGCTCCTCGCTCATTCCTCAAACTTAGTTGCACCTGTAACCCAGAGTTATGTTCTATTTCTTGATCTGGTCTTGAAACAAAAAGTCTCTCTCTTACCTCACAAGTACGCTAGAGACCCAACCTCTAATTGACCTCTACGACTTTGGTCTTAATCTTAAGATTACTTTTTTTTTCCTAGATACAAAAATAAACAAACTTTAATACCTTTTCAAAAAAGATTTATTTTTGACAGAATGCTTGTTACATAAGCAGATGTATATAAATCAGTGCAATATTGATAAAAACTCAAAAACTTTTAATGAATGAATGTTAATTTATTTATTTTTAATAAATAAAATAATCAATTATTTAAATTACAATTCAAATAAGTTTTCATCATTTTCAAAATCCTAAATTTCAAAATGAATGCTCTAATTACAACTATAACTAGAATAAGAAAAAAAATAATGAGCTTTAAAGTATAGTTCATTAAGGAATGTATGTTAATTTATTTATTTTTAATAAATACAATAATTAATACTCTAAATTACAATTCAAATAAGTTTTTATCATTTTCAAAATCTTAAATTTAAACTTCAAAATGAATGTTCTAATTACAACTATAACTAGAATAAGAAAAAAAAAATGAGTTTTAAAGTATAGTTCATTAATGACTGAATGTTAATTTATTTATTTTTAATAAATATAATAATCAATGCTCTAAATTACAATTCAAATAAGTTTTTATTATTTTTGAAATCCTAAATTTCAAAATGAATGCTCTACTTATTAATGTTTAGATGTTCATTAATAAGTAGATGTCCATTTGATGTATGTGGAGTAATACTGCATTGTGTATGAATATTTATAACCTATAATTAGATTCAAAAGTTTACATTGAATATTTAATTATTTTTTTCTTAAATACTTGATTAAAACTTTAATAATGTGTTTAGGGGATTTTTTTTTATTAATTATCCTATTTTATTTCATTATATTTATAGAGAGTGCGAGTTATAATGTATGTGTGACGCCCCCAAATTCAGGTACTTGCAACCCTTATTTAGTGCTCACGATATCCAAAGCATAACTAAAAGTAAATACCAAACTTAAACCAACATTTTACATCAGAGTTTCAAATCCCGAGGTACGTAACCTTAACTACCTAACATGATAATTAAATATATACAAACATTTAACTATCTATTACAGGGAGCACAAATTTTAGTCTGCGGCCTTCCCTTTGCCTTTGATTCCTGCTGACCCTATAGTATACTCCGGGTGCACTGAAAACATTTATAGACAAAGCAAGAATGAGCATAAAAGTGCTCAGCAAGTAATATACGATCATAGTATATGAAAGAATAAATGTTTTCTGTGGAGTGTACTTTAATAGAAGAATGAGCTGTTAAGTAATATGAACTGAAACCAACTCATGATAACCATTATCATTAAAGAATACGCTGAGTAGTTATACAAACTATGAACAATAGTTTCAATTTTATTGAAAAGGTTCCAAGCAAAGTTTCTTTTGCGAACCGTCTGAACTTACGGGCATGGTGGGTGATCAGCCCGATATGCCCTGCGTTGATCAACACTGCTGTTTGTGAACACCCATTGGGTTCACCCTTCACACTCATAGAGTGCTACAAGTCTGTACCGCCCTTGGAGCGGATTTCAAAATATTCCCATGTCAGGGATTGTTCATACCCAGACTAGAATTCAATCCCATAATCAACATAGTTGGATATCAATAATATTTCAATACTTTGGAAATAAAAGAATAGAAATATCATAAGTTTAGTCTAGCCCAAACAATTGGCTTAGACCCTCTATAAACTGTTCATGCATATCAGATATCGTTATAATATGCAAAGTAAAAGTCTCACCAACCTTGTGAAGCTGATTGGAATAAAAAGGATTTAATTCCTTTTTATCACTTTATGTATGAAAACATAATTTACCTTAATATAATCAAGTCAACTTACTTGATTAGCTTAGAAAGAATTGGTGTTTCGATACTTGCCTGTTGTTTAAGCAATAATAAAGCTCTGCTAGTCTGATCCTATGGATCCTACACACACACACACACACACATATATATATATATATATATATGATATATGTAGAGGGTTAACTAGATATTCTAGTGAATAGTAATTAAGAGTTCATATCACATAAACACGTTATGGATACATATAAACACATTTTTCAAATACCTCATTCATGCTATGGTCCAATCCTTTATTGACTAATTTTAGGTTTTATTAAGATAAGAGTATTTTATTAATATACTATTAGAATACCGTAAGTTGTTTATTTATAAATTCCAAATATTAGGAATTTTAAGGTTTATAAGTCCAAAGTTTAAAAACTAGTCAATTAGTTTTAAACTTTAATGAAAATGGACTTTGAAACCGAAGTTGGTTCGTTTTGATCTGTATTAGTCTTTAATAGACTAAATTATACGTAGTGTGACTTTGTATGACTCTATATTTAAATTGTTAGGCGAAACACTGAAATTGCCCGAGTAAAACTCAAATTGCTCGATGAAAAATCGGACGGGTTGACAACAGGCAACGCCTGTTGCCGAGCGGCGTCGCACGCTGCCACGCACGCCTTGGCTTGCCTGCTATTGTGTTGCTGCTGTTGCCACAGGGCAGCAGCCCTGTCCTATTCTCCAGCTAATTCTCCTTGTTAAGTCATGTAAACTTGGCTGTTACAGCTGCACCAAGTGCTGCTGCCATAGGGCAGCCGCTCCTTGTCACACCAGCAAGCTTACACCAACTTCCCTATTCCTGCTGTTGTCATGGATAGCAAGTGTTCCCATCCTGCTGCTGTCATGGACAGCAGCGCACTTCCTTGCCATCCCAAAAAAAACAATACATATCCCTATACACAGCACACCAAAATAGACAGTTCAACTTAACATTTACATGGAAAAATTATCATCCAACTTAGTTTACATGTTTGACATTACACACATCATTATTCCTGTGTCACATTGAGTTTATAAAAGCAACATATAGCTTTTCTATCCCTTTATTCAAATCAGTCCACAACACAAATAATTATCAACTAATATGATTATTTTGTAAAATCCCACCTTGGGTCCATAAAAAGAAATTATAAGTCAATACTAATCACCTAGTTCATTTATACTCACATAATCAAAGTATACTTTTAAAAAACATAAAGAATATTTTACTTCCTATGCCAAATATAGTTAATTTCCGCACTAGCAATTCCAATCAGACCATTATCATGTTTACTAATATTATCCCTCATCATGTATATTAGTATAATATACAAGCTTTCTTCCACATTTCAAACACAAAGATAAAACATGTTTTCCCTAATCAGTTATGTTCTAGCATGCTTAATCTACTAAATCATATCAGGTATTGCCAAGTTACTCTAATCCGAAAGCATTCTTGCAAATTATTTTATAAACAAAATTATACTATTCATTTATAACTCTATTCTTTCTTATTTAACAAAACATAGATTCCCATGCTTACAACAATATTATGTATATGAGGTAAATAGTTTTCAGTCCATAAGAAGATTTATTAACATATAGAGTATTCATTTGTTAACAACAAAATCACATACAAACTATCATTAAGCATGCTTTGACGGATATGCAGCCCATCTTTCAACTATATATCAACTGAAACCACCTTTGTAATATACAAATCTGCTTTCCAAAAAAAAAATCCCAACACAGGATTTTACATACTAAGCATTTCAAGTATGTATTAGTACTAATATTACTTAACAGTTTTAGGCTAGGACAGGCGTAATCACTTTATGTAATTAATATATATAGCTTGTATTCCTGGCTTAAGACACAGAGATGGTAGACTTCACATTTTTCAATCAAAAACAGCCCACATCATGTAGTAAACCCTCAACAGTTTTATAGCAATAGTAATACTACCATTATCAAAACCCACTGCTTTAATCAAAACTCCCCAGTTAATAGAAATCAATTGGGGTGAAACTCTAAACACAAAATATTACTACTTCCCAATCAAATTTCACTGTCAATTTAATAAAGCATAACTTGACAACTATACTGCTCAAGTATCAATTATAGCCACGGGTTTATACTACCATTCATGTATACAAGTTAATTGATTAACTAAATAACCAATATATATACATGATTTGAATTACCATTGCTAAATCAATACTCTAGTATACCATCAATTCTTCTTTATCACAGAATTCCCAATTAGCAGATGAAATAAAATGAACACAATATGTTTGAAACAACACAATTCCTATCGACTGTTCAAGTACAACATTCAATAGCCAACATCTGTCAAGTTAATCAATTATAACAGTCTAAATATCATATTTATCAATACCCAGAAATTATAGGACTTTTACAACAATAACCTTAAATCAACCAAAAATCCCACCATTACTGAAAATCAATGTTCCAATCAGAAATCCCCAAATTATAGAAACCGTTTGAGGTTAAAAGCCCTAACTTAAAGCTACAATTTATTAACTCAATCACAAAGCAAAAATAGGTTCCACAATTACCGAATTGAATCTTTAACAACTAATACCAATTTGAGCCCTAAATTAAGAATTGTTAAATTTCGAACCTCAACTACAAATTCAACATATCTGAAGCAACTTCGATTCTTAATACAGCAACTCCAAATCTTTCCTTCTTCTTCCCACACGAATCAACAATTTCCAGCCCCTTTCCACACGAAACAACCGAGTCCCAACTCAGGAGTTTCAATCGAGTCTCTCTCTCTCCTTTGTATATAAACTATCTTCTCATTCAGTAGAAGCAAAAGTTTATTCATGATTTCCCAAATCTCGCCAGCTCCTGCTTGCCCAAATGAGTTATCAGCCTCCTCTCAACTTGGTTTGGCCACCTCTTGCTTCAATCAGAGATATGGAAGAATAGATCTAAGGCTGTGTTTGGCTAGGTGGTGTTTCTTCTTTTCTTTTTATTTTAAATCCCTCATGAGTATAATTAATAATTACCTAAAAAGAAGGAATTTTAAAAAAAAAAACCCTTCACCTAAACCATTATAAACCCATTAGGGGATTATATTATTTATCTTTAAGGTACATTATTAAAATAATTTATACTACTAAATTATTTTAATAACCTATAATATTCTACTACTTAATTAAAGAGTCTCAAAATAAACAAACCACTCATTAATCAAGTAGAGGGAATAATATACTTAATCTAGGGTTTAAATATTAAAATAATTTAATCCCTTAAATTATTTTAATAACCCATAAAATAATAAATAATTCCCTAAAAATAAATACAGATAACCCCATTAAATAATATAGGCAATATTATAATTAACTTAAGGTTTTAGAATTAAAATAATTTTAACCCCTTTTAATTATTTTAATAACCTGTAAGCTAATTAATAATATCAACCCAATTATTCTAGGATTCCATCCCACAAAATCTTAACTTGCAACCATATATATATAAAAATATATATGTCACAATAGCCAATGAAACTAAGTAAATAAATAAAAAAAAGTTTATACCTAAAATTTATATGTGCAATCTGACTAGAATAATTATACCTGTGCCTTTAAAAACTTCAGGGTTTTACAGTATTTGTGACAACTAGTTAATCCAACTTGATCCAAGATTGACTTTAGCTTACTTTAAATATTTGGACTTCTAGTTTCTAAATAATTGGACAAATAAAAATGATAAATACTCTCTCTACCCGAAAATTCATAAACGTGAATTAATCTATTCAACCCTCCATTCTTGATTAATTCTAAATTAATTCGGACCTAACACGTTTTAACAAGAAAATTATATTGTCCATTGTTCCCACCTTTCAGCATCAGAAGTAAGTTTTGAAAGTAAAAAACTTGTAACAAGCTAATAGCTATAGTTTTGTTCTTGTAGTATATAAATTTCTTGTTAAATGATATATTTTAGATATTTTAACTTTATAATAGTAAAAATTCATTAATTATACTTAAATCAGTTTATTTTAATTTATTAATATTATAATAAAAGTGTTATTTCTTACTTTTTAGAAGTGAAATGACATATTTTTAAAATAATTTTAGTATGATATGAATTAAAACTAATTATTATATAAGGAAGGCCATTTAAAAAAATTTATGTTGCTTATCATATAATAATTAATATATATATATATATATATATATGTAAGTTAATCGGATACGAATTTCGGATACGGATCCGAATTCGAATATCTACTATCCGCTGGATATATTTATAGTCAGATGTTAAACGAATACGAATACGCCTACATCCGTATTCGTATTTGTTTATTTGTGGATACCTTTAAACCGAATACGGATATATCCATTTTTTTTTCCAAATGCGAATAATATCTTCTTTTTTCGAATACAGATGCGGACGAATACGAATTTTCCGATTACCATTTACAGCCCTACTCATCATCATGTCATTCTCTCTCTTTTTTCTCCTAGAAAATGGTCCATATACCAATATTAGGGTTTACAAATTTTACCTTTTAAGAAACATTAATCGTCATTGTTCTATCTTTTATGTTAGATTTGGACATTAATGAGTGGCTACAAATTGAGTAGATAGACTTGTGGGCGGTGGTTGTGGGATTTGGATTTCAAGTCCTCCAAATTAGACAATATTTATTTGAACAATATTATAGAAACACGTTGCATTTGTAAATATATGATACTTACATAACGAAGTTCATCCAAAATACAACTATTAACTATATCAATGCAATTGTTACTATAGACTACCTAAATTAATTTACCGTTTTTGAACTGTTTAAGATTAGGTCCGTTGCAAAGTATTTGTATCACTAATCACAAAATACTATAGAAAAACCTTTGTTACTTAAAAAGTAAAAAATTAATACAAGAAATTAGACAACCATTTGAAAAATAAAACAAAATAAATAAAATTGATCCACATATCAAATACCTATTTATTTTTTCATTTGTATAGGAAAGACTGTCCTATGAAAAGGGTGGCATATTTGTAGCTGTGACGCCCCCAAATCTAGGTACTTTCAAACCGTGAATATGGTGCTACACAGTACTATTCATCCATATATCTTTATCTATATAATCTCAATAACACAAATGTAATTATTATATTATTACAATCATATTCGTTTAATCCCAAGTTCTAAATACCATGTTGCATTTGTAATATATGATACTTATATAACGAAGTTCATCCAAAATACAACTATTAACTATATCAATGCAATTGTTACTATAGACTACCTAAATTAATTTACCGTTTTTGAACTGTTTAAGATTAGGTCTGTTGCAAAGTATCTGTATCACTAATCACGAAATGCTATAGAAAAACCTTTGTTACTTAAAAAGTAAAAAATTAATACAAGAAATTAGACAACCATTTGAAAAATAAAATAAAATTGATCCACATATCAAATACCTATTTATTTCTTCATTTGTATAGGCAAGACTGTCCTATAAAAAGGGTGGCATATTTGTAGTTGTGACGCCCCCAAATCTGGGTACCTTCAAACTGTGAATATGGTGCTACACAGTACTATTCATCCATATATCATTATCTATATAATCTCAATAACACAAATGTAATTATTATATTATTACAATCATATTCGTTTAATCCCAAGTTCTAAATACCTTTACATGTTCAAAACATAATAATATTAAACATATTACAATATTACTACGTTTATCACAAACATCTTCTTATTCATACATCTTTCCTTTTCCTTTGTCCTTACCGGAACTTTCAACCCTTTCGGTCTTAGCAGCAATATTTAATGAAAGCAAGGATGAGCATTTAATTGCCCAACAAGTATAACAGTTGAATAACAACAAAATCAAGAACCATATCCTTAATTTCAACAACTGAACAATAGTTGTGAGACATTCCGAATAAACAAGAATAATACTTTACTTTCGTTTTCAAATATATATATATATATATATATATATATATTCGAAACAACATACCGTAACGCCCCCAAATCTGGGTCCCTTAAACCTCGGACATAGTGCGTCACGATACATCATCTTCGTACACATTCTATAAACTAACGCGGAATATATAAACGTAACGCCCCCAAATCTGGGTCCCTTAAACCTCGGACATAGTGCGTCACGATACATCATCTTCGTACACATTTTATAAACTAACGCGGAATATATAAACGTACATTATTTATTTCAAATGATTTTACAACATTTCCCAAGATCTACAACTTTAACTTAATACATACCTTAATAACTCAAAAGATTTACAAAATCATTTTACACAAGATAAATGTAATAGTTAAATGTTCATATGGAACTATTCTCCAACTTTGCCTTTGACTTTATCCTTCTTCGAACACTCGGGCTTAACTAAAATATAATCATGATATAGCAAGAGTGAGCAACTACTTTGCTCAGCAAGTTTAAATACAAGAAAGATATATCATGATTGGAAATAGAATATAGCTTCTGAATTTCTCAACAATATATAACAATTGTGAAAGAACAATAATCAAATTTAATTCAATAAATCATGAATAACTGAATCAATAACGCTGAGTGGCCAACAATGACCATGAACAAATTTGGTAATCAAGGTGATCAGCCTTTCATACCAGGTAAACATATGCAACTTGCACTAAATGTGATTAAACAATAAATTTCATTGATGTGGAATAATTTACAATAATTAAACCACTAGCATGCTTGAAAATATTAACTCAAGTTTGAGTTAGGAAACTTGCCTGCTCTGACGATTACCGCTAAGCAATCTAATTAAATCTCTTATAAAAATCTATCATTAATGAGATTGATATTTCAATCAGTATAACATATCATATCTCATAATACTACTACTTTTATAAATAAATTATCTAACATTTAGCCACATAATAAAACATCAGATAACCTCATTAATAATATTATCGTCCTTTGAAAATATTACTATCATTTAATCATTATTTTAAACTCATGTCTAATATTATTAATCACTTAATAATATTTTATTCACTTAATAATATTTCATTCCCTTCCCAATATTATTAACCACTTAATAATATTTCATTCCCTTCCCAAAATTATTAACCACTTAATAATATTTTATTCACTTTATAATATTATTAACCATTTAATAATATTTTAGTCACTTACAAATATTATTAATCATTTAATAATATTCTAATTAATCATTTAATAATATTCAAATTATTTATTAATCATTTAAACATTTACAAATATTCTTAATTATTTAATAATATCTTAATAATTTAATTTAATTGTTTATCTCTTACTATTTAATTTATTTAACAAATATAACATACCATTCACATAGTATTTTGTCAAAAATGACCAAATTATCCTTATATGGTCTTAATATATCATATTAATGATTATTAGTCACTAAAATTACATTAACAAATTTTACAACTTCATATAACTCAATTTTCTCATTTATTCTTAACTAAATCATAGGCATGAAATACCAAACCAACTTATTATTTTTATATCTTCTGACAAATATTAGTATATGATATTTTAGTGATAAAATAATTTTCTTATAATTTTTTAAATTCAGTTCCTATTTTTAAATAGGCTAAAACAGTCCAAAATGACTACATTTATCATAAATTATTCTTTTGTCCAACAATTATGAAATTTATACGGTAGACTCATACTACCATATACTGATTTCAGTTAAATTTACATAATTTTCTAGATTGTATTCGCTGAGTTATAACAGTTTACTTTTAAAATCGTATTTTCTTATAAAAGCCATAACTCCCTCTCAGGACATCGAAAAATTCTCATCTTTGGGCAAATCTAGTTAACTTGATATACTAACATAATATAAAAGACCAGAATTTTTAGAGTAACAAAAGTGGCCGAAACAGTGGTCGGAGCAAACTGGCCAGAAACTTATTTGTTTTTCCAGATTTTTGTCGGCAGGAAGTGTTTTGCCAAAAATTACACCACAGTTGATCCGTTTAATCTTTTTGAGTGATTCCACTTGGATTCATCAGATAACTCATATATCTAATACCTCTCTTTAACAGATCACAAAAAGAAATTATATATTTCAAATGGTAAAAGTCCAAAGTGGACTGAAATTTAGGACTTTTAGGCTTAAAAATGTTTTTGTTCTTCTTTCATTTCATTTCTTTTCTTGAATTCTTTTGTTGGATTCTTGCTAATCCATCACATATTAACTTAAACATATCCCCCTTTACATAAATTTCATAAAAATTAACATCTAAATCAAAAGTTTAATTAAGATTTAGAAATTACCTTTTAATTTTCTTCATTTCTTCCCCCTTCTTCCTCTCTTCTTCTCTCCCTTCTCTCTCTCTTTCTCTTTCTACGGAAGTGAAGTGTGAGGTGAGGAAATGAGAAGTGAATGGCTGATCTTTTGCCTTCTATTAGGCTTAATTAGTTTTTATTTTTATTTTTCTTTTTTCTCTTTTCCCCTTTTTCCTCCTTCTTTTAAGGATTGTCTCCCATCTTGTCTCCCAATAATTTGCATGTTCTGGGATTCCAGCAGATTATAGGCCCAAGTGGGCCCCACCTCTTGCTTTTCCCGTTTTGTATTTTTATTTCTTCGACCCGTCTTTGACTTTTTTGACCCGAAAAATCAAATTTTCATGTTTATAGTCGATTCCTACTAACTTCGACGTTCTGAACATCATGGGAATATTCGTTTCTTCAAATTCATCTTCGAATTCTGAATTTAATTTTTTGATAAAAAGTTAACCGTTAACTTTTTGACCAAAAAGTCAACCCCGATACATTTTGTGTTTTTAGTCTATTCTTACTATTTTCGACGTTCCGAACTCAACCGTCCAGTCCGCGTCTCCAAATTCCACTCCAAACTCAAATTCGAGTTTTGTACCACTATTCTTGTCTTATATGCAATTATTCGCTTCCTTAGTTAGTTCATACTAATTAAATTAATTAGTTATGACCAAATATCATACCATTATTCATATTACATTTAATTATTTTAATACATGTACAACTATCGTCATTAACTAAATAAATTTCTTTATTCAATTAATTAAAACAAATATTTTAACCCACTAATTTTTAAATAGTGAATTAATTACCTCATTCCATATTTAATTCATATTTGTTTGACATAATATAATATATTAAGCCCTTACATAAATATATTTTACATTCATATGTAATATATTTATAATAATGAGTTTAATTAACTCCCATATATGAAACAAATATATACATATATGTTCAAATCTACTTAATCTCTTAATAAAAATTTTATTTATTAAATTCTTATTATTCTAATTTTTGAAATATCCAGGATATTACACATACTGAGCGGTCATAAGACCTTGAACTTTGCTTTTATCTTGCCATAAAAGGTTAAACAGAAATTTAACTGTAAACCGTCTTGCTTACGAGCACTTCTAGGTGATCAGCCTATTGTACTCTATGTTGATCAACACTCTAGCTGGAAACGACTATATGCGTTTGTTTAGGCGCCTCACGGCCTTACGGAATAACCGTCTAAAATTACCCCTAATATTAGGGTTTCATCTCATTCGTGTCTTGGAATTCTAACCAAAATAATTCGACTGAATAGCTCTACTTAACATTAATAATATTTCAAAGATTTATCAAATCGATTAAAACATTTCAATATTTGTCTAGCCGAAACAAATGGCATCGACGTTCTTCAAAATCAGTTGATACATAATCAAACTTTAAAACGTTAGCAATTTATATCAAATCATAACTTGAACTTCGATGCCATTTGTTTCGGCTAGACAAATATGTATGGAATTTACACAATCAAATATACCTTGTGTAAATTGGAACTTCAAAACATCGAATAACATTCATAAGATCATAACCAAATGAAGGTAGAAAACTTGCCTAACACAAGGTTAAAATAAGAGTTAGGAAACTTGCTCAAATATAACTTGAGTAAAGTTAAGAAACTTGCCTTATGCATTCTTTATAGTTTACACTAAATTGCTCTTCAATTGTCCTACACAATATCAATCACATGGACACACCAATTAATCATCACATGAATCTTACTCAAGTTCACCTTAACTAACCTTTAAACATAAACCTAACTTCATAGTTTTAAGTTTTACGATAATTGATTTCAACACTTGTTTAATCCATAATTACGTCTATCTAACCTCGGAATGGTCTCAACTTTGGACCGCGAACTATTTATAGCATGGCCTAGGTCACATGAATTAAAATATTTGCATACATAAAACCTTATTTTTAAGGTTCCATTCCTGAATGCTTCGCAGTTTGTAGACTGTAGGACCCCGACTCACTTAAACGGTCATAACTTCTTCGTTTCAAAACATTTTTAGGTGATTCTTGATTTTGTGTTTAGCTAACTTCCAGAGCTTTCTTTTGATATAAATATCACATCTTAACTCCTTATAGATTAAAAGTTATAGAGTTTACAAAAGCAAATTAAAAACTGCTACAGCAGAAATATTGGCAGCTAGACCCAACAATACTAAAATAGCCATAACTCTTTCGTACCAAAATATTTTTGGGTGATTCTTGAGTCTATTCTCATTAGAATTTTCCCCTCTACAACTTTCATAAAGGAATCCAAAGCTTATTCCTAACAGAAATGCATAGAAATCACTAAACAATGGACTGCACAAAAAGCATGTCAGAATCTGATTTTTCAGTTTTGACAGTTTTGACATACCTACTTCGAATCCTCATAACTTCATCATCCGATATCGGAATTAGGCCGTTCTTGAGGCTATGGATTGCTGGAAACATGATCTACGCAACTATCAAGAATTCATAATTTTACAGATTCGTTTTAATGGCACGAAAATCCTTGTAGCCTCAGTTTTGCTATTTAGGCATAGTTTACTAAAAATTTCGCAATGACTTCGTTATAGAAAATTTTTTCTCCGTTCCACTTGGAACATTTTCATAACTAACATACTCATATTATCATCTCTTTAGATTTTACAAACTAACATACGAATAATAATTCATGCTAGCCCAATAAACAATAAATAACAAGTTTTTATGTTTTTCTTGGTTTTATCCATTATTATGGAATAGTTCTTGCTTATCATGCATATTACCAATGATTTAATCATATAAATCTCACATTTAATCTTTTGGATATTCATGATCATTCACAATAATAATAACAACAACAAATAATTAATACATGCTTATAAATGGAAATTATTCTAGGGTTTTTGGTATTACCTTTTTGTTATTGCTTAACCTTGCAAAGTAGCTAGCTTTTCCTCACCCTTCTCCTTAGGATTTGAACTTCCTCTCTTTCTCACTCAATTTCTCAAGAGGTTCTTTGCTTAAGTTAGTGAATTATTGAATTTAATGAAGAATTTGGCCTTCTATTTATAGCAATTTCAAGACTTAGGGCATATTGGTCATTAGGCAATCATCTTACTATTCCACCATTAATAATGCTAAGTTAATAAATTTATGGTTTAAAACATGTTACACCCATTATTGCAAGAAAAGGCTTGGTGGAAAGGAAGAAGAAAAATTGGGATTGATTGATGTTTATTTGCATGCACATGCATGAGTCTAGGCTTCCCATTTATGGGAAGTTTTTCTCTTGCCCACTTGCTTTCTTTCTTGCCCACTTGCTTCTCTCCCTCTTAATTCATCTGTAGCCCTCCTTTTCTCCCTTCCTTATTGCTTTGTTTTTTCCCACTTGCATTACTATTGCAAGTTGGGCATTATTTCATTTCATTTCTTAACCAAAGTGTACATTTAAATTATTTTGGGCTACTAATAATTTTACATTTGGAATATTCATCATTTCTCATGGAACTCTTTTAATTAAATTAGTTATTTACTAACTATTTAATATACCACTATCATGTATATAAATATATGTAGTCCACATATATTATTTAACACATTTATACTAAATAAATTATCATAATAATAATTTCCATCAAAAATATTTATTTTATTCAATAAATATTAATAATTTTTATTGGTCTTATTTCTTCCTACGAAATTCAAATTCGTAATTTCTAACACGTGAACATAATTTAAATCATAATACAATCTTTAAACACATAACACATAATATATTCATAAAAATTCATTTTATTTAAATATATTCAAAACCTTAATTACAAGGCTAAATATGAATTCTCGATCGTCACAGTAGCTGCCAAAATACCATGCTCAAAAACTTTAAAAGTACAGTAATTTTAAAGAAAATACTCTCAGTAACTTTTTGTTTCACGTTGGTATAAATACAAAACAGTACATACAGTACAATGATTTACATCAAGCTCTTCTGTTTATTTACTACCCTTTTTCCCTTTTCCACTTCCTTTTCCATATCATTTTTGTTTATTTTCCCTTGTTTGGTTTCAAAGCATTTAGATTCCCAAGTGCTTCAAAATGATGCAGAATTCTAGGTAAGAAGTACCCACAAGTTTGCATCAAAAAGTGACCACTTCTTTCTAACTTTGACACTGTCTCATGGAGCTGTCCACTCCTTGTCATGAAGTACTCATATTTTATGATCACTTTCTTTTGTTTTCTTCGCTCTTTCCTCTCTTTTCTTTCCTTTTCCTTTTATTTTGGCTTACTAAAAACCCCAAAAAAAGCTAAAGGGATTTAGTTCCAAATTTATAATATATTGTTATATAGTGTTCACTATCTGGCTACATGAACCTTTAGCCCCAAAATGAGATCCTCCAATTTTTTTTAAAAATATACATTTTTGAGAAGAGTTTTTAATTTATCATTTAACACAATTTATGAGAGCCCCATATATAATTTATCATGGGGAACAATGAGATTTGGCCAATTAAATATACAAGGGACATAATAAATAAATATCATTCGCATCCCCAAAAGGAGAGTCTCATACTTATTAAAAAATATACATGTCAAGAAAATGTTATCGATTTCATATTTGATAACCAATTTAAATGGTAGTGGTAATATTATTAAAAATCGGATTTAAACTCTTAATTTTATCGCCGATAATTTTGAAATATATTATGTAGTCCACTTTTAGACATGATAATAGTATTTTGAGACACAAAATAAGAAAATATAAGGCTCTTAATTACTTTTTCAGGTATCAAATATAATAATTATAATCGACAGAACACAAGTTTGTTGGGATTTAGATAGAGAATAAAGTCATGGAAAGTTGATGCATGGCCTCCAATTAATTAGTGATTAGATGAAAAGTTTATAGTCGAACATTTGCAAAGTATTTAGATAATTATAGTCACTCATAATATCTGATTAATAATTATATTATTAGTCAAATGTCATTAAAAAGTTAAAAGTGTCATTGAATTAAGTGTAAAAGTGTTGTTAAATGCATATTTACTCTGCAAATACAATGTCACTATTAACAACCATAATTATTATGCATCTAGTACAAATCATTTTGGCAATGAGGTCTTAGCCTAATGGTTAAGAGTTAAGATTGAAGTATTGTGACTTTTAGGTCTCAGGTTCAATTCTTATTTTGGGTGGGTGTCTCAGGTTCAATTCTCATTTCGAGTGGATTTATTTTTTCCTTTATGTAAAACTTATTTTCTCTTGATGTGAGACATATTATTCCTCCTTTAGTGAGATTTGATTGGTTCTTGATATTAAAATAATGATGATGTGCGGATGTCTCAAGTTCAATTCTCATTCTCATTTCGGGTGAGTTTATTTCTTCCTTTATATAAAACTTATTTTCTCTTGATGTGAGTCTTATTATTCCTCTTTTAGTGAAATTTGATTGGTTCTTGATATTGAAATAATGATGATGTGCTTGATTATGAACCCAAGTTCAATTCTCATTTCAAGTTGGTTTATTTTTCTTTTATATAAAACTTGTTTTCTTTTGATGTGAGGCTTATTATTATTCCTCTTTGAAGTTTGATTGGTTTTTGATATTGAAATAATGATGATGTGCTTGATTATAAATTTATGTTGTATTTCCTGAAAAGTAAGGTTTTCAAAAAAAATATTAAATAATCATTTCTTGCTCCATGTCAATTAGATTTATTATTATTACTTAAATCAGTATTTACAATAAATTCCCTATGATAAACTAAAAAACCCCAAATCAATGATAGCCTTCATATGGTTACATAGCCACCTTAATTGCTATAAGTACAAAATTAACACGATTGTATTTATCAATAAATAATTAAACTAGATTACAAATTAAATTATCAATAATAAATTGATGAAATTATAAAAGTGTCATTAATAAATTTTTCAAAACTAAATTGTTACACTATGTTGCCACAAATGTACATACAACCATGTTATCCTTGGGGGTTAAATATCAGATAAAGTAATATTAGGGGTCTCAAATTTATGATTCCAACTAATTATTTGAGACACTTTTTAAAACTAAAAATTTGAGAGCTTTAATTTCATTTCGTGGTATGATTTTACTTTTAATTACATTGTCCTAAAAGTAATATTTGAAAACAGAAAATGAACAAATAATTTTTTTTTAGAAAAAATTAAAATATAAACTTGGAAAACAAATTTGATCACGTTAACCAGATCCCCACGTTTATTAAGATTTCTGTTTGCTGAAACGAGTGCATGTTCTCTCTCTCTCTCTCTCTCTCTCTCTCTCTCTCTCTCTTTCATGCTCTGTTTCAGGTGTTCTATGAATCAGTTTCTATTGTGGAGGGAGGTTGGGAAATGCAAGACATGCTTCTCAACAACCAGCCACTAGAGATTTTATTAAACTACCAAGCGGGTTGCTTCCTAGCTCACCCACCCAACTTGATTGGCTCAACACTAACGAAATTGAAAGTGCATTTACACGTGTGTACTTATGAAAATAACAATTTCCTAAAATAAACTTGTTAGAAATTAATGACTTTCTGTTAGAAATAAAGTAATGGGGATTTGGAAAGTTTGGAAAATGAAAAGGTAGGATATTTGAAAGGTTGCAACCAAAGTAAATTGTAAGGCACACAAGGATATTAAAAGACTTAAGTCTTTTCATTAGCAACCTTACTTGTGCTATATATATCATACATGGTAATGATGTTGTAGCTAAGTTGATAGTAGAACAATTCTCTCAATGAAAGTGTAAAACACATTCTAGTGGTTTGATAAATATCAAATGTATTGTGGATGACCACTAAAATAAAAAGTTTATCAATATACATTTTTGTTGATATACATTTTGTTATATCTATTATTTTACAACACGTTATCAGCACGAGCTCCTACCCAATGCTAAAAAGGAAGTTCTCTCAACTCACTGTAAGTATTATTTCATTACAATTAAATTTGATATACATATAAAAACTTTGTTTAACAAAAGGCGCGTGGGACAATAATGGTAATGGACAACTCAGAAGCCTTGAGATTACAAATTACGTAAGTACACTACTTTTGTGATGTAGTAATATTAGTATAAATAAATAATCAATTCACCCAATTCCCCTACTTTGAAAGTAATCAAAGAAGAGTTAAATAGTTTTCTTGGTTTCCTATAAATTTATATTTACTTATTTAATATCTTTCGTAATTATATATTTATATAAATGTCGAACTTACAAAATTTAAATTTGCTGCTCTTGATATCTTGAGCAAGAATTATTTGTCATGGACTCTTGATGCTGAGATTCATCTAGAGGCAAAGAATCTTGAAGATACAATTAAGGTTGGCAATCATGCATCCCTGCAAGATCATGCAAAAATCAATGATTTTATTCGCCATCATCTCACTTATGAAGACATGTTAGAGAAAACATTTACTACATCTCATGTCTCAAATATGCTCCTGTAGTAACAATATCGAGAGTATAAGTTCACAAAATATTCCCTGAAGCGATAGAGAAAACTATGTTCCCTAAAGTGATATCATGTCTTCTAGTGATTGAACAAAATAATGAGTTTTTGCTGAAAAACCATTAATATCGCTCGACCAGTTCTACTCCATTCCCTGAAGCGAATGGAACCTCCTTTGATAACATAAAGGAAATTATGGTCGTGGTCATAAGTGTGGAATGGAAGGTCATTGGTCACGTACCTGTCGTACTCCTAAATATTTGGTAGATTTGTACCAAGCTTCCATAAAAGAAAAAAAGGGAAAGGAAATTGAAACGAAAATTTGTTGATCATAAGGATCTTGAAAATCCCATGAATGATTATAATGATCTTGAAGATCTTATAAATTATCTTGACTTTCCAAATGAAAATGGCTATATCAAGTAATTATTTTTATTTCATTATATTATGGCATTATAATAAGTATTTTTATTTTGATATGTTTTATTTATGTTTCAAGTAATAAAGTTTAATTTATGTTTTACATATATGAAAATGTATGGGTCCTATTGGTAATTAAAGGCTCCGGAAGAGCGATTACCATATAGAATAATTTTTAAAATTATGCAAAGCCAATGTCAATATCATATCAGGTTTATTGAACTTAATTAAAAGCTCTGGAAGAGCGATTATTCATCAAACTTAATCAAGGCTCTAGAAAAGCGATTATAATTGAAGATTCTGGAAGAGTGATTATAATGTTGCCAAAGGGCACAAAACTTTGAATTAATGATGCTTTGTATTCTACTGAGTTAAGCAAAAATTTACTCAGCTTTGAGGATATACGTTATAATGGTTATCATGTTGAAATTAATAACGAAGGCAGTGAAGCATTTCTTTATATTACTTCAATAGTATCGTGTCAAAAGCTCATACTAGTAAAACTGCCTATTTTCTCTTCTGGGTTATATTATATTGTAATGAGAATAGTTGAAACAAATGTTGCAATACACCAGAAGTGTTCAGACCCAAAAGTTTTTATGCGTTGGAATGATCGTCTTGGTCATCCAGGATCAATAATGATGCGTCGAATTATTGAAAACTCTCATGGACATCCCTTAAAGAACCAGAAGATTCTTTTACCTACTGTTTATCCATGTAGTGCTTGTTCTCAAGGTAAATTAATTACCAAACCATCACATTAAAAGATTGTTGTTGAATGTCCATATTTCTTATAAAGAATTCAGGGTTATATATGTGGACCAATACACTTATTTTGTGGTCCATTTAAGTATTTTATGGTTTTAATTGATGCATCAACCAGATGGTCACATGTATGTTTACTTTCTACTAGAAATGTGGCATTTGCTAGGATCTTTGCTCAAATAATTAGGTTGAGAGCGCAATTTCCTGATTATCCAATTAGAAAAATTCGTTTAGATAATGCTGGTGAATTCACATCTCAAGCTTTTGATGACTATTGCATGTCTATTGGAATTGATGTTGAACATCCTGTTGCACATACACATACTCAAAATGGTTTAGTTGAATCACTTATCAAGAGACTTCAAATTATTGCTCGACCTTTGCTTATGAAATCAAAATTACCAGTTTATACTTGGGGTCATTTTACATGCTGCATCATTAGTTCGTATTAGACAATCTGTTTATCATAAATTCTCACCATTGCAACTTGTACTTATCCAACAACCAAATATTTTTCACTTGCACACATTTTGTTGTGCTGTATATGTACCGATTGCACTCCTACAACGCACTAAAATGGGTCATCAATGTAGACTTGAAATTTATACGGTTTTGATTCCCAATCTATCATTAGATATCTTGAACCTCTAACTAGTGATGTTTTTAAAGCACGTTTTGAGGATTGTCATTTTAATGAAATAGTCTTCCCACCATTAGGGGGAGAAATGTCGTTGCCTGAAGCAAGATGATTGCCTGAAGCAAGATGATTGCCTGAAGCACGACGTTTGCCCGAAGCAAGAAATTTGCCTGAAGCAGGACGAGAGATTACATGAAACACTTCGACGTTATCTCATCCTGATCCTCGTACAAATCAATGTGAACTGGAAGTTCAAAGGATTATTCATTTGCAAGGAATTGCAAATCAATTATCGAATGTATTCGCTGATAATAAGAAAATAGTGAAATCTCACATTATTGAAGTCCCTGTTGGACAATCAATGAATCAAAACCACACCTGAAGCGTGGAACACCGATCGGTGTTAAAAGATAAAATTTTTCGGAAGAGGAAAGTACAAGAAAAACAAGTTGCAGCCTATAAAGAGGTTATACCCATGAAACAGGCCACAGAAATAACTAATTTATCCAAAACTTTTGAGCAAAAAATCTCCTAAAAAATAAAACTCTTAAAGAGTTATCCCCTGAAGAGGATCAGGTACCTGAAAATAACGAGATCTCGATACATTATGTATATACAGGAGAAGTATTGGATAGAAATAAAATTGTTGTCGACAACATATTTTCATATAAAGTTGCTCTTGACATTACCAGAAGTAATGATAATGAACCACAAACTGTTGATGAATGTCAACGTAGAAATGATTGGCCAATATGGAAAGAGGCGATTCAAGCAGAATTAAATTCACTAAATAAACGTGAAGTTTTTGGACCTGTAGTCCGAACACCTGAAGATGTAATGCCTGTTGGATAGAAATGGGTATTTGTACATAAGGTACAATGCGTGACTTGTAGCACAAGGTTTCTCACATAGACCTGATATTGATTAGGAAGAAACATATGCTCCTGTAATGGACGCAATTATATTCAGATTTTTAATTAGTTTGGTAGCAAAAGAAAATTTGGATATGCAATTAATGGATGTTGTTAAAGCATATCTATATGGATCATTAGATAATGATATCTACATGAAAATTCCTGAAGGATATAAAATGCTTGAAGCATATAATTCTACATCTCGAAGTATGTATTCTATCAAGCTACAAAGATCCTTATATGGGTTAAAGCAATCCGGACACATGTGGTATAATTGCCTCCGTGAATATCTTTTGAAAGAAGGATTTGAGAATAATCCAATTTGTCCCCGTATTTTTATCAAAAAATTAGAATTCGGATTTGCTATTGTTGCAGTATATGTTGATGATTTAAATCTTGTAGAGACTCCAGAAGAGTTAACAAAAAAAAATAACAACTTGTTTGAACAATAAATTTGAGACGAAAGATCTTGGTAAGACAAAATATTGTCTTGGCCTACAAATTGAACATATTCCAAATGAAATTTTTGTTCATCAATCAACATACACAGAAAAAGTCCTGAAGCACTTTTACATGGATAAAACTTATCCTTTGAGCGCTCCAATGATAGGTCGGTCACTTGATATCAAGAAAGATCTATTTCGACCACAAGAAAATAATGAAGAAAATCTTGGTCCTGAAGTACCATATCTTAATACAATTGGTGTTTTGATGTATCTTGTAAATTTCACACGACCTGATATAGCATTTGCAGTTAACTTACTAGCAAGGTACAGTTCAGCACCAACTCGAAGACATTGGAAAGGAATTAAACATATTTTGCGATATCTTTGTGGGACTACTGATTTGGGATTATTTTATCCAAATAGATCAAAACCACAGTTAGTTGGATATGCTAATGCAGGTTATCTTTCTGATCTACACA
>CM068388.1:80432001-80712001 GCA_034770075.1 Aralia elata | reverse complement strand
ATCTTACCAAATTGCAATAGTGCTAAATTTACTGTCCTAGTGTTCTTCCTTACCAAAGTGTAGAGGTTGTAAATTGAGATGCATGCAACAACTAGTAAGTCTGAACTGGAAATTTCATTGACATAGCTGTCATCAGAAATCAATCACACAAACGGCTTGAAAAATAAGTTTAAAAGATGCTACAAGCCTAAAACATTAATCATGTTAAGAATGAAATCATAAACAGAAACATATATTATATGCATGTACAAATCGGAAGATATGTATTAATAAACAGTTCCTTTCTTTTAAATATAAAAATAGCTGTATCTCAGCTAGCTACATGACAATTGCAGACCCTTTCCTTTCCCACACCAAACATCGAAAGAAACAGTAGCATCAAGAAAATTGTGGCAGCTCCTTTGTTAAGGTGTGAACATTATATGACAATACTAGTAATTAAGATAGTTGATTTCAACATGTAAAATAATGAGAATTCATAAAAGCTTTTATGGCAACAAACAAGATGATGAAGCAGAGCTTCCTAACGACAGTTGCACACACTACAAAATTTCCCAAGTAAGATTGCCTTTCCAGTTTGATATATTTTGCAATAAAAAATCCGACTGTCAATCACTTACAATCTCACCATGTTAAGATAGACCTTTATATGAATAGTATTAGTGAAAAAAAGAAAAACTGTAGAGTACCTTTTAGGTAAACATGATATCACGTTGAAGTCCAGAAAGCTGTCTTGGTTACTGTACTGGGAAAAGGAGCGAACAATTGCCTTATCTTCCCAATTTTTGCAATATGAAAGTGTATCGTGATTACAAAACCTCTTGCTTGCGTTCCACTGGATGCATACAGGTATTCATCCACTCATAATGAGCTCACAATTACTAAATTTTACCCTAATCTACACATTTAAAAGCACATTAACGTGATACAACAGCTTCTGTTAGGTATCGTAGTGCAAACTCAGTTGTATGTGATTTTCTCTGATTCATGTGACACGCCAAAGTGCATAATAGAAACCAGTAAATTAATAAATCTGAAGGAGAAAATGTAATGATCTCAATGAAAATTACTAAGTACTGAATTTCCAGCAATGCCGTTGATAACTGATGGTTAAAACAAAGAAGTCATTGATATTTCTGTATTATTACATTTTCTATAACACTTGCATATCGTTTTGTTCGGTTTGGAGGGGTGGATTTGTTATGGTAATATAAGAGAAACTAATTAGCAGCACAAGTTTGGAGAAATCAGTACTGCCAAGGATTGTAAAATTTAGGGAATGGTCCCATTTTTGTACATCGGGAAGGAGAAAATTGTGCAGTGAGCATTAGAAGATGAGGTGCAGTGAAGAAAAGTAGTTGTTCATTTGCGTGTCCTATTTTTGATTTTTTATTTCTTTCTGCTTTACTTTCTGATAAAAAAAAAATTTCAATGTATTAAGAATAGTTTCTCATACCAAACTATAAAGTAATTTATAATCTATTTCTTTCAATTGATAATTAAGTTATTTCTCCAATCAATCTGACGAAACCAGAAAGCTGTTTGTCAAATAGCTTTTGCAAAGAATAAACAACCATGCAACAAAGCTTCTACTTCCCAAGAGCCCTCAATGTATTTAAGGTAATCAGATTTTTTAATTACACATTTTTGTTGAATATCAATTCAGATTGAGAAGCATAAAAGTACTGTACTTGAGGAATATTCTTGCCATTGTGGAAGAGCACTTGTATAGTTGATTACATCAGATTCCAACTACTCTTTATAAACTCATAACCATACTTCACATTTCAATCTCACCGAAGTGCATATATAGCCAGACAGGAGTCAGAAACTCACCAGACATTTATTTCTTTCAAAAACATAGATATTGATATGTAAAGAAATAAATAAGTCAGGCCTGACATTCATTTCCCCTGTAACTAAGGGTCTTTATTTACAAATAATTATTAAGTAAACTAAATCTCAAGGATTATGCTAAATCATCAGTGTAGATGGGTGCACAAAATAGAAATATAGCTGACAAGAAACAGTGCTTCACTAGTGAAAACACAAATCATATTATACTTCATCAAACTCACATGATATGCGTACAAGATTCTAGTTCGACACATACTCAAGGCAATTTACACAATGAAAGGAAGGACAAGTCTTAATGGCTGACTAGTAACTTAATTTCACTGAATATATTTTGGGATTTCGCCTTTCCTTAAGAGGGAGAGAGAGTACTCAGCTGTATCGATAAGATCCTCAACATTGTGGAGAGATCGCTCCTCAGAAGCCAGCATAAAGATGGCACGAACCTGTGCTTTCTTGGATAGTCTTGCTGCTAAGTTGAGAGGTAAATCAGGTGAGTTGAGGCTCCGCAATATCTGGCGATACAAAGAGAGAACCCGGCCTCTATTTCTAGCCAAATCCTCCGCCGTCGCCCATATCAAACCTTTTGCCATTTCTAACTTCATCAAAAAGATAATACAAGTCAGACTACATGCAGTTTGTGCACTCTACTGTTCATTGAGCTACAACCAAAAACACACTCATTCAACAAGAATATAACAAGTTTTGTTGCCATATATTCATTCAACAAATAGAAGTTTGACCCCATTTTTCAAAGTTATGAACTCAAAGATTTCTATAATTTAATTGAAAACAATGGAGCTATTTCATTGGCATTTAATAAGTAACTTGTTTCCCCCAAATAAGGACCGAACCAAAATTTTATTCCACAAGCAACAAAAATTACATCCTAATTGATCTATAAAGGTTAAGTATGGCGTTACCGCATCAATATCAACATGCTTAACACCAATAAAAAGAGAAATCACAATGAACCCAGCCGGAATGCATTCACTTCTTTGTTACAGAATCTCTTTTGGGAATTTTATCAAACAGGTTATGGGTTTCTTGAACTTTGAATTTTAATATTTACACAACCCGCACGAGAAATGATCTTTGAACTCGATCTACAACAAATGCAAATTACAATACAAAAAAAAATAAAATATATATATATATATATATATATAATTATATGTATATATGTACATATATAAATTTACAGTTTTATAGTAGGAGATACACTTGCCTCACCTGCTAGGCTGCTACTTCAGTCAAATAAACGAAATGGGTCAGAAGCAAAAACCGTTAGGTTATGAGTCATATATAAATATGCTTCTTAGTGGAGCGAAAAGATTGGGCAAGTTTGACCAGGAAAACCCGATCCATACCCGGTATTTGACTTGTTATGGAGTAGCTTAAAAAGAGTCCTTTATCAGAAGGAAACTAAAAATCTGTTTTTCCAAAAATAACAAAAACTCCCACTTATTCAGGGTGAACGTTGAGAACCCCTAACTAGCCCACCTTAAACACAGAGAGAGAGAGAGAGAGAATTAAAATATTAAATTACAGGCCAGTATTCTCAAAATGCTGTTATGTTTGCAGTTCCATTGCTGATCTGCCACCAAGTAGTAAGTTCCTCTCTATTTTTATTCTTTCCTTTTCTATTTTATATGCAAAAGCAGTTTGGAATTTAATAATTGTGCAGTGTAGGATAGTTGGTTGGGGAATTTCTTGACTTGGTCAAAGCTAAAGTTTTAGATTTACCATAATAGACTACGATAGTTATTTCATTAATATGTTTATGGGTTTTTTTGGTAACTAGCGTTTGCAGCGATAACATTTCGGTGCATTTGGACCATTGCATTATTTTTGTTGTATTGGATTTGAGCTCTAAATGTTGCGTTTGTAAAAACGCATAAGATATTTAAGTACGTTTAGACTTTGATACCTCTAAACGCACTAAATGTCTCAAACGTTTTGTAACTAAACTTACACTATATACGGTGGGAAGTTCTCTTTTGCCACAAAATTAGTGTGTGCTTTCAAAAAAACAGGCGTAAAAAATTCATTATATTTGAATATATTACGATCTTGGTAGTTAATTATTTTAAAAATCTATACTTTTGAAATGGGGCTCTCATTTTTAGATGGAGGAGGGAGTACTATATAGCCAAAGAGATGAGATGACACATTTATGATTTATAGTTGTTTTCTTCTACTATATATGGCCTTCTCTCTCTTCTTCTTCTTCATTTTTTTTTGCCTCAAACTAACATGATGAAAGTTTGTTTGTTAGAAAGAATATTACTATGTAGATTTTACCATCCTCTATCTCAGTAACATCATTAATCACTGTGGTAAAGGTACTTGTGAAACTGGTAATATACAGTGATTTGTTAGTTTTGCTTTTAAAGAACTGTTCTTTTTGGTTTTTACTGATTGTTGCCTTGATTTTCTGTTTAAGACTTGTGTGTGTATCCAAAATTTTGAAAAACCAGACTGATATTCAGGCTAGTAATTTTCAGAAACCAACTCAAAATTGGAGGTTTATTTATTTATTGTCAAAAGAAATACATATTACAATCATTTGATGTAACTGGTTTGTTTGAGCAGAATTTAGTCTCCTCAGCTAGAGCATTATGAAATCAATTATTCACTAGTATGATTATATTTGTTTGGCATTGCAACAAATCTAAAAGGTTTTATAAACTAAGTACAAATGATGTATTTATGTTACAGAAGAATTACTTAATCTTTTTCATAAATTGTAAAGCTAAATCCTACTATCTGTGTCCGGGGAAAAAGAAAAATAAAATAAAATAAAAAATCTAGGGAATAATTAAGCTATACAGTTGCTTTAGTTTCTTGATGACAATAGAGAAGGAATGATATGAAATTTTAGCTATAGTGATCATAGATAATGTCAGGAAAAAGACCTGACTTTATGAAGCTTAATGCAGTTTTTCGGGTGCAAATTGATAACTAATAACATGGCCAATAGAAAGTGCACAGGATTATCATCCAGGTAACCAGTATTTCCCTTTTATCTGTTTCAAAATTTTGACTCTTCCTCATGAAAAAGTGTTGACCTTTTCTTTTTATATGTTTTAGGATGCCAAAATCTAAAATTTCGAAAGATTTCCATCTCCGCGTATGTGGGGAACCTTTCTTTTTGGATAGAGTAAGAACACACTCTACACATTATATCCCCTGATCCCCAGTTTTCCCCTTGAAATTATTGTCTTATAAAAGACTTCTTCTTCATCATCATTTAATTTAATTATTGCTTCTTGTATGTTTTCACATGTACAGAAGCTTATGGCTTCTAGATCAGCTAAACTAGATTTACTGCTCAAAGAGAATCCTCAAGAAGACATTTCTCATTTACTCCAGGACATCCCTACAGACCCCGAAACTTTTGAGCTCGTAGCAAGATTCTGCCATGGGTTTAGAGTCAGTATATCAACTGAAAATGTCATCCGCGTCTGGTGCCTAGCTGACTACCTTGGAATGACAGAAACCCACAGCTGCAACAACTTATTGAACAAGGCAATTACTTTCTTCGAACAAGATGTCATTCCTTGCTGGAACAAATGCGTAAGAGCACTCAAGAACATAGAAAATATACTTCAAGAAGTATTGCATCTTGGCCTAGTTGTTGCCTTAGTCGATTCCATTATCACAAAGGTTCTGGCTAATCCGCGCCTTTTAGGAGAACCAATCAAGAATTTCACATCTGATGATGATGGCAAGGAGAATGAAAACATGTATAGAACAAATGCAAGGATGAGACTTTCTGATTTTGATTGGCAGACAGTAGATTTAACAACGCTCTCTGTCCAGCTCTACGAGCCCATCATTCGTGCAATAATGCAGCGCCAAGTCCCATCAGAGTATGTGGCCGCTTCTCTTTGTCAATATGTAAAGAAAAGGGTATTCTCCAGTACTTTAGGGGAACTTGATAAGTCATTTGACAAGGGGAACTCTCAAAGGGAAGCCATTGAAGCAGTGGAGCAACTTTTGCCACATGAAAGAGGACTTATTTCGTGCACATTATTGTTTGAAATGCTCCGATTTGCCATAGACTTGGAAGCTAGCCATGAATGTAGAAATGGATTTGAGGTCAGAATCGGAAAACAATTAGATCAGGCCAATGTTAAGGACCTCCTAATACCTTGTTTAGGATATACAAGAGAAGAAGAATATGATACAGATTCCTTTAGAAGGATTTTGAAGCATTTTTATGGCAACTACTCTTGTTTAGACACTAGTGCAATAATTTCAGTGGCAGAACTTATAGAAGACTTTTTGGTAGAAGTGGCTAGTGATATAAATCTTAAGAAAAAGCACATTCATAGCACTTGTAGATATGGCTTTTGCAGCATCAGTAAAAAAACCCGAAAAAAAAAACTCTGATGGAATATACAGGGCCATAAGTATCTACTTATACAAGCACACATATCTAACAGAATCTGAAAAGGAAGAGGTATGCAGGCTGTTGGATTTCAGTAAGATGTCTCGAGAAGCTTGTGAGCACGCTGCAACGAATGAACAATTGCCATTAAGAGCTGTGGTTCAGGTGGTGTTTGTGCATCAGTTACAGCAGAGAGACACGATAGAAAACGAGGTACATTGTTGCGATGATGGATCGATGAAGTTGGAGGAGGAAGAAGCAAGGACAGAAATGGAGAAAATGAGCTGCAAGGTGACAGAATTGGAGAAAGAATGCTCTACAATGAGGAAAGAAATTCAAGGTGGTTTATGCAGCAAAACTAAAAAGGAGAAAGGAGGTGTTTGGAAAGAAATGAAGAGAAAATTTGGGTGTGTAAGTACAATGCACGACTATAACTGCCATGTGAAGAAGAAAAAACTTCATCCAAGATAAAGAGTGTGTGTATATATATATGGGCATTTATTTAGTTCAAGTTCATTTTCTGGGTAAATTTTGCAGCATAATTGTTTCAATCACTGATAGTTTGAGTAATAAATAAATCTTCTAGTTCATAGACTATGAGATATGTAATATAAACCTGTTCATTTATATTAGTTGCAAAGTTTCTATAAATTATGTCATTGTCAAATTTGTGGTTTTTATATATCTCTTGCCTATGGTCTTTCTCTTCGATCTTTCAATTTCTGATGGGATGTGTTGTACCAGGGAAGTGATTTTTTAACTGGTGATATTTTTAGCGGATTCTTTTATCAAAAAATGAATTCAAGTTACTTATATGTTAGGAAAACTATGAAAATATCATATACATTATATTTCTCATTAAAGATAACTTAAATATTAAAAAATATTCTATAAAAAATGACTCAAGTATATTAAAATGTTTAATTTTATCTTAAAATTTATTTGTGGGGTCCACTTATTTTTTTTATTTAAAACTCCTAGTTTATTTTATGTAAGGTCAATTATAGGTAAAAATAGAACCAACTTATAATTTCTTTTATACTCAAACTTCTTAATTTACGTTAAAAAGTGTACTTTAAGTCATTTTATCATGCAAGATCACAAATTTGAATATACCCGTTAACAAGAATCAAAATTTAACACACACACAAAATTTCTTAGATTCTCTCTACTTCTCCTCTTTGATAATTACCCAAGTTCCCCCGAGTATCTAAAATTGTAAAAGTATAGGTTTAAAAAATGAAATCATTTTCTTAGACGGGAGATTATCTTTTTGCATATTAGTTATATGTTCCGCGACAATTTATAAGTTGGTCAAATTAACTTATAAGTTATTTTTTTATTATTCAAGTGTTTGTATGTGATTTATTTTTTAACTTATAAATTAATTTACAAGTAGATGACTTAAAATTTATTTTAAAATGACTTATAACTTACATTCGATTAAAGCTACTTATTTTAAAATGATTTAAAATGATTTATATGTAAAGACTCTTTTACTCTTATTTTAATAGTCTTTACAATTTATTTTAACTAAGTCATTTCAGTCAAACAACTTCACATTTTATTTGAACTTAATTTCTGATTTATAGTCAAAATAGTGACAAACACTTTTATTTATAAGATGTTAAAATCGGGATCCCATGCAGGATCATTTTGGGGTGCACAAAATAAGATTGTAGAATCGTATGATTCTATGGAAAAAAAAACATAAATTATTTTAATATGAAAAGATAGTTCCAATACCCAACATTTTACCATAATGATATTTTATATTTATATCATCTCATATTTAAATTGTTAGAGAATATTAAAATGTAAATACTCACATTGCTTGCTACATTTTTAATAAAATTCAACGATAACCTTCACATAAAATAGAGTTTTTATTACATGTACAACATATATTGTTAATTAACTTATTACTTGTAAAAATTAATTACTTATTTCACATATATTAGGTGATAATTATCAACCAATCAACTTGATTACTTGAACACCAATTATACACTATAAACTTATTGAACTAATAAAAGAAGTATTTAATTATAATATTCAAATATCAAATATATTTCATCCATAGTATATACATATTAAATTAAAAGTTTAGAGTTGTACATATTTGAGTTTTAAAACTTTAGAAAGTAAGAGTTTATTTTTTTTTAATTTAGCTGAGCTATTTGTATAAGTCCAAAAAATCAAAATACATACTTTTAGTTAGTTCACTTTGATAGAGTCCTACTATCTCACACTAATCTTATAATTCTAAGTAATTTTATACATATTTATGATCTAACTCTGATCTGAATCATTAATCACAATTCTATGCAATTTTACAATCCGAATTGAAATTTTAAAAGCCAAGAAGTCATCATTTAGAATGAATTATAAATCATTTTAAAATAAGTCACCGTGAGAATATCAATAGAGCCAGTGGCCAGAGCTCGAGGAACAAGCTATGAAAGATGCTTATGAATGTGAGGTTGTAGTAGAGATTCATCACATACATGCTCCTCGTTTTTGACCCACCTCGCACACTAAAATTTGTGATTCTAGTAGATCCTAATATCCTTCTCTCTCCATACTAAAGAGTACTAAATAGTGGAATTACCGGTGCTCCAAAAAAATGGGACAAATCTTAGATAAATTCCAAGGTACTCATAATTCAACTCTATCTCCTTTCTTTTGATGAACCCATTTCTTGAATCGACTTATGTGAATTGCTCTGAATCCTTTGAGCTTTGATGCTAGGACATATATGCTTCTAGGGTCCGTAAGTATGCTTATTTATTTTATAAAAATTAAATCTTGCGGGTTAGAGTTTCCTCTTTACATTTTATATAAATCGAAAGGGTATGCTTTACTTTTGCTTCAGATTCAAATTTCACACTTTCAGAACTTTTCGACCCAATATGGGATTAATCTTTATCCTCTCTTATGAAGAAGCAGAATGCTAAAGGGAAGTAGTGTGATGGATGATAAGTGCATATCCTTCTTATATAAATTTGAATAAAGTTTTCTGAAAAATACCTAGTAAAAGTTGAAATCTATGCTGTCTCTGAAATAGGTAATTAAATTTGAAAGAATATATTGGCTCACAAGAGATTGTGGATCTGTTCTTAGTGAGGACAACCGGATTGGAACGATCACGTTGGTTGAACGATGGATCATAAGATAGCCAATCAGCTTCGCTGCGAGAAATTTTCAAGTACCTGTTTCAATTTCTAGGAAAATTTAATGGAAATATCTGAAACTTTTGGTACGGTAGCCATTTACATGCTTGTGGTGTATGCTTAATGAAAGAGTAAAATCTTGTTCGGGTTGTCCACGAATTTTTCTTTTAACCAGAAGTATCTCTCTTTTTAAGCAAATTATATATCTTGCTTAAGTAATTTGATAGGTTATTTTTAGATAAAAAGCAAAATCATTAATCAATCACTCGAAGTTTCACTTGACAAGCTAGACTGATAAATTGGCATCTCTGGTGGATGCAACTTCTAAGTGTTTAAGGAAAATATCTTAGTACAAATAAACAACGTGAATTTTTAGGAGTATTATTGCGATATATTATTAAAGAATAGCAGGAAATTCTGAAATCCAGTAATATGGATTGGACTAGGCAACATGTTATATAAAGGAACATCAAGAACAATGGGTATATGTACTAGGTGATACATCTATGCTTTTTAATAGAAAAGACCTTTGATTTCCTTTTTGGATTTGTCCCCATTGTTGCTCCTCTATGTACATGTGGACAACCCTTTTCATTTGGATAGTATGCTCTTGAAACTGTTTGTAGCTGAAGTGAAATCTCTCGACTCTCATAGTGTTTATCTTTAAGAACAATTTATTTCCAGGTCCATTTATAATTTTCTTTAGGTTGTTGTCTTGTTGATGACATCGAAGCATAACTGGATTTGCTACAAATTTATCATGCAATATCGCAGAGAAGCTCTTGTGATGCCCTTATAGACATTTGATATGTTAACACCGTGCACAGGCAAACAGTGGAGACAAAGACAAATACTAAAGATAACGGACAAGGTTTATGATTATTTCAAGAATGAAAGTGGACGAGCTAATTTGACATTTGAAGAACTATACATTGCTGTGTTACTTGTGTTCAAGTATATTTTTTCCACATATTCTATACACTATGTTCTTCCATTCTAGCTAATTTATTGTGCTTTTTAAAAATCATTTCAGAGACATGATATTCTTTCTGCAAATAATGTTTATATTGTAGTGATATTAATAAACGGTTGCCTGGGCCACATTTTGACCCCCCATCAAAAGAGAAAATCAAAGCTTTGATGCAGGTATTTTCTGATTGTAATATATTGTGTTAAGTCCATAATCTTGTGAAGTAAAAAATTATATTGTGAAGGAAATTAGCAAATGATGGAACAAAATTATGCTATACTTTTGGATTTACTATTTTTTTTAGTTTTTTCTCAAGAACTATTGGTAAATTGACCTTTCCCTTTCAGACATTTGGTGTCAGCATATTAACATTATATTTCGAGGGCTTTGGTTTGAAACTTACAATTTTGTGATGCATTTTGACATAATTTAGGATCATTGATCTGCAAAAGGTTTTCATACTAGTCTTAATGTCTTCAATATTTTACAGCTCTGATATATGTGAATGGGTTTGTCAGGATTGTGATATCAACCTTGATGGAGAACTGAACCATGAAGAGTTTGTGAAATTTATTAGACAGTTAACAGCTGATACATTATGCACTGTTAGTCAGGGACTGATTATCACTTTGGCTGTAGCACCGACCATTGCTTTACTTACAAAGAAATCAACCGAAGGTGTTCCTCACCTTGGGAAAGTAGTGCAGAAAATACCCAGTTCAGTGTATGCCTCCCTTGTGACCCTTGCAGTTATGATGTTCCAAAAATCAGCCCGCACAATCAAATGAAAGATTTCTATGTTCTACACATGTCACTCTCCACATTGTATATACAAGGTAGCTGATGATTATTGCATTCTAAAATAAATGAATAGGCGAAGATTATTTGCCAAATATTTGGAAAAAATCATAGAATTTGTTTCTACAGAGAACGTTGTGTCTTGAAATTTATGTAATTTATTCTTGTTGGAAATACTATACATTAGTTAAATTTTGTTCTATATTGTTGTTGGAAATACTATGGGTTTTGGATATCTGATGGAAGAAAATTTTGTCATACCACTATGTGCTGATACAAATTTATCCGTATTATTGGCACCACTATGTGCTGGTGGTTTGCAACTGCTTGTATCTTCATAATAAATAGGTGCAATAATATATTAAATATGATCATTAATTCATTAATGGTATGTCTGCTGGAGATTGCTATCTTCAAATTTACATAAAATAGGTCTAATCAAACAGTGAAAAACATATTAACGGATGTCTGTTAATCCATGTTGTCCAGACACTGCTCTGATATCATCAACAGGCAAACCAGGACTTGAGCTTCGCTGTATCAATGTGAATTCAGCTTTTTTAGTGTTTGCAGTTGTTCTGTCCACAACACCAAAGAGAATGAGAACACAAACGACTAAAATATGTTAGCAATGAACTAATCATTAGCAGAAACAGAAAACAGCTAGGGCTTCTGCAGGGTAAATTTCTTACTCTCTTCAAATGCTGTTGCTTTTGGAACAGTTGTACGAAAATATAAATTCCCATTTTTCTGATAGACAGCCTGTAGTTCAAAAAATGCAACATATTCCATGTTAACCAATTAAATTTGCTCAGCCTAGTAAAACTCAGAAATTTCCAAACAAATTGATTCGAATAAAATATTCAAATAGATGTGAAACCGTTTATCTACAAACATTACAGTGCCATGCTATAAAGGCCCATATTTGCATGAGAACAAAAAAAATAATGGTAACTCGAACAGTCCACTCGTCAGATGAAACCGTTAAATTTTTACAGCTCCTCTTGCTCCACGAGGCATTGTGCGTCGAGGATGACTCGAGGGAGGAAGAAGCCATACGTATAAGAGTGTAAAGCATAAAAACCCAAAGCGTAGTTTAACAAGCGACTCTCCACCAACCCCTACTCTACTTGACAAGCATTTTTACGGATCCAATCAGTTCATGTGTGTTAATCTATAACATTACAAGGTAGAGTAGGTAAAGATGTCAGACATGGAAGTTTGTACAGCAATCCTTTGTTAATTGCTCCAATGTATGACTCCAGATTCTTCAAGGAACATCACCTTCAGGATAACATGTAATGATGTAATAATGAGAATAAAACTTAATTAGACTGCATGGTGGCATCAAAGATTGACCAAAGTCCCAATTATTAGGATGCAACTTGATTTGACCCTCTTACTAGGCAAGGTGGATAGGAACCTAGTTGGCATATGGTAAATGCCTTTGAATCACTTCTATGAAAATCCAGCAAGCAAGCGTGTCAACTGTCGAGTAGACACCTCTTTTTCTTCATTGAAGGTATCGTTTTTAATTTCTCGTATCTCTTTAAGGATAAGATATGAAATAAATAAAAGCAACAAAACTCCTCTACCCTATTACTAACCATGCTGAAATATTTCAACAAAATAAAAAAATAATAATAATAAAGGAGAAGGAAAAAAGGAAAGAAAGAAAGAAATGATGCCACTGTGAAACCTGAAAGTTTTACAAAACTGAAATCCCACTAGAAACGAAAGTATTACCTAACATGAAAACTTCTTCTGCAAATGATCTAGGAAATGTCTGACTAGAAGGTAAGCAATGTCCTCACTCGGTCATAATAAGGAAAATAATTTTGATCATATTGGCCATATACTTTTGAAAGGGATACCCATTTATCCTGCATATGGTCCTTTAAGAATCATCATTTCATGTATGTGTCACAAGCCTCACAACAGATTTTGAAGACCAGAGCATGCTTCCAAGATTTATTTCTTTTTTAAACGCAAAAAATAAAATGGTTAACTCAAGAATTGCGTCTCTCCAGCATGATATATGTAATGCCATCCATTACCCCAAACATGATAGTCAGCTTCCAATAGGAATATCACTATTTGTGTCTATAGCTTATCGTAGATAACGTCGCATACCACATGCTCGTACGTGAATGTAATTTAAAGAGTTCATTGTTTTAGTTGGTTGATGTATTTAGTATTTAGAGACTAGAAGGTTCCATAGAGTTTTATAAATAATCTTGTAACTAGGTAATTTGTTTAAATGGAAACATGGATTTCTCGAGTGTTTTCTCCCATTTGTCCACTTTCTCTTCAAAGTATTTGAAGTGCACCTCCAATTTCTAAAACTCCCAAACAGAGAAATGCGATTGTAATTTTCTTATCCTTAGACTATATGAAAATAAAAAATATGAACAATTCACTCTTTTATCTTGTTGATTGAGGCTTTGCCTTTGAGCATGCATAGAACCTTTGATTATGTCTCAAAGTCAACTAAGTAACTCCATATCTAAATCCAAAATTCAGATTGATAAGCAATTCAATTCAACAACTTAAAACTGCAATCTGAAGTATTTAACAAAGAACAGCCCCAAAAATAAAACTCATACTAAGAAAAAAAAAATTGACTTTAGAGTCTTAAATATCAACTTCCGTATGCAACTAAACAAACACAAGAAGCAAAATTTTGGCAAAAACCCACCAGTGGAAAGGACTGACAAAATAAAGGGATTCACTACTACATACTAAATTGCTTACTTGTATCTTCCATTTTATAAAAAAAACATCATGGCTATTGTAATACACTAAGTACTGTGCGATTAAAGAGTTATACCTTGCTCCAGCAAAATTTGTTGAACTTGGGGAAAACTTGAAAATTTGTAAAGGTATAACGAGAAAAGAGGGGAATTTTGAGTTGGGTTTATTGGCTAAACTTACCCGAGAAGAAGAAAGACTACTGAGCTCCCCAATGGCAACCTCGTGGCTCCATACCTGTATTTGCATAAAAACCCATTTAATTTTATCATCGAAATTAACTTAATTTCTAATATACAAACATTCACGCAGAATTACTCTTCTTGACAGGCTATAAGGAAGAGAGAGGGAAGAGTAGACCTGTTTTTTGAGATCAGAATCGGAGTTTGCCGGAGCTGAGTTGGAAGAAGCCGGTGACGGTGACGAAGCCGACGGTTTTGCGGCCATTGCTTATTTCTCCCTTCCGGTCTATGCTCTCTCTCTCTCTCTCTCTCTTACCTTTTCTGAGATTTTTTTTAAAAATTATTTACACATCCCCTCTCTTTAATTGATTACCTTTCTCTTCGAAATAAAAATGGGAAACTAATATATCTTAGGATAAAAACAAATTACAACTTTTACTACTTGACATATATATATATAAAAATTATTCATATATTTACACTTAATTACATAATATGTTATTATATCTAGTAGTAATAAAAATTATAATTTTTATTATCATATATAATAAAACTCATAAAAATAAAAAAATAAAAAACATAAAAGTTGAATAAAAATAGTCTTTCTAAATTAACGTACCATTTAAAATACTCCTTTGCACAAAAAAAAAAATCCAATAATGCCAATTAACAAAACTCTAAAATTAAAGGGAGTTAATAGTTGAAAAGCCAAAAAAAAAGGGGTTAAAGCTCACCTTTTAGTTACCCCCATTATGATTTATTTACTTATTATTTTCCCGCACATTTCTAGTGAACCTTTTGTGGATAAAGAAAGCAAGATGAGGGAAAAAAAGACAGAATTTAAAAGAAAGAAAAAAACAAGTCAAAAAAATTTCATTGCACATCTCTAGTGAACCTTTTATGGATAAAGAAAGCAAGAGGGAGAAAAAGAAAAAGAAAAGACAGAATTTAAAAGAAAGAAAAAAACAATTCAAAAAAATTTCATTGTACTTTATCTGAGAATTCAGTAGGGGATTTTTTTCTGCAAAAAATGGGAAATACAAAATTGTTTTGTACATTATTTGGAATGATACTACGTCTGAAATTTTCTCTAGAATTTGGAAACAAAATAGAAAGAGCTAACCGATATACAACTTTACCAACTCTCTCCAAAATCTCAAATGGCCCAATATAACGCGGACTAAGTTCCCTTTCAACCCAAATCGCCGAATGCCTTTCCAAGATTTTATTCCTGTCTTTCTTTGTTAATTTCGATCAATTTTATTTCTAAGAAGAAGCAACCTCTACCTTCTTTAATTATGTCCACTAATATGGAATTTTGATATGATCTATATAGCACATCAAGTTAATAAATGTCACCTAAAAATTTAAGCATTGGTTGAAAGATTAAAAAAATACCGTTAAATATATAATTGCTCTGCGAATGTCATTTTTCTCCAACAATATCAACAGCCAATGCACATCAATTTATGTAACACACTCGACCACAGGAATATTTTAAGTGAAAGTTAACCTATACAATAACAAGTAAATATAATACCAACAAGGATGAAGGATAAAAACATACAACAGCCTAATGTCCTCAGTCTATTGGAAATAACACCAGTTATTTGAACTTCAATTGTACCAACTATCAACAATTTTGAAAGAGTTTCAACATAGGAGTTCTCAGGTTGTCCATCTCTGTCTTTAAATGTCGAAGGAACCTCTAATACCATCTATGCTCTCTCCCATAGATAACCTGCAACAAAATATATGAAAAACAAGTATGATTCAGTAACAGCATAAATCATAGGTGGACACTGGACAGGCAGAAGATAATAAGTTTCCGATAAAGATAGTAGATGATACATAATGCCGCTAAAGAAAATGTCCTAATTAACATATATAAACAAAATAAATGTTGAAACTGACGCCTGCTTGAAAGAAAAACTCTAATTAGCAGCAATAAATAAATAAATTTAATCCCTAATTCTATCCTTGGGATTTCAACTTGGAACAAAAACACAAACAGAAGGAAAACTTAAAAGAGAGCAGATTTCCCCCAATAAGTTTGCGGTGCAAGTCTGCGAAACCCAAAAAGCCCCTATAGCAGAATACGAGAAATTAAGTGACGTCTCTCAAAAGATCAGGGCAGGTTAAATCTCCTTGCAATTCCATTCATTCCAAATAACTAAGAGAATTAGATAACATAATACAGTTTAACAACACTTTTAAATCCTCAACTATTCTGTAAGTAAAATTTTTGCATCCTTGTTCCTGCTAAACTCCCTATATGACTGAGGGAAATTTGACAGGTAAGCAATGATATGTTGTTACTACATCGTTTTGAGTTCTAGGATGGCTATTTGCGACTTGACATGAACCGATCACGAAATTAGCAGGTTTGAGAGACTTTTCACATGTTCATGTCATTAACATGTCAACTCGTTTAGCACACATTAACAGTCTATCTTCATGCCGTATCATGTCGCGTGTCAACATTCTTAACCTGTTTATGATACTTCACTCAACCCGTTTAAGTTTCTTCTAATTCAATTATTTTTTTACCTTGAATTCTTGTAGAATTGCTATTAAATATATTTAACTCTTTGTAATTTAGAGATAATGAAGGATAAACATACAACTCTCATGATCTTATATTTTGGAACAGAGGGAGTATTAAACAATAGTATCTACAAATATATTTGAATGCCTTAAAATCCATATGCCAAAATCACATTTTTCAAGATGCCACCTAGTTTCAGATGGAGCAAGTAGTGTTTTCCTGTAACTAAGTTAGTTAATTGAGAGCCTATCATACTACAAGCAAAGCATTTACGTAGTTAACCAATTCTAATTTACTTTGGCCTGGCAGGAACACATCCTATGGATATGTTCTCAAGCACCCAAGTAACCCTTAAAAGGATACCTACATGTTCCTTGGGCCAAAAAGATACATGTAAATACCTTAACTTAATATGATACCTACATGTTACTCGGGGCTATTCACATGACCTTGCGATAAACCAAGTCAAATTCATCTAAAACTATTTGATTTTGGATGGTAAAGCTATCCATTTTGGCCGTTTCTGTTAGTCAGTTGGCTTAAAACTTAGGGTCACCCAAAAAAGAATAGCAGTTCCCTTCTCATTGCTAGAGGCTCTAACTGTAGGCAAATAAGCCTCCCAAAATAAAGCTACAATCGAGCTGTTTATGAGAAAAATGTTTGGCTGCAGTCAACCACAGCAAGGTGATGAACTAAACTGAAATCAATAAAATCATGTACCAGCTACGTGTCCATCAATTTAGTCTATCCATAATACTATCTCATATACGGTGTCTTCCTAAGTCTTAACTGGTCAGTATCAACAAATTCTGCTTTACATACGACACTTTCAACTTGGACACTAAATTATTTACTCCTTAATTGACATCAAATGGATTTGGATATGCAGCACATGATTATATCAGCTTAGTCAGTTTTCTCACATCCCATTCCTAATCTGTACTTCTAATAGAATGCATTTAGCTTACATATGTGCTCACATGTCTCACGACCCCTTTGAGCAATAATATTTCTGGCGCTTGAAGATTTTGCCACTTTTGTCCATCAGTTTTCTTGATTGGACAGATTTGTTCCAGATTCATAGTTTTACTTATTGCTTTGTTTTCTTTACGAAAAATAATAAATAAAGCAAAAGTGATTTGGGCTGTTTTTTTAGCTTTTTGCTGTAAAAAAAGAAGAAGCAACAATCTGGCCCAAGGCTGCTTTTTCTGAATTTCTTTCAAGCAAAAGGAAGAAGAAAACAACGAAGCTAAAAACAAACTGGCCCATTAAAGAATGTCATTATCATCAATTTGCAGTAAAATAGATACACTAATAGGAATTAAAGCAGGCACATGATAAAAAACAGAGAGAAAACTAACCTGTGCATACAGTACTTGTACTCTTGGCCCCTACTATAATCTTTCTCCCCTTCTTCCAACTGATAAAGATAATACCAACAACAACAACAAAAAAATTCACACTAAACATGACGCTCAAATGATCGGTATAATACAAAAGAAATACTTAGTCAGTCCCCTCACCGGATCGCCTTCGTAAACAAGCTCATAACAAGACGGTGACAGACATTGCAACATGCAATTCTCTTTTGCTATCATCGAAGACTTGCACTGCTGACCCCATAATCCACTTCACAAATCAATTGTTCCCCACAATAACATAACACAATTAGACAGATTACTCATATACAGACAAATTTAATGAAGGGAAATTAATATAACATTAAAGTTCTGTTTGGGGTTGTTTGGCTACCCAGAAGAAAAATTTGACAAAACCAAAACCAGAACCAAAACAAAGGAATTTTAAAATTATTACATATAAGGGGTTTTCATATGAACAAAATACATCAAAGATTAACAAAATTTCACCTTTTTTCTTAAAAAATAAAATAAAATTATATGGGTTTACATATATATATGTATGAAGAGAAAAACCCAAAATTTTTTTTAATGAAATTTTAAAAGAATTCTTGTAAGTTTAATAAGGAAACAAACAGAGAAATCTGAAAATACCTCTCAATATCTGCATAACACTGATTCTTCATCTCTCGTATCTCGTTATCCTGCAATTTTTAGAAAAGGGTAACATAATCTACTTGTTTATACAGTAATTGGAGAGAAATAAGCTCAAATTTCATGGAAGATGATAAGAAAACTTACAGAAATTGGGCGGCGAGACTTTGCAAGAACTTCATTGGAAAGGGCAATGGTTACCCAGATGATGAATACTAAAGTTTTGTGATTTTTCATCATATAACCCATTTTAGTAATCAATTGGGAACTAAATTCCTCTGTTTCTATTTGGATTAAAGCTATATCTGATCAAAGATGTGTGTAAAGGAACAGACTCCTGACTTGAAACTTTCCTCCTCCTTGCGCCCGAACAAATAAAGCTGTTATATATATATATATATATATATATATATATATATATATATATATATTAAAATCCTTTTAAATATATAAGGTTTTACCCAAAGAGGATTGAAATCTTACAAAGGTCCAAAACACTGTTGGAAAATTGAAATAGTGGAACCTCTTTAGAATTTCTTGCGCTTTTTCTAGCCAAAAGTTATACTCCTTAACAATAAATATTTTAATTATTCAAAAGGGAATCCATATTAAAACAAGGAAAAATCTATTATTATTATTATTATTATTATTATTAATGTTATTTATTTACTTATTTATTTTGATAAGTTTTATAAAAAACTGATGAAATTGTTTATAGAAACAAAACAACGAGGCTCGTTTGATAACCGTTTTAGTTTGTTTTGTTTTTGTTTTACTTTTTAATAATAATACACAAATATCATTTGGTAATTGTTTCTATTTTTTTTTTTTTGCAAACGTTTTAATTTTTGGACCCAAAACTAAAACAAACAAAAAAAGACATTTTTGTTTTGTTACTTAAAAAAAATGAAAACAAGCGGAGGAGTATTAGTTTAATTAGATTTGAACATCAAACCTTGCTAGAAGCAAAAAATCAACTGAATTATTAAAAAATATTTAAAGATCAAAATTAGCCAAATCTTCATTCTTCCCGAACACAAATTGTAAGTTGAAATTGGACTTTTGTCTAAAAATCAAAGTATTAATATCATGCACAACTTTTTTTCTTTTTCTTCTGTGTGTTTCATAAAAACTCATCATCATATTCATAGTAAAAACAAATTCTCTCTATAAATGTAAGATATATATGTAGAGAGAGAGAGAGAGAAAACATGTATGTTTGATAGAAAATGAATAGAAAGAAGGGTATCAATGGTAGCTATCAGAATAGTGCGGAGGAAAAATGGATCATGGTGAGCTTATGTTGGGTATCAATCATTGCTTCTCCCTCATTCACCTTTCCACAACGAGCACCATCGCAGATGCATACATTTCATGTTGCCTGCTCTTTAAATTGGAGTCCAAGTGGTAGAGGAAAAAGTCAAAAAAAAAAAAAAAAAAAAAAAACCATTCCCAATTACAGTTACCTAACAAATGTGTTTTCATTTTTCTTTTCAAAAACAAAACAAAACAAAAATATGTTAATGTTCTTTTCTTGATAATAGAAAACAATAATAATAATAATAATAATAATAATAATAATAATAATAATAAAACATTACCAAACGAGCCATACTTTTTCTTAAACAAAATAATTCTTTGTCGTCAATAAATTAAGACCATCACGATTGTGATAATCAAAATATTGTCAAATTGCAGGCTTGCCCATACCCAAATCATAACAATTATCATTTGCTTAACTCTTCTTGAGAATTTCGGAGTTCCATATTAGACTTTTGTAATAGACTTATTTTTTTAAGTTCAATAAATTTGGACTAGTCTAGTTTTAACCCCGCCCAAATCCATGAGTGGTCCAACCCAGCTAATTCTTTAATAGCAATCCAAAACTAGTTTATTTTACTAAGTATATATACTATAACACTACTCATAAGTTAATAGTCAAATCTAACTTTTTTAGAAATTAGAAGCAAGTAAACAAAGAAAAAATAATAATACTTCTAATTTTGTTCTTCTCGATTTTCATCCATACTCTGTCTCTCAGTCGTCTTAGTCAAATTAATTATTTCTAGTTTTTCAACTCAATTGTTTGTATCACTTTATGTGTCTTCCACTCGTCTTACTTAAATATTGTTTTTAATTCTTTTAATTCAATATCTTTATTAAAAATTTGTTTTCATTTGTTTTTATATGGTTGAATTGAAATTCACATGATACAACTGCCTTAACTACATATTCATTATTATGTATTATTTTGTGAAGAAAACAATAAAGTATAAATTGTTTTTGGATTGCACAAAAGTAAACATATGGAACTTATAAAAAAATATTCAAAAACAATTATTTAGTAATTAGAATTGATTATTTGTTATCGATGTCGTGTTAATCAATTGAAACTGTTTGTTTGTTTTGCTCTATACCATTTTTTCCCAAATAATTATTACTCTCTATTTTATTAAAAAAAATGATCAATAACATTACAATGACCTTAATTTTTAAATTCAAAAAACACACACACACACACACACACACACACATATATATATATATATATATATATATATATATATATACACACACACACACACAAAAGTCCACGGGCCAACCTAGCCCATTGTGCCCTAGGCTATATGCCTCACTTTTAAGCCCAATAAAAACTGGGTCTTTTTGACTCAGACTATTTTTTTCCAATCCAAACCAATTAGGCCCGTCTAATTGTCTAGAATCACAATATAACATAAAAGGTTAACTTTGTAGATTTATTATTCGCTAAAGTATATATATTCTTAATCTTTCTTCTTGTGTCTGATGTTAGACTTCATTATCACACAATATCTCAACAATTTCTTTTAATTATCGCGTAATTTCTCCATCTAGATTGACACCTAAGTTCTCCTTTAAATTTTCAACCATACACTTTTGAGCCTAGCCCATCACATCTTTTAACTGACGAGCTACTTCTTTTTTTTTTATTATATCTTTTGTTTGATCTATCAATAGGTTCTATCAAGTCCAAGATAACTAAAATTTTAATAATTATCTTAAAAGTTTAAGATAATTATTAAAATTATTATTATTAATTATCTTAAAAGTTTAAGATAACTAAAATTTTAATAATTATCTTAAAAGTTTAAGATAATTATTAAAATTATTATTAATTATCTTAAAAGTTTAAGATAATTATCTTAAACTTTTAAGATAATTATTAAAATTTTAGTTATCTTATTATTAATAATAATTTTAATAATTATTTTAACCTTTTAAATTAAATATTATTCCAAAATTATTAGTTAGTTAATATTATTATTAATATTAATATTAATTATTAATATAAATTGGGACGAAGGACAAAAAAATTTGGACAAAAAAATATTAGTTAGTTAAAATTAATGACATTAATATTAGTTAGTTAATATTATTATTAATAATAAAATTAGTTAATAATATAAATTAGGATATGGGCCAAATAAAATGGAACAAGATGGGGGAGAGGGTTAGCCGCTACATGTTGTAGCGGCAAGGAGAGAGAAAAATCATTCAGCCGCTACAACATGTAGCGGTAGTGCACTTTTTTTTTTTAAATCTCAGCCCTTCATCATATTCATCAACGGTGGAGATGATGGTTGCTGAAATAGTACTCCCAGCAACCGGTTGCCATGGATGCGGACCCTATATATATATACACACACAAAAGTCCACGGCCCAACCTAGTGCATTGTGCCCTATGCCATATGCCTCACTTTTAAGCTCAATAAAAACAGAGTCTTTTACTATTTATTTCCCAGTCCAACCCAATTAGGTCGGTCTAACCCATTTTCTCGGTCTAGTCCATGTATATTTGTCTAAAATCACAATATAACATAAAAGGTTAACTCTGTAGATTTATTATTCGCTAAAGTATATATATTCTTAATCTTTTTTCTTGTGTCTGATGTGAGACTTTATTATTACACAATATCTCAACAATTTCTTTTAATTATCACATGATTTCTCCATCTAGATTGACACCCAAGTTCTCCTTTGAATTTTCAACCATACTCTTTTGAGTCTAGCCCATCACATCTTTTAACTGACGAGCTACTTTTTTTTTTTTTTTTTAATTATATCTTTTGTTTGATCTATCAATAGGCTCTATCAAACCCAAGACGACTCCTAATTGCCAAGTTCATCTCTCCAATATTTTTTGTTTGTTCCACTAAAACGCCTCTACTGAACCCATCACATCTGAAGTAACGAGTCCCTCTCTTTGATCCTGAGAATTAATAGTCCAACACTTGTTCAAAAAATATTAATTTTGAACCATTTTTTCTATTACAACATTCAAAATGTAATGTAATAGAACTCCTTGCATTGCCAATGGCATTTAAAGTGGAATGGAACTGAGTATCAATTAATTTTTGTTAGGCTATGTTGTTCTATTTTTATTTGTTTTTAAATTAGCGTGGAGGGATATCTTACAAATAAAAATAAATTTCATACTAAATATTAATAATATCTTAATTAAAATAGGAAAGAAGGAAATACAAACTCATTTGAGTGGTGAGAATAAAGGACCTAACAAGTGGACTTCATGATCCATAAGCTATTATATATTGTTAACCATGAAATCAGGTCAAGCTATAGAAATAAATAGTATACACTGTAATACCCGGAAATAAATAATTAAATAATAAATAACATTTTTTTTTATATTTTAAATATTTTAATTGGATTTTGTCTTTTGTTTGGGTTAAACTAGTCATTTAATCTATGTGGGCTAATAAATATTAATAAGTGATGGATAGTTAATTTAATAAAATTGGGCCTTAATATTAATTGAGTTAATTTATATTAACGGGTAATATTAAATCCTATTAAAATTTGGAGAAACAGTAAAATATATATAAACAAGTAAAACCTAATTATTCTAAGACGAAGAAAAGAAGTGGGCGTGTCGGCATAAAGAAGAGGGGAATTCATCGTACTCGGTGTGTAACAGCATCAATCTGGTAAGTCAGTAATATTTTTATTTTTATTTTTTTTAATTGTTAGATGTAATCTATAAAAGTCTAGTGAATGATGAGAAGTTTAAAATATATATTCTATGTGTATAATGTTTATGTTAAAGTTGATACTGGAGACCTTGTTAGCATGTTGCAGAGTATGAAAATTAGATATTAATTAAATAATGGGGGATTCACGTGAACATAGAACTGTGCTCTATTTGTATGATCTGTAATCATGACTTTGCCCAATTTAGTAAATGGAAGTTTTGAAAATATATGATTAATACTATATATATATATATATATATATATATATATATATATATATATATATATATATATATATATGACTGCCCAGATTGGCCAGTGGGCCGTTAAGCATATGTATATATATAGTATGTTATTAATGGTTAATATATTATGTTGTATATATTATGTTAACGAGTTTATGTTATTTATAAATCGAATTGATAAATCGAATTGAAAATTGTGTATATTAATTCAGATTAATTAATTCTATTGATAAAATTATAAAATTTACTTAATAATAAAATTTAACACTTTTATGTTATTAATGGTTAGATTTGTAATAAAATTTTATTTTATTTTATTAGATCGAATTGAAGGAGATTAACATAATCTTATTTAAATTTCTGGGTATTACGTTGCTTACTTCAGGTACGGATTCTGTAACGATCGCGGATCGTGGGTAGCTTTGTAACGCGAGCCTATGAATTTTATTGAATAAATTGAACTTTTATTAATATTATTCCGCGTTATGTGTTTGAATATTTTATTTCTACATATGATGTGTATGTGATAATTTTTAATTGTTATTATTTTTATTGGAGTTGATTAAATCATTAGAGAAATAGCGCTAAAACGCTATTTATGCAAAGGACGCCTTTTTCGATTTTATGACTTTTCGTAATTTCGTCAAAGCGTTAATGAGAGGGATTAATAATCCAAGTGTGGGATTTTATTTTAGCCCAATTGATTTTTATTAGAAGCCCAATTGGTATTAAATTTGGAGTCCAAGAGAAGCCCAAAAGGTTATTAAGTGAAGCCCAAAACCCATGGACTTAGTCCATGAACCAAACCCACCATCCATGACCCAAACCCATGACCCATGAAGGGAAATGGGTTATAACAATCAGCTGATCATTTGAAGGAGAAGAGTACGGGAGAAGAGTGAAGAAGAGAGGAGAAGAGGAGGAAGAACGTGGTGCTTTTGGGGAGGAGGAAACTCTGCATTTGGTGAAGGAAGAATGTCAGAAAGCAAACTCGGGAGAAGGGAGGGGGAGAGCCCAATGGCTGACCACACCTTGGAGGAGCCGAAGCTCTCCTACCCGAGCATTGGGAGCTGCCGTGTCTGGCATGCTCAGCCCACAACCCATCCATGAAGCTCTGATCACTTCTTCTATATATACTCTCCCATTGTTTAGCATCCATCCATTTCTTGTTGCTAAGTGTTGAAGCAGAAAATTGAGAGAGTGTAAGAATTGAGTGTGTACGGGTGAATTGAGGAAGGAGAAGGAGTGTGGTAGCAGCTGCTATTTGATCCATTTAACATCCTTAGAACAAGCTCAAGAGGTATGCAATATAGAGCTTAGCTCATTTCCACTTTCTTTCCAAGTTTCTAGTTTTGCTATGATTGTTTGTTGGAGTAATGTTGCTGAAATTGCTTGGTTGTTCATGAACGTGTGTATATGTTGTTAGCTCTGTATAAAGCTTGTTAATAATGTGTAAAAGTGGACTGTTATTCATATTTTGTTAATAATGAAGTTGTAATCATCTTGGTTTAGTTATGTACATTGGTTGTGTATTGTTGGTATATGCCAGGAAGGTTTGAGTAATGATTTCAGTGGGAAATCTGGACTAGAGTATAATGAAACTCTACTCCAATGTGAGTTTTCAACTCATGCCCACCAACTATTTGGTTTAATGTCTAAGAGAATGATTTCTCTAAGGAACATGAGAATGAGGAATGATTAATTGATTAAATGATGTTATGATGCATAGCTCAGTTGTAAAATCATGTTTTAAGTCATATAGACTTGTTGTATAATGGCTAAGAAGCAAATGGGACTGAATCATTAGGTTGGATTTTTGGGTTCTGCAGTAGCAGAACTTGAAGGTCCCTGGATGCAGAGTGGCGCAGCTGCGCCACTCCCAAGCATAGCACCTACGCAGCTGCGTTGGGTGCCAGACCTGAAAGTCCCTGGATTAGAGTGGCGCAGCTGCGCCACTCCCAAGTGTAAGACCTGCGCAGCTGCGCCGGTCTGCAGAGGTGAACTGTTCTGCTGCTTTGTGTTATTGATGCGATGCATGTTTACATAGACCCAACATGTTATAAATACCCCAAGACATATGTATGATATGTTAGTGTAATAGTTGAATGACCCCAAGCATGAAATGACTAAGTCACGTGAGATTTTCTTAAATGAAATGAAAAGCATAGTTGCATTTTTCGTTTGGCTTTCAGGGGGCGCTGCCCCCTACTCCCCCGCCAACTCACCGGTGAGCTGGGCAGCCGCTCGCTCACCGGGGAGCGAGACCCCCGTTTGGGTAAGCGTAGTGGCAATCAATGTTCGTAATGATTATAATGTCTTGATTAATGTAAGCCAATGTTTGGTGTCTATTGTGAGACTAATTGGTATATGAATATATGTTTAAATGCGTAGGACATATTTGAAGGACGATTAACGTCAACTAGTAGCAAGCGCTTAAGGCAAGTTTCCTAAACCCTTGTCTAACCTTTGTGTTGGGCAAGTTCTCTAGCTTCATTCATTTTCAGTATTGAATGCAAGTTTCGTATCTTATACAATAGACGTATATTGTGCAAGTTTATTTGATTCATTTGATTATATTCTCTTGACTCTCATGCGATGTTTGAAGTTTCGATTTACGCAATACATATATGGTTGTGTGAATTCCTTACTTATGTAAATTTTTCAGTATTTGCACAAGTATTCGAGCAATGTTATGACATAAATTGTTGAAGCTTTCAAGTTCACATATATATGAATTGTTATAGAGAACGTCGATGCCATTTGTTTCGGCTAGACAGATATTGAAGTATTTTATTGATTTGATAATAAATCGTTGAAATGTTATTGATGATTAAGTAGAGCTATCCAACCGAATTGTTTTGGTTAGGATTCCGAGACATGAATGAGATGAACAACCCTACTATTAAGGGCAGTTTTAGTCAGTTATTCTGACAAGGCATCGAGCGCCTAAACAAACGCATATAGTCGTTTCCAGCTAGAGTGTTGATCAACATAGAGTACAATAGGCTGATCACCTAGAAGTGCTCGTAAGTAAGACGGTTTGCAGTTATAATGCTGTGTACCTTTTCAAGAAAGCAAAAGAAAGTTTAAGGTCTTATGACCACTCAATGTCGTTTCAAAAATATATTTTTAAAACGAAAGTAAAGTATTATTCTTGTTTATTCAGAATATTTCACAACTATTGTTCAGTTGTCGAAGAGAAATGATATGATTGATGATATTGTTGTTATTCAACTGTTATACTTGCTGGGCAATTGAATGCTCATTCTTGCTTTATATTAAACATTGCAGCTAAGCCCGAGCGGGCCGAAGGTTCTGGTAAGGACAAGGGAAAGGGCAAGATGAACGTCTAGATGGCGTCATAGTTTATTTATAGTAGTAATGATGTAATATTGAGACTTATTATGTATTTGGAAGGATGTTATGGTAATAGAACCTGGGATTGAGAGTAAGACGTGTTGTAATAATATAGTAATTACATTCATGTCTATTATGTTGTATGGAATGGGATGTACCGTGTAGCACCGGATTCGGGTTTGAGGTACCCGAATTTGGGGGCGTCACAGGTTGGTATCAGAGCTGATAGGTTTTAAACCTTAGGTTGGGGGAAAACCTTAGGAATATGACCGTAGAGAGAATAGTAGAGTTAGTAAATGAACTCAAATAGAGTTGTTAAGGGTAGATTGAGGAAATTCATCACTAATAGTATACTTAAGATAAACTATATTTGTTAAGTGTTATTATGTTAATTGTTATTGTTATGTACTAATCGAGTTAGTATATTGGTTTGTAGATGTCTGGAGAAGAACCCGAGTATAGAGATATCCACGTAGTGAGCGAGGAGCTGATCGCTCCACCAGAGCCAACACCCGAGCCAGTAGCAGAGGCTGAGGCTCAGATAGAAAGTGAACCGGAGGAAGATCCGGAGGAGGAATCGGAGATGGACCTTTCACTTGATGAGGATCCGTCCGAGCATGAGGAGGAAACAGATGATATATTATCAGATGCTGTGCCTTCTGAAGAGGAGGAAGTGGCACCATCAGACATGAATAATCTGTTTGAAGTGGTACTTGACAGGAATGTAGCACTAAGAGGAAGAGTTCAAGCCTTAGAGGCGAGGGTTCAAGAACTCTTGCAAGAGAGACATGAGTTAGAGGCCTACTGGGAGGCAGAGATCGATGATAGGATCAGGGCCAAAGATCGGGCCGATGACCTGGAAGAAGAGGCAAGGATCAAGAGGGTGAGGACCGATAGGTCTAACTATGCCTTTAGGTCGTCACATGGGCGATTTCAGCGTAGGGTGACCCATTACCCAGCTGAGGAGGGCCAGACCAGGCACACCATTAGTAGGGATCTGGTGATGGCCATAGCAGATGACGAGTATGCAGACGCCATTAGGCGTGGTCTAGTTCAGTGATTAGACGAGGTCTAGATGTGTACCTTGTAAGGATGTAAATCCTAAATTTTGTATATGTAATAGATTATCTGGTGTAAATCCCATCTTTTTAGTAATAGAGGGATATATTGTATGCGAATAGCAGAAGCTATGTGTTACAAGATGTATGAAGTAAGAAGCATGTTAATATAAGTATGTTTATTTTAATGTGCCTTGTGATGAGTATGTTTATTCCAATGTGCCTTGCGATTAGTATGTGTGCGCGTTAGTATTTACTATAGTGCGCAAGGATGAATAGTAGATTATTAGTGGCATAATTGTTTAACAGAAAATGCCGCCGAGATGGAGAGGAAGAGGAAGACAGGGAACACGGAGGAATGAGGATAGAGAATCTAATAATGAGAGTGAGACTAGAGAAATAGCAAACCCTATGCAGCAATTCATAGACTTACTGGTAGGAGCTTTGAACAGAGCTCCAACCGTACCACCTGTCGTTCCTCCAGTTGCGCGTGTTGCCAACTTTAAGGACTTTAAGAGTGTGGGACCGCCCGAATTTAAGGGGACCACCGAGCCTATAGAGGCTCAATCATGGGTTAAGGAGGTGGAGAAAGCATTCATCATTGCTGGAGTTGGGGAGGAGCAGAAGACCACTTTTGCTACCTACCTACTGAAGGGTGAGGCTAACTTCTGGTGGGAAGCAAACCAGAATAGGGCTGGAGAAGGAGTCATTGCTTAGGAACGATTCAAGGAGTTGTACTTCGAGAACTACTTTCCCAAGAGCATGCAGAGTCGCATGGAGATGCGATTCTTAGAACTGAAGCAAGATAACCTGACAGTACCCCAATATGCTGCTAAGTTCAACGAGCTGGCTCGGTTTGCTCCACACCAAGTGGACACGTACCGAGGAAAGGAAGACGAGGAGGTTTGAGCAGGGCCTGAAACCCTGGCTCTACAGCAAGGTGAGCGTGTTACAGATCGATACCTTTGGATCAATCTTGGAAAAGGCTATCATAGCCGAAGGAGGGAGTGAGGCGCTAAGCCTCTACAATAGGGAGAAGAAGAATAAGGGTCGGAACGAAGGAGGAAATAAGACTGATGTAGCCAGTGGAAGTGGAAGTAACCAGAAGAGGAAATGGAACAATTCCGGGAATACCGGGAATAAACAAGGAGACCCAAAGAAGAGGGTAGAGTCGTGTAAGACCTGCGGGAAGAATCACCTAGGGGTCTGCTTGAAGGGAAGGACAACATGCTATAACTGTGGGCAGGAGGGACACATCCCTCCTAGCTGCCCTAACCCGAAGAAGATCGGAGGGTGTTTCGTTTGCGGAGCACCAGACATGAATTGCCCTAAGAAGGGGACGGACGGGGGAGGCAATGGGAATAGCAGTGGCAAGCTGACTATGACTTGTCCAGCTCCACCGAGTAGACCATCAGCCCGGACCTTCAATATGACGGTCCAAGATGCAGTGACATCAGGAGACGTAGTCTCAGGTATCATTCCGATCAATAATATTAATGCATATGTGTTGTTTGATTCGGGTGCGACCTGTTCTTTTGTATCATGTGAATTTGCTCAACGATTAAGCTTACCTCTAGAGAAACTAGAGTCTCCCTTGAATATAGAAGTTGCGAATAAGGAAGTAATCCCTGTTGAACATGTTCATAGGAATTGTTGCGTTGAGATTAGAGGGAGTAAGTTATCGGTAGATTTAATTCCGATTAGACTGGGAGAATTTGACGTAATACTGGGAATGGATTGGTTGTTTAACCACGGGGCAGTAATCGATTTCCAGAAGAAAAGCGTAAACCTTCAGACTTCGAAACAGTCTAAGGTAGTGTTCTACGGTAGTAAATCTCCTAGACGTTCGAGTTTGCTATCGACGATGCAAGCCAGGAAGTTGTTAAGAAAAGGGTGTGTAGGTTATCTATGCCACATTGTTGATACCCAACGAGAGGGAGTCGAAATGGGGTAGATACCTATCGTGAATGAATTCGCGGATGTATTTCCGGACGAATTGCCAGGACTTCCACCAGATAGGGAGATCGAATTCGTGATAGACGTAGTGCCTGGAACGGCACCCGTTTCAAGGGCACCATATAGAATGGCGCCAGTAGAGATGAAAGAGTTGATGGTTCAACTGCAAGAATTGTTAGATAAAAAGTATATCCAACCGAGTTTGTCTCCATGGGGAGCACCAGTGTTATTTGTGAAGAAGAAGGATGGATCGCTAAGGCTTTGTATCGACTATCGGGAGTTGAACAAAGTAACGATCAAGAATAAGTATCCGTTGCCCAGGATCGACGATTTGTTTGATCAGTTGACGGGGGCAAAATACTTTTCAAAAATAGATCTGAGAACGGGATATCACCAGTTGAAGGTGAGGGGAGAGGACGTACCTAAGACAGCGTTCAGGACTCGTTACGGCCATTATGAGTTCCTGGTGATGTCATTTGGGTTAACGAATGCACCAACCGCATTTATGGATTTAATGAATAGAATGTTCAAGCAGCATTTGGACAAATTTGTAGTGGTGTTCATAGATGATATTCTAGTCTACTCTTTGACACAGGAAGATCATGCTGAACACCTAAGAATAGTGATGGAAACCTTGAGGAGGGAGAAGTTGTATGCGAAATTCTCGAAATGCGAATTTTGGCTAGAGAGAGTCCACTTTTTGGGACACGTGATTGACAAAGATGGTATATCCGTAGACCCAGCGAAGGTGGATGCGGTTATTAACTGGGAACAACCGAAGACGCCGACAGAAGTGCGTAGTTTCTTAGGGTTAGCGGGCTACTATCGAAGATTTATTAAGGATTTTTCGAAGATAGCAACCCCATTAACCCAATTGACGAGGAAGGCAGTAAAGTATATTTGGACGGAGAAGTACGAGGAGAGCTTCTGAGAGCTCAAGAAAAGGTTGAGTGAGGCGCCAGTATTATCCTTACCGGATGATACAGGTGATTTTGTAGTTTATAGTGACGCGTCACACAAGGGACTTGGATGCGTGCTTATGCAGCACGGTAAAGTCATTGCGTATGCGTCGCGGCAGTTGAAAGATTATGAGAGGGGATACCCTACTCATGATCTCGAATTGGCAGCCGTTGTGTTTGCCCTGAAGATTTGGAGGCATTACTTATACGGCGAGAAATGCGAGATATATACAGACCACAAAAGTATAAAGTATATTTTCACACAGAAGGAGTTGAATATGAGGTAGAGGAGGTGGTTAGAATTGATCAAAGATTATGATTGTGAGATTCTATATCACCCAGGGAAGGCGAATGTAGTGGCCGACGCCTTAAGTAGGAAGGGTCGGGGGAAGTTGTCAATGTTAACGGCTCAAGATGAGCTAATAACAGAGATGGCTAAACTAGAGATAGAAGTGAGGTTCCCGACAGAATCGGGAGAGAAGTTGTTCACAATAGAGACTCGTCCAATCTTATTGGACCAAGTAAAAGAAGCACAACTTAGCGATGAGGAGTGCGAGGGAATAAGGCAGAGAATTTCCCAAGGAGAGGAAATTAAGTATAAACTCGATGATGATGGAGTGATGAGATTTGAAGGAAGAATTTGGGTACCGCCAGTACCCGAGTTACGAGAAGAGATTTTGCAAGAGGCCCATAGTTCGAGGTACTCGATCCATCCGGGAAGTACAAAGATGTATCAAGACCTCCGACTACATTTTTGGTGGCCGAACATGAAGAGAGAAGTCGCAGAGTGCGTTAGTAGGTGCCTGACTTGTCAAAGAGTCAAGGCCGAGCATCAGAGACCAAGTGGGTTGCTTCAACCCTTAGAGATTCCAGAGTGGAAGTGGGAGCATATCACGATGGATTTCGTGGTAGGACTCCCAACAACGCAGAAGGGATATGACGCTATATGGGTCATAGTGGATCGTTTGACGAAATCGGCGCATTTCTTGCCGATCAGAATTAGGTTCAAATTAGACCAACTAGCTAAACTCTATGTGAAGGAAATTGTTTCTAGACATGGAGTGCCAATTTCGATTGTGTCGGATCAGGATCCGCGTTTCACATCGAATTTTTGGAAGAGTCTGCAAGAGCAATTGGGAACACAGCTGAGGTTGAGCACGGCGTATCATCCTCAAACGGACGGGCAGAGCGAGCGGACGATACAGACTTTAGAAGATATGCTACGGGCATGTGTGATGGACTTTAAAGGGAATTGGGACGACCACCTACCTTTAGTTGAGTTCGCCTATAATAATAGTTATCACGCTAGTATAGGCATGCCGCCTTACGAAGCGTTATACGGGAGAAAATGCAGAACGCCATTGTGTTCGGATGAGGTAGGGGAACGTAAATTGTTGGGACCAGAATTGGTACAGCAAACTGCGGAGATCGTCAAGGTAATAAGAGCGAGACTAGTCGCGGCCCAAGACAGGCAAAAGAAGTATGCAGACAAGCATCGCCAGAAGAGAGACTTCGATGTCGGTAGCCATGTATTTTTGAAGGTGTCTCCCTGGAAGGGGAAGATACGGTTCGGGAAGAAGGGAAAGCTGAGTCCGAGGTTTATAGGACCATTTGAAGTGTTGAGAAGAGTAGGGGAAGTGGCTTACGAGGTAGCCTTACCTCTTGAGTTAGAACACATTCATAACGTGTTTCACGTGTCGGTACTACGACCCTATAAGCAAGACTATAAGCATGTGATAGAGTTTGAACCTATTCAGGTCGAGAAAGACTTAACATATGAAGAGATTCCTATTCAGATAATTGATAGGAAAGAGCAAGTCTTACGAAGTAAGACCATATATTCTGTGAAGGTAGTATGGAGGAACCACAACGCCGAAGAAGCGACGTGGGAACTCGAAGATAAGATGAAGAAAAATTATCCCCATCTTTTTGTTTAGCCTTATGTCGTAATTTTGGGGACAAAATTCTTATAAGGGGGGGAGGATGTAACGATCGCGGATCGTGGGTAGCTTTGTAACGCGAGCCTATGAATTTTATTGAATAAATTGAACTTTTATTAATATTATTCCGCGTTATGTGTTTGAATATTTTATTTCTACATATGATGTGTATGTGATAATTTTTAATTGTTATTATTTTTATTGGAGTTGATTAAATCATTAGAGAAATAACGCTAAAACGCTATTTATGCAAAGGACGCCTTTTTCGATTTTATGACTTTTCGTAATTTCGTCAAAGCGTTAATGAGAGGGGTTAATAATCCAAGTGTGGGATTTTATTTTAGCCCAATTGATTTTTATTAGAAGCCCAATTGGTATTAAATTTGGAGTCCAAGAGAAGCCCAAAAGGTTATTAAGTGAAGCCCAAAACCCATGGACTTAGTCCATGAACCAAACCCACCATCCATGACCCAAACCCATGACCCATGAAGGGAAATGGGTTAAAACAATCAGCTGATCATTTGAAGGAGAAGAGTACGGGAGAAGAGTGAAGAAGTGAGGAGAAGAGGAGGAAGAACGTGGTGCTTTTGGGGAGGAGGAAACTCTGCATTTGGTGAAGGAAGAATGTCAGAAAGCAAACTCGGGAGAAGGGAGGGGGAGAGCCCAATGGCTGACCACACCTTGGAGGAGCCGAAGCTCTCCTACCCGAGCATTGGGAGCTGCCGTGTCTGGCATGCTCAGCCCACAACCCATCCATGAAGCTCTGATCACTTCTTCTATATATACTCTCCCATTGTTTAGCTTCCATCCCTTTCTTGTTGCTAAGTGTTGAAGCAGAAAATTGAGAGAGTGTAAGAATTGAGTGTGTACGGGTGAATTGAGGAAGGAGAAGGAGTGTGGTAGCAGCTGCTATTTGATCCATTTAACATCCTTAGAACAAGCTCAAGAGGTATGCAATATAGAGCTTAGCTCATTTCCACTTTCTTTCCAAGTTTCTAGTTTTGCTATGATTGTTTGTTGGAGTAATGTTGCTGAAATTGCTTGGTTGTTCATGAACGTGTGTATATGTTGTTAGCTCTGTATAAAGCTTATTAATAATGTGTAAAAGTGGAACAATGAATGAGAATCAAACCTATGCATAAGGAATCAAGAAATGGACTGAAATGGACATTAGTGGACTGTTATTCATATTTTGTTAATAATGAAGTTGTAATCATCTTGGTTTAGTTATGTACATTGGTTGTGTATTGTTGGTATATGCCAGGAAGGTTTGAGTAATGATTTCAGTGGGAAATCTGGACTAGAGTATAATGAAACTCTACTCCAATGTGAGTTTTCAACTCATGCCCACCAACTATTTGGTTTAATGTCTAAGAGAATGATTTCTCTAAGGAACATGAGAATGAGGAATGATTAATTGATTAAATGATGTTATGATGCATAGCTCAGTTGTAAAATCATGTTTTAAGTCATATAGACTTGTTGTATAATGGCTAAGAAGCAAATGGGACTGAATCATTGGGTTGGATTTTTGGGTTCTGCAGTAGCAGAACTTGAAGGTCCCTGGATGCAGAGTGGCGCAGCTGCGCCACTCCCAAGCATAGCACTTGTGCAGCTGCGCTGGGTGCCAGACCTGAAAGTCCCTGGATTAGAGTGGCGCAGCTGCGCCACTCCCAAGTGTAAGACCTGCGCAGCTGCGCCGGTCTGCAGAGGTGAACTGTTCTGCTGCTTTGTGTTATTGATGCGATGCATGTTTACATAGACCCAACATGTTATAAATACCCCAAGACATATGTATGATATGTTAGTGTAATAGTTGAATGACCCCAAGCATGAAATGACTAAGTCACGTGAGATTTTCTTAAATGAAATGAAAAGCATAGTTGCATTTTTCGTTTGGCTTTCAGGGGGCGCTGCCCCCTACTCCCCCGCCAACTCACCGGTGAGCTGGGCAGCCGCTCGCTCACCGGGGAGCGAGACCCCCGTTTGGGTAAGCGTAGTGGCAATCAATGTTCGTAATGATTATAATGTCTTGATTAATGTAAGCCAATGTTTGGTGTCTATTGTGAGACTAATTGGTATATGAATATATGTTTAAATGCGTAGGACATATTTGAAGGACGATTAACGTCAACTAGTAGCAAGCGCTTAAGGCAAGTTTCCTAAACCCTTGTCTAACCTTTGTGTTGGGCAAGTTCTCTAGCTTCATTCATTTTCAGTATTGAATGCAAGTTTCGTATCTTATACAATAGACGTATATTGTGCAAGTTTATTTGATTCATTTGATTATATTCTCTTGACTCTCATGCGATGTTTGAAGTTTCGATTTACGCAATACATATATGGTTGTGTGAATTCCTTACTTATGTAAATTTTTCAGTATTTGCACAAGTATTCGAGCAATGTTATGACATAAATTGTTGAAGCTTTCAAGTTCACATATATATGAACTGTTATAGAGAACGTCGATGCCATTTGTTTCGGCTAGACAGATATTGAAGTATTTTATTGATTTGATAATAAATCCTTGAAATGTTATTGATGATTAAGTAGAGCTATCCGACTGAATTGTTTTGGTTAGGATTCCGAGACATGAATGAGATGAACAACCCTACTATTAGGGGCAGTTTTAGTCAGTTATTCTGACAAGGCATCGAGCGCCTAAACAAACGCATATAGTCGTTTCCAGCTAGAGTGTTGATCAACATAGAGTACAATAGGCTGATCACCTAGAAGTGCTCGTAAGTAAGACGGTTTGCAGTTATAATGCTGTGTACCTTTTCAAGAAAGCAAAAGAAAGTTCAAGGTCTTATGACCACTCAATGTCGTTTCAAAAATATATTTTTAAAACGAAAGCAAAGTATTATTCTTGTTTATTCAGAATATTTCACAACTATTGTTCAGTTATCGAAGAGAAATGATATGATTGATGATATTGTTGTTATTCAACGGTTATACTTGCTGGGCAATTGAATGCTCATTCTTGCTTTATATTAAACATTGCAGCTAAGCCCGAGCGGGCCGAAGGTTCCGGTAAGGACAAGGAAAAGGGCAAGATGAACGTCTAGATGGCGTCATAGTTTATTTATAGTAGTAATGATGTAATATTGAGACTTATTATGTATTTGGAAGGATGTTATGGTAATAGAACCTGGGATTGAGAGTAAGACGTGTTGTAATAATATAGTAATTACATTCATGTCTATTATGTTGTATAGAATGGGATGTACCGTGTAGCACCGGATTCGGGTTTGAGGTACCCGGATTTGGGGGCGTCACGGATTCCGTACTCTTTCAGCAATAATCCTTTTTATTTTGATTTGTTCGTTTTGCTTCTCGTTTAGAAGTTGATTATTGTTTCACATGATTGTTCATTCTCAAATTCATGTGATAATTTTATTTTGGCATTGATATTTGAAACTCATATTTGTACTCTTTAGTCTAGTGCATTATGTCTAAAATTTATTGTGATATTTGTAGAAGTGTACATGTATTATATTTTGGGAGACTTGTGTTGATGATTTATTTCGATTTAACATATACATATTAGAACCCCATTGTGTTGATATTATGTTGCATGTGTTGTGACATGGTATTTTTATTAGATAATACCGTAGGGTATACCTAAGCTATAACCACCTATGGGGGTACCACAGGCATGTCCTCTTGGCACCGAGGCATGACACCTTCCGTGGCGGTGTGATTAGTCCACGGCGTCTCCGTTTTGTGCTCCGATGGGAGTTGGTCATTTGGTGATTTGTTGTGGGAGACGTATGGGTCGACCCTAGTTTTCTGTTATGTTCTGTTCTGCGGATTGGTGATGTTTGTGCCGAACACGCCTTCCGATTTTACATGCATTTGGATTCGCGATCTAATGTGTGTAACTTGCCTGTGTGGCATTATTTGACTTGTCTGTGTGGCAAGGTATATTTCTGTTTTGTTTTGAGCTCGGTATGAAATAACACCCAACCATTTGATTCAGCCTATTATTTCATTGTGTTACTTTTGTTCGTTTCAATTCAGTTCATTTGATTGAGTTAGTTAGTCAATTTATTATTCTTGTATTCTATATCCGTACTGGGCATTTGGCTCATGCTGTGTTTTTCTTCCGGCAGGTAATCAGGGGGATCAAGGGCAAGTGTGATGAGAGCTCCCTTCTTTCCAAATGATTTAGATAATTTGTTTAGATTATGATACATTGGTTTTATTGGAGTTGTAATAATTATTTCGAATTGGGGTTTGAACCAGTTTGACAGTTTATTATGGCTTAACTTATGGTATTTATCAGTTATTAGAGATATTCTTTTGTGGCATGAAGCTTTCTATTCATTTTGTAGTTTTGATGTGTTTTATGCGTAACCTCTCTTTCTATTTCGGAGAGGGGGTGTTACAGAGTTGGTATCAGAGCCAGGTTCTTTCTTGTAGAAAACCTATTTAGGTTTGACCTGTGAGTTATGGGTAGACTTATGGGTTAGGTTTTTGTTTCATTTGATTTTCTGTTTAGCTATTACATCAGCTATATTCGAATTTGTCTCTAATCTGCTTTGCTTTTATCCGTTGATTCTTTCTTAGATGGCTCGTAGATCCGCTAGAGTTGCCGGGAGGCGAGGTAACACTGGTGGTAGAGGTGAGGGTCAGGCTAATGAGCAACCTAATAATCAGACTAATGCTCAATTGGCTGACTTGGTGAATCAAGCGGTTAATCAGGCCTTACCGCAATTGGTGGCACAAGTTGTACAGGCAATGCAGCAGCCGCCAGAAATTCCTGAGCAGGGGAACCCAAGAAATGATGGCCCACACGCAAATGAAGATGAAGGGAATGCAGATGGCCTTAATCAGCAGGTGGTTCCGATGTACGTATGGTTGGAGAGGTTCCAGAAGCAGAAACCACAATCATTCAGTTTAGCTCTGACTCCAATTGATGCAGAGAATTGGATTGCCCATTTGGAGAAGATCTTTGATGTGTTGGGGTGTTCGGATAATCAGAGAGTGTTGCTTGCAGCTTATAAGTTGGAGGGGGATGCACAGAGGTGGTGGAAGGCGATGAGAACAACGAAAGGGGATGGGTATGTTGAGACACTTAGTTGGGCAGAGTTTTGTGAGGTTTTCTATCAGCAGTACTTTCCAGCTGCTGATAAGGAGGCCTATGCTAGAGAGTATTTATCTATTCGGCAGAAAGATGATGAGTCCATCACGGATTTTATGACGAGGTTCACCAGGTTGGCAGGCTTTGCAGGAACTTCAGCAGGGACTGCAGCAGAACAGGCAGAGAAGTTTAAGTGGAGGATTCATTATAGGTATCGTTAACATCTCATTAACAACAAGTTTGCAGATGTGTCAGCAGTGGCTAACGCGGCTAAGAATATTGAGATGGAGCGACAAGACTTTCGGTCTTCTAAACTGGAGGGAAGTCGGAAGAGGGACAGAGATGACCAACAGGGTCAAGCTTCGGGTCAGCATGGGAGGAATCATGGTGGTCAGTGGAACAGGAACCGTGGTGGCCAGCAAGGGCAATGGCGTGGCCAGAATCAGAGTAGAGGTTATCAGCAATTACCTCAGCAGGGACAGAATCGTCAGCTTCAGCTACCGTGGCAAGGTCAAAATCGCCAACAGTGGCAGAATCGTCAGCGGGGGCAGAATCAGGGTCGTTATCCGGGACCAGCTGGTGGGGGTAATCCGAATCTTATTCCGATAGCTCCTTGTGCCACTTGTGGGGCTAATCATCCGGGGAGGCAGTGTCATAGAGTTATTGGTGCATGCTTCTTGTGTGGGCAGATAGGTCATATTGCTAGAGATTGTACCGGGCCACGTGGTAATGGTGGAGGCGGTGATAATGGTGGTAATGGAGATCAGCGTCAGGGTGGTCGTGTGTTTGCCTTGACTTATAACCAAGCGGCAGGAGCGACAGGTACTGTTTCTGGTACTCTTTTAGTTGGCAATCATGAGGCTTCTATTTTATTCGATACGGGTTCTACTCATTCAGTTGTTGCTCAGTCTTTTGTTCGGCACCTTGGTGTGCCATCTCAGTCTTTAGATTCTGTTATGTCTATTGCTACACCGATGGGGACTTCTGTTGTTATTTCTGATTTATATCGAGGGTGTCCGATCAGTTTTGGAGATAAGATTCGTAGGGCTAATCTTCTTCCAATGTGTATGTACGATTTCGATGTTATTCTTGGGATGGATTGGTTGGATAAGCACCAGGCTACTATCGATTGCCAGGCGAAAAAGGTTATATTTGGAGATGTGAAATCTCCGGAGTTCGTGTTTCAGGGTTCACGGCCGAGTAGGGTGGTGAAGTTGATTTCAGCTTTGAAGGCTGGGAAGTTGGTGGCAAAGGGTTGTGAGGGGTACTTGGCATTTGTGAAGGATACCTCTATGGGTGAGTCTTGTATTGAGGATGTTCCAGTTGTTCGCGACTTTCCTGATGTGTTTCCTGAGGAGTTGTCAGGATTGCCACCGCAGCGAGAAGTTGAGTTTACTATTGAGCTTATTCCGGGTGCGGAGCCTATCTCTAAGGCACCGTATCGGATGGCACCATTGGAGTTGCAGGAGTTGAAGGAGCAGTTGCAAGAATTGTTAGATCGTGGTGTGATTCGGCCTAGTGTTTCGCCGTGGGGTGCTCCGGTTTTGTTTGTGAAGAAGAAAGATGGGTCTATGAGGCTGTGCATAGACTATAGAGAGTTGAACAAGATTACTATCAGGAATCGGTATCCATTGCCGAGGATTGATGACTTGTTTGACCAACTTCAAGGGGCGAAGTATTTTTCGAAGATAGACTTGAGATCGGGTTATCATCAGTTGAGGGTGAGAAATGAGGATATCTCTAAGACAGCTTTTCGCACTCGCTATTGGCATTACGAGTTTCTGGTGATGCCATTTGGGTTAACTAACGCTCCTGCAGTATTTATGGATTTGATGAACCGGGTGTTCAGGGAGTACTTAGACCAATTTGTTATTGTCTTTATTGATGACATTTTGGTTTACTCCAAGTCTAGGGAAGAGCATGAGGAGCATCTTCGCACAGTGTTGGGGATTTTGCAGAAAGAGAAATTGTATGCTAAATTCTCTAAATGCGAGTTTTGGTTGGAGCAGGTTGCATTCTTGGGCCACGTGGTGTCTGCTGAAGGCATTAAGGTGGATCCTGCGAAGGTCGAGGCTATCACTAAATGGCCAAGACCTACTACAGTAACGGAGGTTAGGAGTTTCTTGGGCCTGGCAGGGTACTATAGGCGATTTGTGGAAGGATTCTCTTTGCTTGCCTTGCCATTGACTCAGTTGATGAGAAAGGGCACGAAGTTTGTGTGGAATGAGGAGCGTGACAAGAGTTTTGAGGAGTTGAAGAAACGGCTTGTGACAGCTCCTATACTTACATTGCCGTCGGGAATAGGAGGTTACCAGATTTATAGTGATGCTTCTAAGAAGGGCTTGGGGTGTGTTTTGATGCAACACGGTAAGGTGATTGTTTATGCTTCTAGGCAGCTTAAACCTTATGAGGTGAACTACCCCACTCATGATTTGGAGTTGGCAGCAGTAATTTTTGCTCTAAAAATTTGGAGGCACTATTTGTATGGAGAGACTTGTGATATCTTCACCGATCACAAGAGTCTTAAATACATTTTCACTCAAAAAGAGCTCAACATGAGGCAGAGACGTTGGTTGGAACTTCTAAAAGATTATGATGCGAGAATTCAGTATCACCCGGGGAAGGCGAATGTAGTTGCAGATGCTCTTAGCCGAAAGAGTTCAGGGAGTGTAGCAGCCTTTATTACACAACCTCAGCTTATTTCAGATATGGAGCGACTAGAGTTGGAGTTGCATGTGCAAGGTTCGGATGGGCATTTGGCAGGTATGAGAGTGGAACCCTCTCTTATCTCGCGGGTTAAAGATGCTCAAAAGGAAGATGGGGAGTTATGGGGTATGGCGCAGAATCTGGAAGAGGGCAAGCAGCCCGAGTTTCGTATTGATGATCATGGTGTGATTTGGTTGGGCGAGCGTTTGTGTGTACCGTCGGATCCAATCATTCGGGAGGCTGTATTGGCTGAGGCTCATAGTTCGCCATTTTCTATTCATCCAGGTTCTACAAAAATGTACAGAGACTTGAAGAAGAATTTTTGGTGGAATGGGATGAAGCGAGATGTGGCTGAATATGTGGGGAAATGCCTTACTTGTCAACAAGTGAAGATAGAACATCAACGAGCTAGTGGTTTGCTGCAACAGTTAGACATTCCAGTTTGGAAGTGGGAGGATATCACGATGGATTTTGTAACTGGTTTGCCGAAGACTTTTAAGAAGAATGATGCTATTTGGGTTGTGGTGGATCGGTTGACCAAATCGGCACACTTCTTGGCTATCCATGAGGGTTACTCGGTGGATAGGTTGGCACATATATTTCAGCAGGAGATTGTTAGACTTCATGGTACTCCGGTGTCTATTGTTTCGGATCGAGACCCACGGTTCACTTCACGATTCTGGAAAGGGTTTCAACGAGCTTGGGGCACTCGACTCAATTTTAGTACTTCTTTCCATCCGCAAACCGATGGGCAATCCGAGCGGACTATTCAGACGTTGGAGGATATGTTGAGGTCTTGTGCACTTGAGTGGTCAGGTAATTGGGATGATTACTTGAGTCTTGTTGAGTTTGCTTATAACAACAGCTCGCATGCAAGTATTGGAATGACTCCGTTTGAAGCATTATACGGTAGAAAGTGTCGGGCACCAACTTGTTGGGATGAGGTTGGCGAGAAGGCCATTGAAGGGCCTGAGTTAGTTCAAATCACTACGGAGAAGGTAGCAGTGGCTAAGGAAAAATTGAGATCGGCTCGATCACGACAGAAAAGTTATGCTGATAAACATAGAAGGACCTTAGAGTTTGAACCTGGTGAGCATGTGTTTTTGAAGGTTTCTCCTTGGAAGGGCATTCGGCGATTTGGGTTGAAAGGGAAACTTAGTCCGCGTTATATTGGCCCATTCGAAATTTTGGAGAGAGTTGGCGAGGTTGCATATCGGTTAGCTTTGCCTCCACAGCTAGCTCATGTGCACAATGTGTTCCATGTGTCAGTGTTGAGGAGTTACCATTATCATCCGTTGCACGTGGTGCAATATCCGTTTGATAAGATTCGGGGGGATCTTACTTGTGAGGAGCAAGCCGAGGCGATTTTAGATCGTCAAGAGCGAATTATGAGGAGGAAGACTATTCCGTTTGTTAAGGTTTTGTGGAGGAACCATTCAGAGCGGGAAGCTACTTGGGAGATGGAGGAGACTATTCGAGCGGAGTATCCGCATCTCTTTGGAAATTAGGAACGTTCTATTCATTTGATTCCGGGGACGGAATCCTTTTTAAGGGGGAGGTAATGTAATATCCGGAAATAAATAATTAAATAATAAATAACATTTTTTTTTTATATTTTAAATATTTTAATTGGATTTTGTCTTTTGTTTGGGTTAAACTAGTCATTTAATCTATGTGGGCTAATAAATATTAATAAGTGATGGATAGTTAATTTAATAAAATTGGGCCTTAATATTAATTGAGTTAATTTATATTAACGGGTAATATTAAATCCTATTAAAATTTGGAGAAACAGTAAAATATATATAAACAAGTAAAACCTAATTATTCTAAGACGAAGAAAAGAAGTGGGCGTGTGTCGGCATAAAGAAGAGGGGAATTCATCGTACTCGGTGTGTAACAGCATCAATCTGGTAAGTCAGTAATATTTTTATTTTTATTTTTTTTAATTGTTAGATGTAATCTATAAAAGTCTAGTGAATGATGAGAAGTTTAAAATATATATTCTATGTGTATAATGTTTATGTTAAAGTTGATACTGGAGACCTTGTTAGCATGTTGCAGAGTATGAAAATTAGATATTAATTAAATAATGGGGGATTCACGTGAACATAGAACTGTGCTCTATTTGTATGATCTGTAATCATGACTTTGCCCAATTTAGTAAATGGAAGTTTTGAAAATATATGATTAATACTATATATATATATATATATATATATATATATATATATATATATATATATATGACTGCCCAGATTGGCCAGTGGGCCGTTAAGCATATGTATATATATAGTACGTTATTAATGGTTAATATATTATGTTGTATATATTATGTTAACGAGTTTATGTTATTTATAAATCGAATTGATAAATCGAATTGAAAATTGTGTATATTAATTCAGATTAATTAATTCTATTGATAAAATTATAAAATTTACTTAATAATAAAATTTAAACACTTTTTATGTTATTAATGGTTAGATTTGTAATAAAATTTTATTTTATTTTATTAGATCGAATTGAAGGAGATTAACATAATCTTATTTAAATTTCTGGGTATTACGTTGCTTACTTCAGGTACGGATTCCGTACTCTTTCAGCGATAATCCTTTTAATTTTCATTTGTTCGTTTTGCTTCTCGTTTAGAAGTTGATTATTGTTTCACATGATTGTTCATTCTCAAATTCATGTGATAATTTTATTTTGGCATTGATATTTGAAACTCATATTTGTACTCTTTAGTCTAGTGCATTATGTCTAAAATTTATTGTGATATTTGTAGAAGTGTACATGTATTATATTTTGGGAGACTTGTGTTAATGATTTATTTCGATTTAACATGTACATATTAGAACCCCATTGTGTTGATATTATGTTGCATGTGTTGTGACATGGTATTTTTATTAGATAATACCGTAGGGTATACCTGAGCTATAACCACCTGTGGGGGTACCACAGGCATGTCCTCTTGGCACCGAGGCATGACACCTTCCGTGGCGGTGTGATTAGTCCACGGCGTCTCCGTTTTGTGCTCCGATGGGAGTTGGTCATTTGGTGATTTGTTGTGGGAGGCGTATGAGTTGACCCTAGTTTTCTGTTCTGTTCTGTTCTGCGGATTGGTGATGTTTGTGCCGAACACGCCTTCCGATTTTACATGCATTTGGATTCGCAATCAAATGTGTGTAACTTGCCCGTGTGGCATTATTTGACTTGTCTGTGTGGCAAGGTATATTTCTGTTTTGTTTTGAGCTCGGTATGAAATAACACCCAACCATTTGATTCAACCTATTATTTCATTGTGTTACTTTTGTTCGTTTTAATTCAGTTCATTTGATTGAGTTAGTTAGTCAATTCATTATTCTTGTATTCTATATCCGTACTGGGCATTTGGCTCATGCTGTGTTTTTCTTCCGGCAGGTAATCAGGGGGATCAAGGGCAAGTGTGATGAGAGCTCCCTTCTTTCCAAATGATTTAGATAATTTGTTTAGATTATGATACATTGGTTTTATTGGAGTTGTAATAATTATTTCGAATTGGGGTTTGAGCCAGTTTGACAGTTTATTATGGCTTAACTTATGGTATTTATCAGTTATTAGAGATATTCTTTTGTGGCATGAAGCTTTCTATTCATTTTGTAGTTTTGATGTGTTTTGTGCGTAACCTCTCTTTCTATTTCGGAGAGGGGGTGTTACATACACTGCATGGCTCATCTAGATTTTTGAAGATATTGAAAATTTTCTGTTCCAAAATTATATGAAAATGAAACTTGTACCATAACAAAGTCACACTGTGTGATATATTCACTAAGAACAAGATCCAAGTCAGATATAATTTATAAATATGATTCAATCCGTGCCAAATAAATTCCAACTAAAAGGGCCTACTGTAGAGGTCGGAGAATATATGGTAGTTAATGATATATGTGTTCTGAAGTCCTCTATTCCTTCAACAGGGTGGTGTGATTGTATTGACACACAAATAAATTGTTAATGACACATTTGCCCCTAAAAAAATGGGTCCGGTTAAAATTTGAATGAACATTAATTGACCACTTAAAGGATTCTATTGACTAAAGATATACTTTAGAGACGACTATAACATTAGGTGACAACTTAAAAGAACATAAATGTCATTCGGTCTTACTTTTAGATGGCCATGTTTGTGTAGATTCTCTTGTTGATTTCATTAGGGTTTTTTAGTTGTTTAAGGAATATTTAATATGCACGTTTTACGGTTTGAGATATGGTTGTTAACATCAGAACTCAACCAAAATCCTTATTAACAACACCAACTTTTTCTAGAAAAATAGCATATATTTCTACAATTTTGTAAACAACATTAAACATTGATGTGCTCGAGTCCGACGACCGTTCGAAAAATAGTTTGTTAAAAAAACAGACTTAGTTGCATTAATTTTTGGTTTCACAATTTTTTGATTCAACCTTTTACTTCTTTATCCAAATTTGTAAAGTATTCAACATGATTACCCCAAGCTTTTACGATAAAAAAGATGTTTTTGTGGTTTTATATCTCTAAATAGGAATAAGAACTTCTAAAAAATTCTTATTTTTCGATCTACCAATTTTATTATAAGTTTTTTTTATAACAATTTTATGTAATATAATATATCTTACAAATTTAATGTAGGACAATTATATTTTTGCAATTTTATTAAGATATTTAGATATCGAAAATATCTCTTAATTATTATATTTATATCAGTCTTGAATTTTATTATTAAATTAATTTCCTAACTAAATTAAATTTATTAAAACTTCAAATTTTACCAAATTACACGATTAATTATACTAATAATATATTTGAACTTTTTTAAAATATAATAACTATAAAATTAATATAAAATAACTATAGTGAATTTATTACTTAACTAAATGACTTAACTAAATTAAAACTTATGAAACTTGAATTACATACTTTTATTCAGAGTAGAACTTCAAGTTTTTATTATTTTTTATTTTTTTATTTTATTTTATTTTTTTGATACAACCACTAATATAGAATTTTGTTAAATATAATTAACATAATTATAATTATTTTCTCTTATAATCATAATTAAATAAATATGTACTGCATTCAAATGCTTAGCTTAATAATTAACCAGTGGAACCTAAATATATAATTCAATAATTTATTATTTATATAAATATTTAATAATGTTGGGTATGACATGATTACTTATTGGATTTGGATTTAGGTATTACCTAGAATCCGTTTTGGTTCAAGGAAAGTTATCTTTCCTAGTTATACTCAATTTAGTATTTCTTATCCTATTTGGTTATGGAATTTCTTATAGCCTATAAATATAAGTGCTAGGATTTTGGAGAAGAGATATTCAGATTCATTTAGAAACATTCTACGAATTCTCATAGTTCTCTCTCTTTATCACTACAACAAAAAAGCTTATTTCCGACAAAATATTCCGTTGATAATAAGGCTATTCCATCGAGGACAACTTTATTTTCAACGTAATATTCCGTCGGGCATTCGGTCGTATATAAGCACGTCGAAATTAAGTCCGTCGATTTTTCGGTCGGAAATACTTAGAATCGCTAGAATTATTACCGACCGAATATTTTATCAGAGTTAATATATCCCCGACTGAAAAGTGTCCGTCGAAGATATTCGGTCAATGATATATATGCCACGTGGCAATCTGATAAAATTGGAAAACAACTTAAACTCAACGGATTTCCGTCGAGGATACCACCATTCCGTCGAGGATAATGTTTTTTTAATATTTTATTTGTTTTTGCAATCTCCAGGGATTTAGCCCATATCTTGTACATGTACCTGTTTTCCCAACATCACATACACAAGCTAACAATATGGCCAATAACATGAATTACAATTATAATCACCTCATCCAACAATATATCAAAAACCAACTAATTAAATGAGAAGTAAAAAGGTCAAAAACATCCCATTAATCTAAACTAAACTATAACAAACATCCCATTAAGCTAAATTAAACTAAGTGTCAAACCGCAACAAAACCAAAGTAATGATAAGGTTTAAACTACAATATGTACGCCAAAAATTATGTAAACTATAAAATAATTTAAACTACAAAAGAATGTAAACTAAGTTAAGCTAGTAGAGCCCCCGGTGTGAGGAGAATCATCGGGCGGGCGTCGACGCTGCTCTTGAGTATGAAAATCGCTCTCATCATCATTCCGCTCGTCAGTCCGCTCGTCACCCTGTTGATACAATATAATGTAACTCATTAGTCCATATATATGATTTAGTTAAAGATAACTAAATGAAAATTAAATAACATGCAGAATATATATTTGTATTTAAAACAAAGTATACCTGAGCAGTCGAGCGCTGACTCAACATTGGCCCAAACACGTCCTCGACTAAGATAACCACTATCCGAACAATCTCGTCGCGTATTGCGGCCCACTGCTCTGGAGGGATACCCATACTCTCGGCGGTGGCACCAGCTGCAACGTCTTGCGCAAGCTGATGGAGGCGAGAACGGCTGGGCGGGTCCTGACGATGGAACAATGGATCGGTCTCAAACCTCTTTGACACCGCAGCTATAACACGCTGGAACAAAGCATCATCTAAGCCAGCACCCATATGTGATGGTCCTACGGGGGCTCTCGAACGCAGACGCTGGCTAGAGCCTACAAAAATAAATATAACATGAATAATATTACAAGTTTACTTTATTCATGAACACGAAATAAACACAAATATTATACCTCCTGGCAGTGTATAGGCTGGTATCCTCGGTAACCCCAACACTCGATACCGACCGGTAGTACTAGTGGGAACATCCTGAGACGCGACCCAAAGAGTCGTCTCCTCGTCCTGAGATAAATTAATCTCGGGCGGAGGGACGGTGGAATCTAACGTCTCAACATCGCCCCTAACAGCCTCGAACTCTGTTATACGCTGGCTGCGGAGCTTCTCAAACCGCTCCTGTAATTTGATATACAAGTGAGTTATCTTGGTATCATCATATAAATTACGTAATATTATTTTAAATAATATTTATTATAGTAAATATAGCTAGTGCTGCTGGAGATATTGTCGACCCCGAAAGTAGAGCCCTTCGGCGTATGGACTCTATCCTAGAACTCGATCACAGTAGGAGGTCGACCCAAGCTACTCCGCATGGCCTAAATCATATACATTAAATAATATCACCTTAATTTACTATAGTTGCAGTATAATATTAAACTAATATAAAGAGAAATACATACCGACTTAACCTCCTAAAACGACTGCGAGCCAGAAGTATGTACAACTTGCAGCTTATCGCGATTCTTCTTCATCTGCTCCGACTTGGTTTTGAATGCAGCATCATCCCAGTATGCACACATCACAACCCATGCTGCATCTGATACTGCCGGCAGCTGATGATCTCGCAAAGTAGTCCCGGACGATTCTTCTATCGCCCGGACTGCCCTCTGTCGCATCTCGTACAACCAACCGACATAATTCTTCGAGATGTGGGCAATGATAACGGCATCGCCATCTGCCTCAATGATATTGGCCTCGTATCTGTATACCTCTATCAAACAGACATAACATACGTATAATTTATTATTTAAACAATATGTAAATAACATGCATAGACCTTGATTTAATATATGTAATTCGACTTATGTGAAACTCCCGAAACACTGTCACCATGAAACGGACATCGTAGCGCGCGTACTGACTAAATCGCATGCAGCCAGTAGGGAGATGCGCCAGGCAGATGGCGTGTACGATCGCCTTAGTGACATGATCCATAATACTAGAATAGAAAATTTATTAAAAACATTTTAATTTATGATAATATCACTCTAATTGAACATAAGTGATATATTATAGTTGAAATCTACACAGACGAGCCGACATCAACCGAATACCCATCCACAAACCCACGTGAATATAAGTCAAATTTAACTTCATCGGCAGTTTTCCATATCATGTTCTTACACTTGAAACACGGGCATCTCATCTTTCCGTTCGGATCATCAATATGTTCTATTGCTTTGTTCATAAAATTGGACACCCCTTCACGGTACGCATCAACTAATCCCCTCCCATCAATAGGTATCATACGGTACATCCAACTCCGGTCGGCTGACATCTTTAATTGAAGAAAATACCCAATTAGAATACATATGCATGTATTTAGTTTACCTAGCATATATCTCCACTCTACAGGGGTTAGGCTTCTATCCCATTCCTGGATGTGTCTCCTCACTAGTGCTAACACGTTGACCACGTTTTTTTATGTTTCAAGAAAATTTCGGCAGCACCTCCCCATGATCTCCAAGTACATGAAATAGACTAAGAGAACTTAATCTAAATATACACTCGAAGAACATGTGAAGATAACAGTCGAAAAATTCTCTAAACAAAAAAAAACGCAACTAACCCATTGACATCGGTCTAAGTGAGAGACATAACATCCAGGAACAGTCACAGACTGGGGACTATTCGACATTCACTCCTAATGAGTGAATGTCAAACGAGTTTCTAAGCTCCTAATGAATATACTACATGCACACGTATTATATTATGTTTATTGTAATTGTGGAAAACTAAGCAAATGCTACTTAGTTTATTTTTCCAATGATAGATGTTCACTATCGTAGTTTATCGAAAACTATTTATTTGAATTAAAATATAGTATTTGAATTAAAATATAGTATTTGAATTTCATTGTATGTAACAGTTCTACTAAGTAAATGCTACTTAGTTTTAATTCATTATAAAAATTTTATTTTACTTATTTTTAATTTATGTAATTAGTTTAATTTATTATAGAAAACTGATTTTATTTTAGATTATTTTATTTTATATTAATATAATTTTTTATTATTATTTTATTGAATTTTATTTTATTTTAACGTTAGGCCATATGAGTGAAAGAGACATGGATGCTTTGAGTAAAAGAGGTCTTTTATCTGGGCAGAAAATAGAAAAGTTGGACTTCTGTGAGCATTGTGTTTTGGAGAAACAGAAATGTGTCAGTTTCAAGACTGCGGTTCATAAAACAAAGGGGACTTTAGACTACATTCATTCAGACCTTTGGGGTCCTTTACGGGCTTTTTTCAAAGGTAGCGGTGCACATTATTTGCTAACCTTCATTGATGATTACTCTAGAAAGGTTTTTAGTCTACTTCTTAAAACATAAGAATGCCATTTTGTGACTTTCAAACAGTGAAAGACTTTGGTTGAGAAACAAACGAAAAAGTAGATTAAGAGGTTCAGATAATGGCCTTGAGTTTTGCGAGATTGAGTTTAATGAGTTCTGCAAGAATGAAGGAATTGTTAGACATCGTACAGTTATGAAGACACCACAACAGAATGGATTTGCAAAACAGATGAACAGAACCTTGATGGAGAAGGTCAGGTGGATGTTGTTAAATGCAGGTTTGGGCAAGGAATTTTGGGCAGAAACAGTGAACACAACTTCTTTCTTGGTGAATCGTTCTTCTTGCACATATATAGAATGTAAGACTCCTGAAGAGGTTTGGTCAGGTAATCCTGTAGATTATTCATCTCTTAGGGTATTTGGTTGTCCTGTATATGCACATGTGAATGAGGAAAAACTCGAACCTAGAGCCAAGAAATGCATTTTTCTTGGTTATGGTTCTGATGTGAAGGGTTATAGACTTTGGTGTGCTGATCAGAAGTCAGCAAAGGTCATCATTTGCAGAGATGTTACTTTTGATGAGTCCGCTATGCTTCATAAGAACAAGGAATCCTCTGTTCCTTGTATTGATAGTTTTGATAGTGTTAGTCAGAAGGTGGAGCTTGAAGTAACTTCTCCCCAAGTTCAGAAATCACATCAGAGTTTAGATCATGTGCCTATTACTACTGTTGCAAATGAAAATATAGTTCTAGAGGAGGAACATATGGATAATCAGTATAGTCTCACTAGAGACAGGGCAAAGAGGACAGTGCAACCACCATAGAGATATGGGTATTCTGATTATGTTGTTTATGCTTTATCAGTTGTCGAGACAGTTGAGTATAGTGACCCTGTGACTTATAAAGATGTTGTTTCCTCAAATGATTCAAAAAAATGGTTGTTCGTTATGAATGAGGAGATGGAATCTCTTCAGAAAAATCAAATTTGGGAGCTTGTAAAACCATCTAAAGGTAAGAAAATTGTGGACTGCAAATGGATATTTAAGAAAAAAAGGCATCCAGGAGTTGAAGACGTTAGGTACAATGCTCAACTAGTAGCTAAGAGATTCAGTCAAGTTAAGGGAATTGACTTCAATGATGTGTTTTCACCAGTTGTGAAACATAGCTCTATTCGAGTATTATTTGGTTTGGTTGCTATGCATGATTTGGAGTCGGAACAACTCGATGTGAAAACAGCTTTCTTGCATAGTGAACTTGATGAATAGATTTATATGTGTCAACATCAGGGATTTCAGATTCAAGGAAAGGAAGACCACGTTTGCTTGTTGAAAAAGTCCTTATACGGTTTAAAGCAATCTCCCAGACAATGGTATAAATGATTTCACTCATTTATGGTGAGATTGAATATAACAGGAGTCAATATAATAGTTGTGTGTACTTCAGAAAACTTCAGGATATCTCATTTATCTATTTGTTGCTTTATGTTGATGATATGTTGATTGCAGCAAAAGATAGTTCAGAGATTGGTAAACTGAAATTACAGTTGAGCACTGAGTTTGAGATAAAAGATTTAGGGGCTGCTAAGAAGATTCTTGGCATGGAGATTCAGCGAGATTACAGAATTAAGAAATTGTACTTATCTCATAAAGATTACATCGCGAAGGTGTAGATCGTTTTAGTATGAAGGATGCTAAATCAATAAGTACTCCTCTTGCTTCTCACTTCAAATTATCAGATGAATTATCTCCTTAGACAGATGAGGAGGTTAGGTATATGTCAACTATTCCCTACTCTATTGTAGTTGGTAGCCTCATATACGCTATGATTTGTACTCGTCCAGATATTTCACATGCCATTAGTATGGTAAGTAGATACTTATCATGTCCAGGTAAAATTCATTGGGAAGTTATAAAATGGATTTTAAGATACTTGCGAGGTACCTCTGATGTTGGTTTAAAGTTTGGAAGAAATGGCGATACCCTTCTAGGGTATGTTGATTCAGACTATGCTGGTGATCTTGATAGGAGGAGGTCGTTGACTGGTTATATATTTGCCTTTGGAGGTTGTGCAATTTTTTGGAGAGCTACTTTACATCATATAGTTACTCTCTCTACTACAGAGGCAGAATATATGGCTATTACAGAGGCTGTTAAGGAAGCTATTTGGTTGCGAGGCTTGTTTGGCGAGATCAGCATGTATCATGGAGTTACTATTGTCCACTGTGATAGTCAAAGTGCTATACACTTGACTAAGGATCGGATGTATCATGAGAGAACGAATCATATTGATGTCAGGTATCATTTTGTTCGAGACATTGTTGAAGATGGTGATATTAAGGTATTGAACATTGGTACTGCAGATAATCCAGCTGACATGTTAACAAAGTCGTTACTACATACCAAGTTCGAACATTGCTTGGACCTGGTTAGTGTTCGATGCACTTGAGTTGTGCATTTGAGAAGAGGAAAAAGTTCATTGTTTGTGCTATATTTGGAGGATTCAAGTCAAGGTAGAGATTTGTTGGGTATGATATGATTCCTTATTAGATTTGGATTTAGGTATTACCTAGAATCCGTTTTGGTTTAAGGAAAGTTATCTTTCCTAGTTATATTCAATTCAATATTTCTTATCCTATTTGGTTATGGAATTTTCTATAGCCTATAAATATAGGTGCTAGGATTTTGGAGAAGAGATATTCAGATTCATTCAGAAACATTCTAAGAATTCTCATAGTTCTCTCTCTTTATCTTGTACTCTTCAAATATTTATTTAGTGGATTTCTTCTGTCTTCTCCGTGGTTTTTTTCGATTTGGGTTTTCACGTAAAAGTTTGTGTTATTTGTTTTATCTTTCTGTGTTGATTTATTGTGTTTGTTATAGTTTGTCATAACAAATAATTTAATAACTACATCTATATTTTCAAAATTCTAATTTAACATTTATCAATTTATTACTATAATAAATCATATTCACATCATCCATGCTTTGCACGGAGTTGGTGAGTTTGTTTGAGTAAACATTTAAGGAAGACACGTCACACAAGCAAAAATTAAATAATCTCCACTTGAGCTCATTTGAGAAAATAAAATGCTAGTTTATCATGGATAGCTATAGATCTATCAAATCTGTTTCATGTGTTCCAACAGTATATTTGTCTTCTGTTTTCTTGAAAAAGTTTTAGAAAACAATCATTTCATAAAATATTATAAATGAGTTTCACTTTTTCCTTCTTATTTTCAGAACATAGTAAATATGAAATAATAGATCTAAAATGATGGGTGAATGTTATAGAATTTCTTGAATAGTAGGAGTATTAAACTATATATATATATATATATATATATATGAACATACTCCTTCTCCATCATGTAGTAAAGCTTCCATGCCAAAAGTCTGTCTCCTTGTGGAAAGATTACTGATCTTAGCATCTATGTACTTCTCTTATCTCCAAACCAATCTTATAGAGGGTCATACGCAAAAAATGAAATAAAATCTTTTTATAATTTCCTTGATTTGCTCCTTTCTCTTCGATGAAACTTCTATCGCGTACGTTTCAAGAACATCTTCGATTCTATAAGGAAGATCTCTAATCTATGCTACCCAATAGCGTACTCCCTCATTGGTTGCTCGTTTTACATCTGCGTCTTTTAAAAAACATTGCATCTGCTTAAGTTGGGTTTGCATTGGTAAGGATTCCATGTTTGTTTGTTTTTCGAGATTCATGAGTGCATCTAACTTTTCAATTCAATTATATAGGGCAATGATCCATAACATATATTTACTATGGATCAAAAATTAGCAAATAATATCTTAACCTTCCATAGTAATTATAAAGATGCTATCCTTCCATAGCAATTATGAAGGGCCCAGATTAAAAAGAAGATTGTATCGTCCGCTAGTCATTCTACTGGATTGGGTTAATGAAAAACTAGGACAATTATGCCTCAATTAGCCGAAGTCAACATTGCAAAAATCAATTTTTTTAATGGTCCGCTAGAAGTACTAGCGGATGACTTGGTCCTCATTTGAGTCTTCATCCTCATCATGAAAAATCCTACACTACCAATTTCTTTGATGATGAGTCAAGGTCAAGATCCATCCTATTTTCAATAAAGTGATATGAGAATCCATCAATGGTTGTATCAAAACCCATGGGGACCATCAAGGAGAAATTCCATCAAAACAGAGAAATCATAAACCAAAATCAAAGAAAATGAGAGGTAAGTAAGGGGATATGGAGAAAAACCCAGATCAGAAAATAAACCCCAAAATATAAAATTGGAGACAAGACGAAACAACAAAACGAAACTAAAAAAAAAGCATGAACAAGCACGAATCTGCTCAAAACACAAATTAAAGGTAGGAATAAAAGTCAGACATGAGAATAAATATCAGATTGGAATACGGAATTAAAGCCATGCAAAGAACAGATTATTCATTGAAGGAAGATTAGAATATAGATCCAACGAGAACCAAGTTCAAATCTGAAACAAAGAAGAGAAAAGTTAGAGAGAAGGAGGAGCTTCTCTTTAGATATGCTTTCCTGAAACCTGTGAATCTCATTGCTCCTCGACAATTTTGGTTTCTGGGTTCTCTGTTTTCGAAGTCATCAGCTAAGCCTGATTGGGGTATGGGTATTATCGTCCAAAAAATATTTTTAATGTTATCCGCTAGAATGTCTAGCGGACGTTGGGAGGTCTTTTTTCATCTCAGCCCTCCATAATTGTTATGGAAGGTTAGAATGCTATTTCTTAATTTTTGATCCATAGCAAATACTCCCTCTGTCCCTTAATATAAGTCGTTTTAGAGTTGTGCACAAATATTAAGGAAATGATTGTATAACATTAAATATAGTATCAATTGTCTATATTGTTCTTATATTGGTAAAAAAGAGTGTTATTTATTAGGCAAAAGATAATGAGAGAACCAAAGTTATATTTAATACTTGGGGTAATATTTAAAACTAAGCAATTAATGCTTACTTGAAGTTCTCAAACGTCATATATTAAGAGACAAAAACACTTTTCTAAAATGACTTATATTAAGAGACGAATATATATATATATATATATATATATATATAATTATTTCATTTACAAATTGTTATGCTATTGTTTATTACGGATTTTATTATAAAATTTTAACAACTAACTATACATAAAAATTATTGAATTACCAAAAATAATTATTAAATGACAGGAAAAAAAAAATTAAGCACGTGTCTCACACAGGCTAATAGACTAGTATATGTAAAAGTAGGGAAGTCGATAGGAATCACATTTTTTGTCACATGTCCAAAAAAAATTAAAATCAATTTGACCATCCAAGTTAACTCCATCAATTAGAATGAGTTAATTCGGATGGTCATTATTATATTTAATTTAATATGGTAACTAATAATTACCATTTATTTTCCTTTAATCATAGAAGAAGAATAAGAAAAGTTTCTCCTTTAAATACTAAAAGTTATATATAATATTAATCGAATAAATATAATTAAATTTCCTAAAATTATGGAATTTAGAAATATGGAAAGTTTCTTCTTAACAATTAATTTGTAATTTTTAATCACACGTTCAGTAATAAAAATAATTAAATTCTTTTTAATTATGGTAGAATATACTGATTCAAATTATTATCATTATATTTGTATTATATCAATAAAATTACAAATATATGTCAATAAAAAATTATTAAATATTTGTGAAAAAAAGTGATACAAAGTAGCCTGTACTTTGCACGAGTTATCAAACTTGTTTATATAACATTTTGCCTATGTACATGTAACGCCCTCAAAATCAGGACTAGTTTCATTCTCGATCTTGTGCGTTAACACACAACATCGTTCCCATTTTACGTCATTATCAACATTATAATCGTTAAAATACGCATATCTTTAAATCTTTTTTAACATTCGATACCAATATAGATATTACAATTCAGTTATTTAAAACTTTACAATTCATCAATTCCAAAATCGCAACCTAAACAATTCATGTTATCTCAAAATCATATACATATTATGATTTGTTTCAACATCTTGAATATAAAGATTCAACTTTTAATATTATTTTCATTCTTGTATACGTTTTCTTTTAAATCCATCAAGTTAAATGAATTAAACAATTAACTGGATTTCCAAAACGACAACTAAATTCTCGATACAACAACCCATATATTTATAATATACTATTTCTCATATGAAATCACAATCAATTAAAAACATATTACACAAGTTTGACACAACTTGGTTCAATTCAATATAATAGTCCTTTTGACTTGATACAAGTTTAACTAATTAAATAATAATTATTGTCTTTACAAGCATACTTCAAATCTCTCTCGCTAATGATCATATGATTGTTCAACCTTTATCTGCAAATGAAATATTTGCAAGAATGAGCGCGACGGCTCATCAAGTCTAACAGTTAACACATTTCATGCTTCACATAGCATACATGCTTTACAATGTATTCATACTATATACATTTTGTGATGTGCATAATATCCATGCATTAAATAGTTCATGCTTGACATTTTTCAAGTATACATTCCATTTTCTCACATATCACATATCGTAAATAAATTGAGTTTCCATAACTCAACTAACTTTAGTCATAATTTGACTTTGATAATTCACATAACATTGTAGTACAAAATGCATATTTCAACATACTCATAATGGCTTTATTACGATATAAAACAGTTTACACGTAAACAATATCAATTTCTCACGTAACAATCAAGACTGAAAAACTTGTTTGCACCGGAGTTTTACCAATACGCTAATCTTTCGCGTTCCTTGCACGTCTTTTTTAATAAAAACTTTAACCAATGCAATCTCTTGCTGCGGTTGCTTCTAAATTTCTCCCAATTCACATGTTTAGTTTCAATTTCTTCTTGTATTATTGGTAATTTCAGCAGGAATTAAAGAGGCTTAGAATTTGTTTTGGAACGGAGAAGATGAGATAACAAATTATCATTATTTCTTTCTTTTCTTCCTTTTTGTGGAACGAATAGGAAGGTAACAGGGTACTGTTTCTTTCTTTCGTCCTCTCTTTGAAACGGATGGCAGGGCTTGAAGTATAGAGAAAAGGAACAGAGCTTAAGCTTTTTGATTACTTCTTTTAATTCATAGATAGTTGCTATGTATGTCTTATTCAATTATGATTGTCAGGTGGCTAATGTCTAGGCAATACATGTGCTCCTTAATTCATTACTCAGCATTCATATAAGATATACTCCCTCCGTTCCAAATTAATTGCTCAGTTTTGACTTTTTTAAAGTCAAATTGACTATTTTTAGAATTAATAATTAAGCATACATAAATATATTTCTAAAATTATAAAAATTGAGGTTAGTAATAAATTACATATACTTTCTTTTGGTTATAATCTCTTCACCTATATTTTAGCAAAAATAGTAAAAAGATTAGTTTTAAAAACGGTCAATTTGACTTTAAAAATTCAAAATTGAGCAATTAATTTGGGACGGAGGGAGTAATATTTACCTTATACACAATGCATTATATACATATCTTCCGTATACATATATTTTCATAATGCACACATTTTATATAGTTATGTAATAAAATTAATCAATACATAATTAAATGAACTCCTTTAGTGTAACAAATCAATTATGTAAATAATTAATACTTAATTCAATAATTAATTTAAATAACTCATGTAACTTATACAATTCATATTGTATAATTAAATTAAATTTGCTCATTCCTTCCTTAAATTGTTTTAAAACAATTTATTTAAACTATACATACCATCTAAAATTAAATATTAATTTAACTTATTAATTTGACACCAATATTGGTTCCACAAACGTATTCAATTATATTTACTCGGCGTAATATCGTAAATTAAGCCATTAACTACGTTACATTTAATCTTTTTAACATAGTACCATTTCTTGTTTAATCGAATACATTTCTTTATTCCATTAATTAGAATCAATATATTAACTTCCTCATCTCATATATTTAATTCATCTTTATTTGACATAATACATTAAGCCATCTCGTTAATACATTACATTTAGAAATAATGAGTTTAATTAACTCTCTCATTTTTAATAAAACAAAGATACTTACATGCATTCACTATTTTTATTAAGTGAATTAATCACATCATTTATAAAATTTAATTGACAATAATCTCATTGTTATTCAAGGCTTATTGTTTTCAAATTATATTATTCATAATATAATGTTAGCTTATTCTCAATTAATTAATATTAATTGGTTAATTTCTTCGTTTTCATATTTTATTTCGTAATTATTTTCATCCACTTTTTTTAATAGTTTAATTAACTATTAAATCTCATTTTCTCAATATATGTATATATATTTCACATTTACATACACATTTAACCCTTCACACAAAATCACATATTTTAAAGCACATATACATTTATACATTCAAACTCGACACGTCTCATAATAAAAATTTTAATTATTAAATTCTTATTTTAATTTTATTAAAATATCTTTCGAAAAAAATCCGAATTGTCACAATACCTCCTAAAGTGATAGTTGCGAACTTAATTATAAGAGAGTGACCGGTGTATCCTTAATAGATAGGACCTCAATTCACTTAATTACCATTTGTCTATTTTAGCCTTGTATTTCTTTCTTGATCCTATCACCCATAATAACTACTAGAAAAAAAAATACAATTTTTAAAAATAAATAAGTACAATCATAGGAATAAATGGGTCAATGCTACATGATACTTTTACAAAATATAAGGATAAATCATAATCGTCGACCTAAAATAACAAAATAAATTATCATGTTTTTCTTAATTAAAACTAGACCATAAAAAAGACTTCTTATAACACACAACACGTATATACATAGATACATATATGTATTTGAATAAAAAAAATTACTTTCCATATATGTATTTCAATAAAAAACAATTACTTTGCCAATATGTACCCATTTGAGTAGAAAAATACAATTAACATGTTCCATTTTGTATGCCATCAAATATGAGTTTACATAAATATTAATCTTTTTCTTACTTGACGTACGTAAACTAGTGATAAATTTTTCTTAAAAATAATCTATACATCCCCAAAGTTTACGTAAGTTATCTAGTAACTATCAAATTGTATACAGATATACTTATTAGCATAATATATGAACTCCAAAAACTTGAGAAAACTAAATATTTTAGCAAGTGTTTTTTATTTTATATAACCAATCATACTCGTGAAATTAAGTTATGGTTTCATTATGAAATTATTGTACGTAATAGGCTCATGATGGGAAATATATATAGGTAGATGTTGAATGAGTAAATTAGAGTCTTATTTATTAAGGACAAATTAATCATTTTTTTATATTTAAGTGTGCAATTATTAATTTAAAGTGTATATTATTGAACTTTGATAAAAATTGCAGGGAGAGAGAGATAAAAGATAGATTGGAGAAGAAATTTTTAATTCATTTCATACCCATCTCAGTACCACTCTCTGCTTTATGTAGGCCTTACTAATACATGGACTATTTTACCTCCAAATAAAATCCTAACTGTAGATTAAGACTATATAAGAGGATTAATCCTAACCTTCCATTACCCATATACCATTCTAATGAAATAATCCGTAACAATACTCGGCCCTTCAAAAACCACCTTGTCCTCAAGGTGGCGCTGCATCTTGAGTACAAGACCAAAACTTCATCAATAATCTTGAATAAAACAATTCGCTCCATGACAACTCTTGTGAATTGCAGATGATCCACACTATGCTCTCTAGTTGGATAACTCCTTAGACAACTCAATCTCCATATAACCTAAACTTGTATCACTTCATATAATGATTTGAAGCAGACCTCCCACATGTTAGTAGGTTCAAGGGAAGCTTTGTGACACCCCCAAATCCGAGGTCTCTTTACCCACAAATTCAGTGCTCACGGTACTACACATCCATCGTCTATTCTACCCATTCATCATCAACATAAGGACATAAATGTAATTACTAAATATTACACAACGTCTTACTCCACGAATCTCAGGTTCTAAGACCTTGACATAAGTACATAACATCTTAACATAATTAATACAATCCAGAATGATCACACATTCTTAGCATAGATTATTACAAAAGTGGATATCTTATAATATTCTTTACTCGGTAACTTTTTTCTTGCTTTTATCCTTGCGGGAACTTTCTGTCTGTTCTGTCTTAGCTGAAAGCATGTAATTTAAAGCAAGGATGAGCATTCAATTGCTCAGTAAGTATAACATTTAAATAACAACAACATCAAAAAATCACGCTTCCAGTTCTACAACTGAACAATAGTTGAGAACACATTTTGAATAAATATGAACAGTGATAAGGTGTTCCTTTACATAATTAACATTTCTAAGCAACATACTGAGTGGTCAAATGACCTTAAACTTTCTTCTTTCATCAAAGGGTTTAATAGTTTTATAATTATATACCGAATATTTTTCCTCTGGTCATTTTAGGGGATCAACCTATCATACCCTATGTTGTACAACATCTATACATCTAATTATCACCCTTATAGGGTCAATCGGTATTACCTACCAAAAATATTTCCCCAGTAATAGGGTTGTTCTTCTCAGTTCTACATCAAGGAATTCAAACCAAAACAATTTGATTGGATAACTACAATAAACATCAATAATATTTCGATGATTCACTACTACAAAACAGTAAATAAATAACGCATAAAAAACGTTGTGGTTTCTGTCAACAAAACGTCGTGGTTAAGGGTGTCATCTATTTGACACCCTTATACAACGTTTTTAAACGTTGTAGTTAGACACATTATACAACGTTTTTTAAGGAAAAACGTTGTAAATTTATTTTCCATAAAGTCGTAGATGCTTGAAAACGTTGTAGTTTAATATATTAGACAACGTTTAGACACATGTACACAACATTTAGAATGTGTCATCTATTTAGACATGACACATTTATACAATGTTTAGAATGTGTCATCTGTTTAGAATGTGGTTCACTTATATTACCAGTGTACCTGCAATCTGCTAATGCCATAATATATAGCTAAAAAAGGTCTAAATTCTCATTTAAATTTAAAGCCAAAATGTATCAACCATTCAAAATACATCCCAATAATACCATTCGTTTACAGTTTCAAATTACTACATCCACAAAAAATATATCAAACTATCCATATATGCATCTCAAATTCACTTTTCAATATAAATTACTACTATATTAAATTGTGAATTTGATTACATGCATCCACAAAATAAACCAAACTATCCATAAAATTAAGCTACTACCTAAACATGTGCAAAAAAGCCTAGGTTCTCCCAAAATACGTACATTCATCTAACCTTGGACAAAACAACCTTCTCCCAAAATACCAATTGTTGCCGCTTAATAGCTTGTACAAATATGCACATGTTATCTACCCCAACCTGAGACAACAGAAAATAGTTTGTGAACTCAGAGTTAGTGCCTATCTCTTACAAAGAAGTAAGACAGTAAGTTTAAATTGCTTAGTGATTATATAATTTGCTCAACTTGCCTGCCTTTTCTTGTTCTTAGCCCCTTGCAGAGGAGCTCCATTAGCATTCGAGCCTTGAACAGCTGGTGCAATGGATCTAGAATAATTAGCACTTTGAGGTTTCATTAGCATCTTGATCAGTTGTTCTGACCATAGGCTTGACATTGACGGATCTTGAAAGTTCCCATTCATATTTTCAGGGACACGGATGAATGGTCTGTTCACCACATTTTCCCACTCATTATGGGCACCTGTTATAGAAGTATACAATTAATTTACACCAAGAATGGTTCCATTGATAGGTAAACTTGGTCTACACTTGGCAATTGGCATACAAGTGCAGTCAACAGCTCAGAAGAAAAGGTGACAGATATCAAACTATTGTAAATAACAAACACTTTATACCACACAAACAACTTATGCTAGAGGACATTCAGTAACCAGTAGCTTATGTTGTGGATAGCCTTGTAAAGCTCACAAGCAAGTCCAACAAACAGAGGACTTGTCACAACAATCCAAGCGAAGAATTATTTAACGTGGTTAATTCTAATATGTTCCTTCGGTTCTCCACCAAAATATTTGTAGTTGCAGTATTATGCTATTTTCACCAACATGTCAAATTTTTATAATAGAAAAAAGAATAAATACAAAAGGCATATTAGAATTGAACCACGTTAAATAAGCTTCGAATAGACCTTTGAGGTCCATTGCAGAACCAGTAATGGCAACTATGGTGGGAGAATTGTATTAGAATTTTTGCATCATGCAAGTGCACCTATGGAGGGAGAATTGTGAATATAATGTGGGATGAAATTACCTGATAATTGTGAATATGATTGCAAAAAAAAAATTATTGTTTTTAGTTTTCTTTACTGAACTTAAGTTTTCTTATTTCCAAATTATTCAAGATAAGCAGCTGCCAACAAGCTCTTACCAGTTCATACTGTTGTCGTAGTGTTTCTGTCTGCAGATTGTGTATTTCACTGTTCACAAAATCAAAACATTGATTACTCACACCAATTGCAACAATTAAAGTGACTGAAAGCTAATAATCTTAACTTCGAACATTAAAGAACATTAACTTGAGGAAATTAAACTGAAGTAATTAGAGGAAACATTTTAAGTTTTCACAGTCAAAGATATGACATGGTACTTATTGCTAGAGCCAAACATCTCATACCATCTCTAAAAGTCAAGCCAAAACTAGGAAGAAAGTGATTCCATACATCAAAGGAACCCATATTGCAATGCAACAGTAACTCCAAAATCTAATATTACGTGAGTATTACTTTTGCTCTTTTAACAACAGAACTTAATGTTCAGAGCAGTTAGACATACCTGTCCTCCAACCAGGCAACACTATACAAGTCACCCAAACAGGTTTCATATTCTAGGGGAGGGCTAGGATACTCTCCAGGGCAATAGGTCCCCCAGCTACTCTCATATGCATTTGATGCTGTGGTTGCGTAAATATTTAAACCTTCAGGAAGCAGACCCTCAAAGATACTTCCAGACTCACAAGCTTCAAGGTAAAATACCTACATATTTCACAAACATAATGCGAAAGGGTATAAATTTCACAAATCTGATACATAACTGAAGCAGTAATAAAAGGCAGCACACAAATGATTTACCAAGCTTTTATATGTTCCAGAAGCATGCTTCTTTTTCAAGACATCTATTAGATCATCTGCATAAATGTAAGGATATGTTGGCATCCCTGGATTCACACATGACACAACCATTAGGCAGTTAGTGTAACCAATCAAAATAATAAATAAATAAATAAGGTAAAAAAAACTCTGTTAAGAAAAGTTCTGAAGGCAAACTAATAGAACACATAAGTCAACACATTGATTTTCACAAGATAGTTATTTCTCTCACTCACGAACAGGTAATTTCTGACCAGGAATTGATTATGCATATTAAGCTGACCTGATCCTGAATTGATCTAAACAATGTAACAGCCTTGCATATCTGATGCATTGTAGATCCATATTCTAGTACCAACCACAAGAATTAATAAATATCTTTCTTTAGTGTTCTAAGACTGTAACTACAATAATACAAAGAATGATTGCATCCAGTAAGAAATAACTACATCATGCTATAGCATTAAGCGTCTCAAACTTCATACATCACCAGAAAAAAGACTTACATGTTGTCACAATCACCTATTCTCTCTCTTTTTTTTTTGGCCACACAAAGAACCTAGACACCAATTAGGAAAAAAGTGAATGACTAAGAAATATTTCTATATTGATGTGCATCATAATCTACGACCCTATTGAAAAGCATGAAAATATACCTTCAATACAAAGTATGTGACTTCCTTTACAGCTCTGTAATCACCTTTTGATGCTGAACTAGCAATTAAGGCCTGCAGAAGACAAATCAAGTCCAAGAGGAAAAGCATTAAGCATAATGTTGAGCACTAAGACCAACGTGAATTAGAGATCTATAGTAACCTAACTTAAAGGCCAAAAATAAGACTCTAATGGAAAGTCGTAGTATATCAATACAAAACTGTCGGGATCTTAGCTTTAGCATAATTAGTATAAATCTGCACACAATATAACATTAAAGATACACAGTAATAATTTGAAATATACATGTATTCAATTAAGCTTTCCAACGAAAGATAAATCACAAATTCATCAGAACGTTAAACAATACATTCACAGTAAGAGTGCAATAATAAATTTAATACATTGTTATTAAGCTTAGAAGTTGCCCTAGACTAGTTCAAACAATTTTAAAATTAGTAATTTAAGAGATAATAATTTATAGAGCTAACAAGAATTTTTATATTTTAAATAAAATCTCATCAGAAAAATTAAATACACGAAAATAATACAGCTCACTAATGTTTACTTGTGGCAGTATAAGTGCAAATATGAGAGATATGCAAACAAAGAAAGTACTAGTAAGCTTCATTGGAATACTAATACATTCAAGAATATGTAATGTTTAATGCCACTAGGTCACCTATATTAGCCTGTTTAAGCATATCTTTCAAGAATGGGTATTCACTTTCAAATATGTATATTGTCATGCTGAAACAAAAGTGATACTCACCTTTAACATTAGAAACAAAAGTGATACATCAAAGAAAGAATTGTGCTTGAAACCTACATGAATACCTTGTTAACTAGATTCTTCTCTGTAAACTTCAGAGACTCAGCTTCTTCTTTGGACTTACTGTGACGTCCCCGGCTTGTGTGAGAGAGAGAGAGAGAAACGCGTGTCGCCGGTCGGTTAGGGGGTGAGGGAACGACGGAGGGAGGAGGGGAGAGTGGCCAGTGAGGGCTTGAGAGAGCTCGGGAAAGAGGCGAGGAGAGAGAGTCTGTAAATGAAATGATGCGGCTGAACAATTAGGTTTTATCTTAAGTTTTCACTTTCGTGCAATTTTTTCAAGCTCCGTGTTTTTTAGATAGATAACGTTTTTAAAAAAAAACGTTATCTAGTTAAAACTAAAAAATGCCCTTTTAAATATATAACGTTTTTTCATATATATCTACAACGTTTTGTTAAAAAAACGTTGTGTAAAAATATACCATAACGTTTTTTATAAAAACGTTGTTGTTTTAGTGTTGTCTATTTACTACTTTGTACTAGTGATTCATTTTTAAATCAATAAAGCATTTCAATATAAGTCTAGCTGAAACAACTTACTTAGACAAATTCTCAACAGTTCATAGAGTATAGAACTTTAAAACTTCAATAACATGCATTATAGCACAACTAGATATCTTGAAAAAAAGTAAGAATACTTGCACAATAATAATTTGTGAAAGCTTAGAATTTATACAACATCGAAAACTTGCACAATGTATAAGAGTTATACGGTTTAAGAAACTCGCTCAAATATAAATTGAGTTAAGTTAGAAAACTTGTCTCGAGCGTCTGCTACAAAATTATAATACATGTCATTTAAATATCCTACATATTTAAGTGCACATAGATACTACCATTAGTCACATAATCAACGTCAATTATTGAGTTATAAATAACTAACGTGTCTATAACATTTTATTCGAATGCCCAAGCTACATGCATTTGTGTATGCTTAGTACACCTGTTTGATTTATCTAATATCCATTGGTTAATGCTAAAAATCATTATAATATATAATGATGATGTTTTAGGACTTAGAACAACATCTATTATTGTCGGAAGTATTACACGTTATATACGCGCATGTCCGACGCCTTCCGTTTGCATAATAGTCCTAAAATGGTCAATTTCGAAATTGATCCATCTATTAACTTCTAATTCTAATTAATGAAAGTTGTAGGTATATCTCTAAGCTTTCTGAATCATCTTGAATTACCCCAAACGGAGTTCGTATGAGGAAGGTATGCTAAAATTACTAAAGGACATTAAAACTGTCCATACTACTTCCAGGATTCGCGAATTTGATACTCCTATTTCTAAATGTCATAACTTCCTCATCTGATATCAAAATGAGTCAGTTCTTGAGCCATATTCTTGCTCGTAACATACACTACAACATATCTAAAGCCCATAATTTTTCAATAAATCTAACTAGCCAAAACAGTTGCTCAAAAATTCCATCCCGTGCTGATTTCTAGTTAGACAGTTTTGACATCTTTGCTCCAAACCACCATAACTCCCTCATCCGGGGTCGGAATGAGGTCGTTCTAAAGCCTATAGCTTCGTAACTTAATGTAATACAACTACCCAAAAGTTCAGAATTTATTAAGTAACACATTAATACCAGATTTTGGTACAATGATCAGTGCTCATCCGTTTTTTATTTCTTAACAAGTTTTGCCAAAACTCTTACTACAAATTCGTTTTAACATTTTTTCTCTTCATTCCAACTGGGATATCTTCTTAAATCAGTGGACTACAACTTCAATACATCACATAAATATAACAAACACAAAATCATAACATTACAGTCCTCTAAAAGTACAAACAGTCCAATTTCATGTCCAAACAGTCCAAGTTCATAGTTCTTGCTTCATTAAGTCAAGGTTCAAATTTCTTTTCGTTTTTGTTCCACTTTAATGATGTTAATAACTTACAAGGTGACTTGGTAATATTATTAAATAACCACAACCAATTATAACAACAAAAATTCACAGAAAAGCTCAAACCCATTAGTTGAGCTCAAGAACACCAAAAATGGAGGAAAATAGAGAGAAGAGTGATTGAGGTTTGCTTTATCTCTTGCTTGCTTCTCCTTGATGCTATTAAGGTAGTAGAGACCTCCCTTCTTCCTCTTCTTGCTCCTTCTGAGCTCCTCCTTCTTCTCCTCTTCTCACCCGTACGCCTTCTTCTTCAAGTTCTGATATTTTTCTCTCTCTATATTAACTCTCTCTATATTACTCTTCCATATTCTGCAAGTTGGTAGCAATGAAATGAAAGAGCAGATGGTTGAGCATGGCTTTGGAGAGTGAGGCTTCGGGTGGATGAGGGAATGAAGCAACCAAGAATGTGGTTTGTTCATTCAAGAGGAATGTTGCAAAATAAGGATTCCAAGGCATTGGTTTTGTGCATTAGCAACTCACTGTTGGTCACGCCTTCTCCTCTCACCTTATTGGCTCATGCCAACACTTGCCCAATTTTAATTGGCTTATGTGTTTAATACTACCCAACATGTACCGAATATACACAAAATATACCCGAATACTCCCACTTTTGTACCAAATTTGGTAAATAACTATACCCAAAATTAAAATGGGTACTCCCATAAAATATTGAGACGCGTAAAAATAATTATTATGGGATTTATCCATTTATTCAGAACACCTATATTATACATTTTGGATACAGATTAAATCACGTATCAGCTCAAATAAAATTTTCGCCGCTTGGAAAAATTATTCCTTCGCATACACATCTTATAAAAATTAATAAAAATAGAAAAAGACGTAAAATATTCCGACGTGAATAGTGCCTTGAAAAATGTGCCCAGTGAATAGTGATTTTGTGATTTTCGCGAAATCAATTTATTCACTCCCACGAGACACAATACATAAAAGTCATACATTCACATCATCTAGGTTGTTAAATAACCTTAAAACACATCACATAAAAATAAAGATTTAATATATTTCATAATATTAATAAATCCAAATTATAAAGGTATACATGATTCGCGATTGTTACAAGCTTTCTTCCAAAAGTCGTGGATCGTTACAAATTCAATATTACTTTCCCATCTTCAAAAACTACTTTGTCCTCAAGGTGACACTGAAAGTTGTCTATGTTAACTCATTTGCTTCTATGCTATGCAGGGGTTTTGTCCCCAAGATTGGTTAACAACATTCCCCCTGGATCAAAACTAAATCCTGGAATTGTACACATTGGTGTCTCACCACTGCTAGCTTTACTATACTCTCCTTCTTTCAACATGTACATTGAATAGTCTAATAAATGGCCTAATTCCGATACAAACAACTACCCTGTCGACCACTAAAGCACTGCCATCCTAATAATATACTTCCTTGACCTCTCCATTAGCACCACTGAATACTCCAACAACTATTGTTCTCCTTGTTTATATAATAAGGTTAATTGACTTTTTGGTCATTGTACTATGGCTCGATTTTTATTGTGATTACCGAATCTTTTTTGTTACAATCACATAATTATACTCGAAAATACTTACCAAATGATCATTACTTATGATTCCATCCAAAAAACAGATGGGAAGTGCTAAGTAGACTAACATTTGTCAGGTGGTAATGAGGTGACATGTAGGGTCCACTGCTATGTGGATCTGGAGGAAAATGTCCCTCTAATTACATCAAACCATCAGTTTATCTCTTAATTTCACACGAACAACATTTGAGTACAAAAAATTTCTAGGCGAAGTTCTAAGAGATTTCATCAGAGGAGTTGTGAGATTTCTCAGAGATTAGCCCACTAAACTCCCAAGAATCAAAAAATCCCATTTTCATAATTGCACAATAAAAAGAATAATTAGGTGAGAGAATCAAAAACCCAAAGTCAGAAATGAACCAGAAAAGAGTTTTTGCTCAATTCCCAACATCCCATCTTCGGATGAAAAATTTAAAACGAAAAACCCAAATCAGAATCAAATCAAAAAACAAAACCAAGATCACCTTTAAAACGGCAGGTTTGTCAGATAAGCCACGTGGAAGGGTCTTGAGCTCAGTACCTCTACGAGCAATCTTAATTGGAAGCTCTTTGTGAAAAAACTGAGCAGAAATGAGCAAATTGAGGTCTGTGGGTGTGGACCCAAAATCCATCATGTAGTGGAAGCTGACGCCAGTCTACTTCATGCAACCCCATCAAGCCCTAATTTTTTCTCCAATTCTGAATTCGTTGCTTTGATTTGTATTATAAAGGGTCAATTGTCATGTGCTTGACACATGATGATGCACATGGCAAAGCCAATGTACACATCAGCAAAAAACATCACGTGATATGCACGCTCACGATTTCCGTTTATTTTTTGGACTGAAATCATAAGTAATGACCATTTGGTAAGTATTTTCGAGTATAGTTATATGATTGTAACAAAAAAAGATTCGGTAAACACAATGAAAATTAGGCCCTAGTACAGTGACCAAAAGTCAATTAACCCTTATATAATATCTCTTATAGAATGAAATGAAGTCAACAACGAAAAGACAAAGCATGCACCATGGATCCAGGTAAAACATTGTTACCTCTAAATTGTTGATCTCTGTCACTGCACCAACTTTGTGACTTGTGTATCCTTCCCTAACAATCATGGCTTCCATTTGTGTTAAGGCCCCAATTTCTTGAACACGAACGCACCCTAATGTACACTTTAATGCATTCTAAGATTTTTCTTCAAAGAAACTACACTTTGAGAACAACCTCAAGATGCATAACTCAATTATGTTCATACTGAAACTGAAAGTTGGATGAAAAGGAGCATGTAAAGATGAAAATGAAATCAGTCCATATGTATTCACTGATGAAATTACTTCTTGGTCATACAGAACACCAATTTTCACTTCATTCCCATCTCTAATTATTTCATGGTTTTTATGTACGGTTACAAGTTGTTAGGCAATAAAAGAATTCTCAATCCCAAATGCCTGGGCATAGGTTACTTGGAAAGCTACATTAGTGCTACCCAAATTTAGTAATATTTTCTTCTCTTTTGTGAATACAACAAGGCTGCCCAACCACCAATATTCAGAAAATATGGTTTCAAGAACCGGCTTTGAAATTATTACTGTTTCACGTAGTCCAAGAAAACCTATTTGTGGGCATCTCAATTATTTTTCGCTGATGCTTGTAATCCACCCGCAACGATGATATGCCACAAGAGTAATGTCAAAAAAGATCAACCATAGTACATGAAGAATGAATCCAGTTGCACCTGTTATCACCATTTGACTTTGTTTTAGACATATTCTTTCCATAACCTTTATTTTTACCTCATTAAATTTAGCACTCTCCACTGGTTTGACTTTCCATTCTTTTAAGTTTCCAAAAAAAGCCTCTGTACCTTCAACGAATTGCCAAGCTATAAAGAATTGCATGCTCTGTATCACCCTTAAATAGCTCATATAATGAATTGAATGCGCTACCTCATAGCTAAATTGAATTTTATTTATGTCTAATGTAGTTGCAACTATCACTTTAGCCCCTCCCCGATTATATGCATTTATTTGACTTCTCAATTCAAAAGCCTCCCCTCTTTCACCCCAATACAAATCAAAATGCTTCAATTCAAATAGTTTAACAAATTCATATGGTTTAATGGGCACCACATAAATTGTAGACCTCTTCAAAGCCTATTTAAAAAGTTCATACCCTCCCCTTTGAAACTGAAAAACTCCAATAGGTATAAAAACCACCCTTGCAATTTGGTTTTCACCACCAAGTTTAGGAACACATGGAGCAACTAGATTCTAGGGATTATACATCCATTCATCCCTAAAGAAACGTCAATTAAATTACTTCTCATACTAGTGCCACCAAACTCCTTGATAGTGTTATTTGAATCAAGTTGCCAATTTTCTTCTCTTTTAGGCTTTTCATCAAACACTTTGTAAGCTCCCATAGTTTCTTGATTTCTCAAATTTTTAGCAACTTCTAAAATTATTTTCTCCTCATTTTGTGCATATGACAAGGTTGTCCATCCATAATTATTCAGCACATATGGTACCACAATGCTCTTAAGCTTCCCTCTTTCACCCCAATACAAACTACTTTCCCTTAATTCAGATTTCCAAGAGTTTTTATCCATCTGTAACATTGCATTAAACACTCGACGCCCACATCCATTAATAACAAATGCAGAGGAGATAAAAGGAATAGAACAAACATATGGATGACAAGAGTAAATGAGTGAAAAAGGGCAAGTGAAATCAACCTGGGTTATTGGCTCTTGTACAGTTGCCACATGGTATATAGTTTCCTTTCTATTTTATGAATTCGTCACTTCCTTGATTTGGTGTCCATTAGAATCCAAATTTTAGTTAAGACTTTTTTCAAACACCTTATCTGTAAGGCATAACTCTGGTAATTTTGCCAAAATAATGGCTCGTTACAAGGACTTTGGAGACCACAATTTTACATATTCCTGGATTTCTTCCTGCAGCCCTTTACTGAAGATGCTCACAATCTAATTTTTATCAAATTTCTCTTCATTCCAAACTTCTGCCCAACGCTTAAGTTCCAAAAAAGAATTCGCATACTCAGCGACGGAGTTAGTTTGTTGATGATACACAAAGTAATTCATGACAAATTCTTTATGTTCCATCTCCAATTTTTGAATCTCTATGGCTGTGATTACTCGGTGATTGTCTTTCTCAAAGCTTCGTAAATGGTCCAAAAAATCACTATCTTCTTTCGATTGTTCACCATTTGATTCCACTATTGAGTCTCTTGATGAAAGTACCATTGTTATCAATTTATAGTCTTGGTTAGACTTTGATAGAAATTGTAGGGAGAAAAAGATTAAAGATAGATCGGAGAAAAGTTTTTAACTCATTTCATACCCATTTCAGTCCCACTCTCTGTCTTATATAGGCCTTACTAATACATGAATTATTACACCTTCAAATAAAATCCTAGCCATAAATTAAGACTATATAAGAGAATTAATCGTAGCCTTCCGTTACCCATATACTATTCTAACGAAATAATCCGTAACAGTGTACATATATCAACATCTTTTGTCAAATAAAGAAGAACAAGTTACATCACACGCATTAGCATCAATCATCAGTTAAACACTTAACAAGTTGTAAAGTTAAAATTCGTACAACCTCCCATCCGAGATGAGAATTAATCTCACTTCACTTGTTGGATTTTTGTACAACCACTATTAAAGTTATTCTCGGCACACTTGCACATAACTTACTTTTTCATTTTAAAATCAAAATCACTTATTGAGAAAGATCTTGGGGTCAATGCTTAAAAACAAAATCTTTTAATATCGGTTGACGCATAAATTGGTCCAAACATACTTTTACTGTTCAACCAAAAAAAAGAAAAAAAATAGTTGGTTAATGCTTTATATGAGAGGCAAATCTTATCATGCATAACAAAGGGGTAAATATTATAAATAAATTAAATTTGGAATTCTCATTTATGGACATAGAGAATATTTCTTTTTACTTCTTTTCTTTAATTTTATTAGTCTATTAGCCCGTGCCACCGCACGAGCCTTATTTGGTTGTTTTTTTATAATTTTTTTTCGATAATTCAATAAATTTTATGTATAGTTAGTTGTTGAAATTTTATAATCAAATATGTAATAAATAATAGCATAACAATTTGTAGAATTCAAAATAATCTAACTAAAAATAATAATAATTGTTCAAATCAATTATTAACTATCAACTATTATATATAAAAGCAGGACAGTTGATCCTTAACGCACTCAATTTGAAAATTAGCCGAGTCATCTCGGTTCAATTGGAAATTGTCGATTCAATTTCCTCCTGGCTTTTGCGACGTCTGTCTTCCGAATTCCCAAGACCTTCCGATTTGGCTCTTCTCTCTCTTCTCCGCTTCATCTTCCGTTTCTCTGTACATCTTCCCTCTTCTCCTATTTTACCCTTCAATAGACTTCATCTTCTTCAATATTTTAGAGCCTAAATTTGAGGCACCCAGTAAAGCCACCATCATGACCCTAACTTTTTGAATGGTATTATCAGTCGAAGAAAAAAAGCAAAACTCCTTCGGAGTGAGCAGAGTGATGAAATGATTCAGATCTAAGCTTCGTTGTTTGGTATTATCAAAAATTCTCTACTCAAGCACAACAATTTCACAAGTTTTGTGTGCCAACTCAACACATGTTAGTAAATCTCTTAAATCTATGTTAAATTAGTGATACTCTTTTATATCTAGTTTTTACCATATAGGTTTGTTTCTCAATCTTTTATTCGATTTTTGAGCAACTGGGTTTACTAATACATGTGCTAATTATGGAGCTTTGTTGTGTTTTTTTTTCTATATATTAGTATTCATTCTAAAGAAGGTCGAAGGAAGTGGGCTGGATTTTTAAGGTTAGATTCGAATTTTTTCACTGAAATTGTACATTACCTGTTTGATGGAATGACACAAAGAGATCTTACATAGTTTTTAATCTTCAATTAGACAAATTAACATATCCTTAAAAAATGAAGTGTTACACCTATCACTTTGTTTGCATTGTATTTAAGTTAATTGAAGAATAATTTGATAATTTCTGTACCGAATTTAGCTTCATCGAGATTGGCTTAAATTAATACATCGGCTCTTCCCTTCCTCGCTCTTCCATCTTCTCAATTAATAGTAATTAATTGTGAAATTAGAGTGTTCAACGACATGAATAAGCAATTAGCTGATGAAATAATGGTTGATAGAAACCTTGATTGAGCAAAATTTGAGCTACGTGTTTATGCATGGTTTCTGTAAGATGAATTCTATCCGGGTTGATGTATTTGCTAGGATCCTTGCAGGTGGATGTGCCTGGAGTACAACAGTTTTTGAGTTTAAAGTTTAATTTCTCATCTTGAGGTCCACAACATGCCTTAAAGGTCTCCTCAATAAGATACATTTATGGATTCATTAGTATTCTACTGCAGGTCTTATTTATTTACTATTCATCCATATCTTCAATTGCTTTTTAGTAATTGAAAAAATCCTTGCTAAATTGAAACATTAGAGATATAATCATAGCTATTACCATTGGCAGGTTCATTTATTTTTTTAGAAAATTTCATGTAGTAACTAAATAGCCCTTTGCTCTCCACATCCAAGTTAAACGTTTGTGACTCTCAGATTATATATTTTTCTATTCCAGTTCAATTGTGGCTGAGAAACAGACAATGTGGGGGTTTCTAAGGCAAAGAGTTGGCACTGGAGCTGGAGCTGGAGCTGAAGGTGGAGGTGTATAAATTATGAGCAAATCTTTTGAAGGTTATGCGTTTTTAATTAAAATAACATAGTATTAAATTTAGCCTGTATATTTATATATATTGATTAGGTACTTTGTGAGTAGGTACTTTGTGAGTAGAACTACAGTGCCTATTGAAATTCACAAATTTTTTGCAGCCGCACAGATTGATTGCGGAGAATATAGCTGTCCAAGGGTTTTAGTTTTGATTTCGCCAGGTACACACTTATGTGCTTTAATGTTGTTCATGTGACATGATTTAATGACTTGAGGGACAGGGTCATTGATGTTGTTTATGTGAGATTATTTAATGTTTTGGGGGAATTTGGAGCCTACTGTTTTTAGTCGCTATATGTTTATCGAACCCATGCTCTTGGGTAAATTTCGATACCATTTTTTTGATTTATAGTTTGCTACTCCCTCATTTCCTAAAAAAATTTCTTTTATTACCCAATGTGTTATTATTTTGTTAACTTCTGGTTTTAATTTATTTCTTTTCGGGTAGTTGGGAAATGGCGAGCTCGGTTGAGAAGAAGGAAGAAGTTTTCTCCTTGGAGCTCCCTGCACCTCCTTGTTAGAGCAAAAATGTTTCTTTATCTCTCTCTTTTCCCTTTACATGTATATATGCTCATATTTTCTGAAATTTTATGCTTCTTGCCATTTTGAGTTGATTTTATTTATGAGCTTCATTCTTGTTTGTTGGTGTGAATTGGGTTAATGGGTATTGTCTAATTTTATGCTCTTAATCTGGCAAGAGTAATTTGTAAATTGAACTCTTAATCTGGCCAATTTCATATTTTCATCATATAGTTTGGTTTAAAGCTTTGCCTTTTAATTCGGACCCTCGGACAGAGCTACATGCCTCCACGTACGATCAAAATTGAGGTATATTTCTTCAAAAGTTGATAATTGAACATGTTGTATCAATATGCCAACTGTGTACTATTGAATTATGTCCAGATTTTTGTATTAGTATCCAGTTAAACTCTATTATGTTAAATTATTGACAATTAGATTTAGTTGCTGAACCTTAAATGTTTATGATTAAAATATCTTAAGATCTATGTTCAACTTTGCAAGATTTGTTTAAGAGGCTACTGGGTTTGATAAGAGCATTTAAATTAAATTATGTATTACTAAGCTTTTGACACTTTTGTAGTGATGTTGTTCAATTAGTGTTGTGAGTTATATTTTCCTGAATAATTTTACAATAAATGTGTGCTATTATTTCTATTGTTGTAGTATTATCTCACTCTTGAATTAGGATTCCATTTTTACTATTTCTGACTTATCAGGACTGAGTTCACTTAAAGTAAGATTTATCTTTAGTTTTCAAATGTCCCAAGAAAATTTTACGGCGAAATTTAGCTGTTAGTTATATAATTTATATGGTTGAGGCGTTTTTCCTATCCTATGTTGATTATATAAAAGTAAGATAATCTCTTTTGGAGTGTACAAGTGTAGAATTATAGTACACTTATATTGTATGAAGATATATAGATTCATAGTATTGATACCAGTTTAGACTTTTCAGTGTCGATAGATCCTCTTCTATATTAAGTTTGTGTTAGTTGGTTATTCCGTTACTCAGTTTCCAAGCAGGCTTCTCCAAAATACTAGAATCCCAATGATAAAATTTGTACTTTCCCTTTACTGTTGCTGCAGATTGATCTGCTTCATTGAAAAATTGACTTATTTTCTGTACTATGGCTCAATCTGATTGCAGTTGGTCACATAATTCCTATTTGTGATTGATTTGTATCTCAGGTGAGTATAATTTTTCCTTATGCTCAACTTGGCTGGCTCCATTGAATATATATATATGGCTGTAATAATGGGCATTCAAGGGAAGATATGTGAGTGTATTTGATCCAGTTGTACTTTATGGTATTTTTTTTTATATTAACTACAACAAACACATAAATAGATAAATAAAAGAAGATTCAACGATTACTTCCTCAAGTATGACTTAACGGAATATAGCTGTAATTTTAGTAACACGACTGCTCTTCTCTCCATCCCAATAAAGTTTAATTTATCCATCAAAAATAGGATTTTGCTAAACATGTTTGCTTAATTTTATGATTTTGATTTTGTGATTTTCCTTTCAAATCTCAGGACATGGTAACTGTAAATTCCCATCAAGGTAATTTTCACAGTTCAATTCTATCTGTATTCTATATATATATATTTTCTTTTGTTATGTTTATGCTATATTTGGTTCCCAAGTGAATTAGTCGTAAAAAGTGTACTACGCGTATGATTAGTATGGTTTGTTTCTTTGTTTCAAAAAAGGTCTTGGCGTCTTGCTATTTATATTTGGCAGCCCCATATCTTCTCATATATTTGCCTTGCACTCTTTGGTGCATTGTTTTATTTCATAGGGATGAAGAACTCAATTCCAAGGAAGCAAATCTAAAAGAAGACCACCAGACTAAACAACTTAAATATTTGTAAGATATAATATTGTATTTTTATGTGGTGTTTAAATTTCAGGATGTAAAATGTGTTGCATTGTGGATTTTGTAAACACATTTGGCCATTTTTGTGTTGTAATTCTCCTAGGTCTTGCACTTCTTTTGGATAAATTAACTTCTAGCTTTATAAATTCGACATTGGATTGAGAAAAAAGGGGTGGGCCAAGCCTTAATTGAATGCATCTCTCCTGTAATGGGTTCATTCGATACAAGGGGTCTTAGACCGCACGGGAAAGGTATCAAATGCTCCTCCAGTTCCATCTGTCTTTAAAAAAGGCTTTTACTGGCACTTTCGATACTGACTGATATAGGTCTTACTCAATAAACTGCTTTTTCTGGTTATTGTAACGACCGCGGATCGTGGGTAGCTTTGTAACACGAGCCTACGAATTTTATTAAATAAATTAAACTTTTATTAATATTATTCCGTGTTATGTGTTTGAATGTTTTATTACTACATATGTCGTGTATGTGATAATTTTCTTTAGTGTTGTTATTTCTTGATATTGATTAAATCATTAGAGGAATAGCGCTAAAACACTATTTACGCAAAAGACGCATTTTTCGATTTTATGACTTTTCATAATTTCGTCAATGCGTTAATGAGAGGGATTAATAATCCAAGTGTAGGATTTATTTGAAGCCCAATTGAATTTTTATTAGAAGCCCAATAGATTATTAATCAGAAGTCCAAGAGTGGCCCAATTTGAAGCCCAAAATCCATGGGTCAAGTCCATGACCCAAACCTGCAACCTATGACCCACAATCCATGACCCATGAGCGAAATGGGCTATAAAATCAGCTGAGAATTGAAGGTGGGAGAAGAGTACGGGAGAAGGAGAAAGAATGAGAGAAGAGAAGAGAATGACGAACGTGGGTGTGTTTGGGGAGGAGCAAATCTTGCATTTGGTGGAGGAAGAACAACTCGGGAGAAGGGAGGGGAAGTACCCGAGTCTTGGAGAAGCCAAAGCTCACTCCCCCAGCCATGGGGAGCTGCTGCGGGAAGGCATGCTCAGCCCCTAAACCCATCCTTGAAGCTCAGTTCCTTCCTCTATTTATACTCCCTCATTACAAGCCTTCCATTCCTTTCATTTGTTGCTAAGTTAGAATCTGAAACTTGAGAGAAAAGAGTGAGGAGAGTGTTCACGGGTGATTGAGGAAGAAGAAGGAGTTATGTAGCAGCTGAGTATTAATCCATTTACCATCCTTAGAAGAAGCTCCAAGAGGTATGCAATGATTAATCAAACTCATTTCCATAATAGTTTCAAGCTATGGTTTTTGCTTTGGTTGCCTTGTTGGAGTATGTTGCTGATTTTGCTAGTTAGTGTATGAACATGTATAAATGTTGATTAGCTCTATAAAACCTTGTTAATGATATGTGAAAGTGGAACAATGAATGAGAATCGAACCTATGTTTAAGGAATCAAGAAATAGACTGTGATGGACATTAATGGACTGTTAAGGACTATTATTGTGTATTAATGAAGATATAATCTTGGTTTGGTTATGTGCATTAGTTGTGTACTATTTGTATATGTCCATAAGCTATGGGAATTGATTTCATATGTGAAGTCAAGGGCAACCATGTAATGATAGGCTATGAGTTATGAACTCTAAAGCCATGCCCATAAACTATTTGATTTAATGTCCAAGAGAATTATTGCTCTAGGGAACATGAGAAATCATATAGACTTGTTGTATAATGGCTAAGAAGCAAAGGGGGCGAAATCAAAAGTGTTAGTTTTTGGTTCTACAACAGCAGAACCTGGGAGTTCCCTGGATGCAGAGTGGCGCGACCGCGTCACTCCCAAGCTTAAAACCAGTGCGGTCGCGCTGGTCTGCAGAGGTGAAAAGCCAAGTTGTTTCGTGTTGTTGATTTGATGCATGTTTACATAGACCCAACATGTTATAAGTACCCTAAAGCATATGTGTGTTATGTTAGTATAATAGTAGAATGACCCCAAACATTTAGAAGAAATAAACCAGAAAAGTGCATATGGGGGAGTAGCGCGGTCGAGCCACTCCTATGCCAAATAGCAGCGCGACAGCGCCGTGCTGCAGAGTTGCCCAGTTGTTTCTTTTTATAAACTGAAGCTTGAGGTAAGTGTATGTGGACCTCTTAAGTAGTAATACATGAAGCATGTTGTTAACTGGTTAACCAAGCATGAAATGACTAAGTCACGTGAGATTTGCTTAATGAAATGAATAGCTTAGTTGCATTTTTCGTTTAGCATTCAGGGGCCCCGCCAGCTCACCGGCGAGCGAGACCCCCCTTTGGGTAATCGTAGTTGCAATAAATGTTTGTAATGATTATAATGTATTGATTAATATAAGCCAATGTTTGGTGTTTATTGTGAGACTAATTGGTATGTGAATATGTGTTTAAATGCGTATGACATATTTGAAGGACGATTAACGTCGAATAGTAGCAAACGCTTAAGGCAAGTTTTCTAACGCTTGTCTAACCCTTGTGTTGGACAAGTTTATTTGATTCATTTGATTATATTCTCATGACTCTCATGCGATGTTTGAAGTTTCGATTTACGCAATATATATGTTGTGTGAATTCCTTATGTAAATTTTTTAGTATTTGCACAAGTATTCGAGCTATGTTATGACATAAATTGTTGAAGTTTTCAAGTTCACATATATATGAACTATTATAGAGAACGTTGATGCCATTTGTTTCGTCTAGACAAATATTGAAATATTTTATTGATTTGATAATAAATCCTTGAAATGTTATTGATGATTAAGTAGAGCTATCCAACCGAATTGCTTTGGTTAGGATTTCGAGACATGAATGAGATGAACAACCTTAATATTAGGGGTAGTTTTTAGTCAGTTATTCTGACAAGGCATTGAGCGCCTAAACAAACGCATATAGTCGTTTCCAGCTAGAGTGTTGATCAACATAGAGTATAATAGGCTGATCACCTAGAAATGCTCATAAGCAAGACGGTTTGCAGTTATATTGCTATGTACCTTTTCAAGAAAGCAAAAGAAAGTTCAAGGTCTTATTACCACTCAATGTCGTTTCAAAAATATATTTTTAAAACGAAAGCAAAGTATTATTCCTGTTTATTCAGTTGTCAAAGAGAAATGATATGATTGATGATATTGTTGTTATTCAACCGTTATACTTGCTGGACAATTGAATGCTCATTCTTGCTTTATATTAAACATTACAGCTAAGTCCGAGCGGGTTGAAGGTTCTGGTAAGGACAAGGGAAAGGGCAAGATGAACGTCTAGATGGCGTCGTAGTTTATTTGAATTAGTAAAGTGTAATATTAAGACTTATTATGTATTTGGAATGGTGTTATGGTAATAGAACCTGGATTGAGAGTAAGACGTGTTGTAATAATATAGTAATTACATTCATGTCTATTATGTTGTATGGAATGGGATGTACCGTGTAGCACTGAACTCGGGTTTGAGGTACCTGGATTTGGGGACGTCACAGTTATGGCCACACGGGTTGGCGGCATAGTTTTCCACAAGCTAGGCGGGTAGTAAGGATGAGTTTGAAGCCTAATATATACATTCTCTTTATCTTTTTGCTGTAATTATTAAGGTAATATATCTCTTAATTTTATGATATGGTAATTCACCAAATTTGCATGAATTGTGTACTTCGAGTTCTTGTTTTTTACATAAATTGTGTACTTCGAGTTCTTTTTTGACATGATTGTAGGATAAATTATTAAATTCATTATTCAAACAAGCCCGTGCATTGCACGAGCTATCAACTTGTATATAATAATAGTAAATTTTCATTTTGTACTAAGTGTAAGTTTGTTATATTCTATTAAAATCCATGATGATGTCTTACTAATGCATTCATGAAATTCGAAAAATGAACAAATATGAGATGTTTTATCCATGTCTCTTCATTTTTTTAAAGATTTATTCTCTTATTTATGTAGTTGGAGATATGTTATTAATTTAATTTAAAAATTAGATGTATTCATGAAACTTGAAAAACGAAGCGACATGGGATATCTTATCGATGTTAAGATTTCCGCACATATCATTAATAATTAAAAAATATTAAAAAAACTTAATCCGATTAAACATTTAATATGACTAAGTCAACTCGGTTGGATAATATGAATTATTACCGAATTAATTCAGTTGTTTCTTCAATTAATTGAAAAATAATCTCAAGCCCCGCTTTTAAATATAGGTATTGATTATTTTCTTTTCCTCTTCTTGAAGGTAGATTGGAAAACCAGGATACCGTACCTTTCTTGTTGGCCATCTATGGGTAGCATTTCTACTGGAAGCTTAATAAATTAATAAAGAGGAAAAAAGAGAGTAAGGAATTTGCTTCTAGAGTAGTTATTAATTATTCGTTTTCAATTTAGTCATAAAAGCGAATGCTTTGATAAAGAGAAACATTCCCCACTATAAAGATATTAGGAAATAGTTCAAAAAATAAAGATATTGAGAAATCTCTTTTTTTCACTGAATTTCAATTTATATTTACATCACTTTACTAATTTTTTTTTTCCTTTTCATTTGACTGATTGAACTACAATATTTAACGAAATGATTATACATATACATAGACTCGTAGAGGGAGACTACGTACATGTCATATACATGTCAATATGACATGCCGTAGTGGAATAAAAAAAACAACAACTTACAAATTAAACAAGTAGAACAAGAAAACTAAACTAATTAAAATCACAAGCTACTTGTGTTCTTCTTCTTCCACAAATCAAAGGCTACTGGGCTCTCCATCACAACCAGTTAGTTATAGAAAATTAAATCCCCAAAGCAAAACAAGTTAAACAAAGCTAAACAACTTAGATAAACTAAACTAATAAATACATTATATATACTTGACAATGTTAAATTTTATTACTTAAGAAATTATTTATACAAATTATTTATAGATTAAAATTATTTAAATCTGACTAAGGTGGAAGTGTTTTAGACATTTCTCCTGGCCGATACTCTTAATAGTAGCCAGCAAAAAAAAAATTTTATGGCCGCTACTAAGAGTTTACAGCCAGTTCCTTTTTAAACTGTTGGATATCTAGATTAACGATGTAAAATTTGTTTGCTAGAATAGTGTCCATAGCATATATATATATATATATATATATATATATATATAGAGAGAGAGAGAGAGAGAGAGAGAGAGAAAGAGAGAGAGAGAGGCCGGATCAGGTCCGGACTCTCGGACCTGATAAAATCCGGACCCCAATTTTTTTTTTCAAAACAACTAATAAAAAATGTATAGTTATTTTTGGTACTCAAAAAATTTGTTAATACACTGTTTTGGGTATGATTTGGGTACATATAACAAACAGTGTTATACAATCGGTACAACACTTTTTGTTATATGTACCCAAATTATACCCAAAACAGTGTATTAACAAATTTTTTGAGTACCAAAAATATCGATATATTTTTTATTAGTTGTTTTAAAAAAAACGAAAAAAAAATAAAAATTAAAGGTTCGGAGGATCCGCTATATATATATTGCACCAAAGCCCACTAGGCAAATTCTTGCGCCCAACCCGGGGCGTAACAGATATATCTTCTCTATATAAAGGCCGAAGAGAAGCACTTTTCTCCATCATCACATACTTTTTACCATTTTCTCTCCATAATCAGCAGAAGGAAAAAGAGATGGCTCTTACTGGAAAGTTGGTTGGCCAGTTTCGAATCAAATCCAAAGGAGATGTTTTTCATGAACTTTGGGTAAATACACCATATCATGTATCCAACATCACGCCTGAGAAGGTACAAGGTTGTGACTTGCATGAAGGTGAATGGGGAAGTGTTGGCTCTATCATCAGCTGGAGCTATGTGCTCGGTAAAAGCTTACCACTGTACTTTATCAATACTACATCCTTTTTTAAATATAAAATAATTATTAATTTTTTAAATTAACTTGATACATTTTTATACTAAAAAATAAGAGATATTACTTTATATTAGTCAATGATGAATAATGTAATCTATTTAAAAAGTATTACATATTATAAGATTTATTATATTAATGATTTATCTTAATTTTGAGTTTGAAATCTCTCAAATTGAATTTTAATAATAATTTTATAATTTGGTAAGGAAAGAATATATTTTTTTGTCAGAGCCACACTTTACAAAATGGGGGGATCTTTAATAATTTCCGACCAACTAGGGAAATATTTCGTAGTTGTCATTTTAATTTTTATTTTGTAAAGTGGGTTCTAATTTTTGGTAATAGATATGATTCTAAATAATTTAAAATGAACAGTTTATTTAAACAATATATAAAAGTGAGTTGCATCAATACAACAAAAAATTTCATATATCAGCTATAAAATATAACTTGTTTATTATATATGTAACTGTACAAATGAAATGTCAGGAATTCATATCCCTTATTAATTGGGTACTTATTTAATTATTTTAAAAATTAAATACTTCATATATTACAATTGGGGGTTCCATATTGAAAATTTAAAATGAAAATTGGGAATATAAAAATATGAGTTCTCGTAACATGTGTCCTAAGGGCATATGCTAAGCACGGAAAACAAGAGATGTGGTCCATTAAATATTATTTGTTTATACATTTGTACTGAATTCAATGAATGAGGTCCACTAATATATTATTTTTTTTATACATTGAATTCAGTACAAATACATAAACAAATAATATTCAGTATATCCTATCTATTGTTTTTCATTCTTGACATGTGCCCTTAGAGCACCTGTTAAGAAAACCCCAAAAATATTTGGATTGACAATGGTCCTCACGTGCACCCTCTCACGTAGCTCCGCCGCTTATTTTATCATGAGTAATTCTATGTTAGCAAATTATGTACAATAATTGTGCACAAATACTCTTATATATCCCACATATTGAATAATATAAAAAATTAATTATCTTTATTAATAATTTTAACGATAGGATTCACATATTACTTTTTTTATTTGTTTGTGTACAATTGTTTGCGTATAATTTATATACATAAAACTACTATTTTATTATATATGAATTCCACACATTCTAAATTGAATAATTTTCCAAATTGAACAGTTCATGAATTTGGGCAGTCCAAATTGAATAGTTAATTTGGGAATTTCAAATTGAGCATTTCATCTAGGCAGTGTTATAGAATCGAGTTGTACTTGTATAGTAGATTGTTGAAATATCATTCAAAAGGTAACTTTATGATATATATATATATATATATATATATATATAAAACTTATTTTTATTAATTGCTTGAAATTACCAGGATCATTTCGCTAGTACTTTTTCTTTTTTCCTTTTTGTTAATTACTTTTTGTGCATGTATATGTAGATGGAAAAAACCGCGTTGCCAAAGAGGTCATACAGGCCATAGATGAGCAAAACAAGTCAATAACCTTCAAGATGTTGGAAGGAGATCTGATGGAGCTGTACAGTAGCTTCATAATCAGTGTTCATGTGGACACATCTAGTGAAGACAACTTGGTGACATGGACCTTGGAATATGAAAAGCTGAACGAGAATATTGAGGATCCAAATACAGTGTTGGAGTTCTTCAAACATATCACCAAAGATATTGAGGGTCACCACCTCCGGAAATAGCTACATGTATTAATCTAAGACTTTAAATGTTGTGAAGTTCTTTCTCAAATAAAATGTGTGATGAATAATATTTGGCTTGAGATTTGTGTGTAAAAGGGACTATATTGTTGTTGGTTGCTCCCTCTGAATATTGTTATTGGCATGCTAATGCATCTTTTGTGTGTTTTATGTAAAAAGTAATTTAGTGTATGAATGTTGATTAATAATTAAGGGTTATTATTATTATTATTATTATTATTATTATTATTATTATTATTATTATTATTATTATTATTATTATTATTATTATTATTTATTTTTCGAGCATTTTCTATTTCAATCTCTTTAACATTGTTGTTGCGATCAAGTCTCTTGGTCGTATTAAGCCTAGCCTTATTAGAAGTGGGTAGTGCCTGCATTGGGCGGACAATTTAGGTGCTCCTACAGTGGACGCGGAATGAATTAAATTTAAAATTTGTATTATGAGAAGCTTGTTTCCTCTTTATGAGAGGCTTGTTTGTAAGTTTATGTCTTCCTTTTTTAGCGAGGTTTGATTGGTTATTTGATATTATAATAGTGATGATATACTTGATTATGAAATTATATTGTATTCCCCAAAATGTGAGGTTTCAAAAAAAAAAATAGAGTCTTTCTACAGCGACATTGTTGATTGACATTGTCTAGCGACATTTTTTTTTTTTTGGTTTTTTTTTTGTTATGACTCCCAAATAATTTATATGATTTATTGGTACAAAATTTTTTAAAAAAAACAGTGATTTGTGTGTGATTTGTGTGATTTGTGAGTCATGAGTTTTTGTAGCGTAGAATAGGGGCAGATACAGAGAGAGAGAAGCTCTCTTGAAGACGAAAAATTCAGGAGAAGGTCAAGAGATATAAAAGAGGTAATTGTTGGGTATGACATGATTACTTATTGGATTTGGATTTAGGTATTATCTAGTTCCTTATTGGATTTGGATTTAGGTATTACCTAGAATCCGTTTTGGTTTAAAGAAAGTTATCTTTCCTAATTATACTCAATTTAGTATTTCCTATCCTATTTGGTTATGAAAATTCCTATGGCCTATAAATATAGGTGTTAGGATTTTGGGGAAGAGACATTAAGAGATATTCAAATTCATTCAGAAGTATTCTAATAATTCTCTCTCTATCTTGTATTCTTCAAATATTTATTTAGTGGATTTCTTCTATCTTCTCCGTGATTTTTCTCGATTTGGGTTTCCACGTAAAATCTTGTGTTATTGTCTTTATCTTTCTGCATTGATTTATTGTGTTTGTCATAGTTTGTCATAGCAAACTGGTATCAAGAGCCTAGTTATTATCGATCCATACTATGGCATTAAGTTTGACTTCATCAACGAAATTTGATATTGCCAAATTTGATGGGAATATTAGCTTCAGTCTTTGGCAGGTTCGGATGAAGGTTGTTCTTACTCAGCAAGGCTTGAAGAAAGCCATTGTAGGAAAGCCAGTGAAACCTGAAGATATGTCTGATACAGATTGGGAGACGAAGAAAGCTAGCGAGATGTCTGAGTCAGAATGAAAAACTATGGATGATAAAGCACTTTCGGCAATTCAGTTGTGACTTTCGAATGATGTGTTGCAAGAGGTGTTAGCGGAAACTACAACTGCTGAATTGTGGAAGAAATTAGAATCTCTCTATTTAACGAAGTCCCTCACCAATAGATTGAGACTTAAACAACGTCTTTACACCTTTTATATGTCAGAAGGTACTCAAATCAAATCTTATATCATTGAATTTAATTCAATTATAACTAAGTTGCAGAATATTGATGTTAAGATTGATGATGAAGATCAAGCCCTATTTTTGTTAGTCTCATTACCTCCTTCATACAAGCACTTTAGAGATACTATAATCTATGGTAGAGACACTATCTCAATTAAGGATGTTAAGACGAATCTTATGAGTAAACAAAAACTAGATTCTGAGATGACTTTTGGGAAAAGTAATGATCAAGGTGTTGGATTGTTTACCAGGGGGAGGTCAGTTGAGAGAAGTTCAAAATGTGGCAGTACACACAGATCAAAATTTAGGAATAAGAATTTCAGCTGTAACTACTGTCATGCAAAGGGGCATATAAAGCGTAATTGTCCGAAGTGAAAAAATAAAGAACAGCGAGGAGACAATCATGGTCAGATTAATAGTGGACAAAATGTGCAGAACCAACAGAATCAGGGGGCAAGAGAGCCTGCTCAGGCTAGCGTTGCCGAGGATAGTGATGATATCTTCTGTTAGTAGCCGATGACAGAGAAAGACTTAACAGTGATTGGATTTTGGATTCTGGGTGTTTTTATCATATGTGTCCTACTCGCGATTGGTTCTCCACATACGAACCATTTGACGGTGGAATTGTTTTGATGGGAAATAATTCTAAATGTAAAGTAATTGGCATTGACACAGTTAAAATTAAGATGCATAATGGCATAATCAGAAAATTGTCAGATGTTAGACATGTTCTAGGTTTGAAGAAGAATCTCATATCTTTGGGTACACTAGATGAAAATGGGTGTAAGTACACAGTTAAAGGTGGAGTTATGAAGATTAGTAGAGGCTCTCTTGTGTTGATGAAAGGAATCAAGGTCGGCACATTATATAAGTTGGAAGGTTCTACAACTACAGATTCAGATGTAATTTGTTCTTCAGTTACTGTAGATGACACCACCAGGTTGTGGCATATGAGGTTAAGCCATATAAGTGAAAGAGGCATGGATGCTTTGAGTAAAAGAGGTCTTTTATCTGGACGGAAAATAGGAAAGTTGGACTTCTGTGAGCATTGTGTCTTGGGGAAACAGAAACGAGTTGGTTTCAAGACTGCGGTTCATAGAACAAAGGGGACTTTGGACTACATTCTTTCAGACCTTTGAGGTCCTTCACGGGTTCCTTTCAAAGGTAGCGATGCACATTATCTGCTAACCTTCATTGATGATTACTCTAGGAAGGTTTGGGTCTACTTCTTAAAACATAAGAATGACGTTTTTGTGACTTTCAAACAGTCGAAGACTTTGGTTGAGAAGCAGACAGAAAAATAGATTAAAAGGTTCAGATTAGATAATGGCCTTGAGTTTTGCAAAACTGAGCTTAATGAGTTCTGCAAGAATGAAGGAATTGTTAGGCATCATACAATTTTGAAGACACCGCAACAGAATAGAGTTGCAGAACGGATGAACAGAACCTTGATAGAGAATGCCAAGTATATGTTGTTAAATGCAGGTTTGGGCAAGGAATTTTGGTCAGAAGCAGTGGACACAACTTCTTTCTAGGTAAATCGTTCTCCTTGCACAGCTATAGAATGTAAGACCTCTGAAGAGGTTTGGTCAGATAATCTTGCAGATTATTCATCTCTTAGGGTGTTTGGTTGTCCTGTATATGCACATGTGAATGGGGAAAAACTCAAACCTAGAGCGAAAAAATGCATCTTTCTTGGTTATGGTTCTGGTGTGAAGGGTTATAGACTTTGGTGTGCAGATTAAAAGTTAACAAAGGTCATCATTAGCCGAGATTTTACTTTTGATGAATCTGCTATGCTTCATAAGAACAAGGAATACTCTGTTCCTTGTATTGATAGTTTTAATAGTGTTGGTCAGAAGGTGGAGCTTGAAGTAACTTCTCCTCGGGTTCAGAAATCACAACAGAGTTCAGATCATGTGCCTACTACTACTACTGTTGCAGATGAAAATATAGTTCCAGAGGAGGAACATGTGGACAATCAGTATAGCCTCACTAGAGACAGGGCAAAGAGGACAGTGCGACCACCACAGAGATATGAATATTCAGATTATGTTGCTTATACCTTATCAGTTGTTGAGACAGTTGAGTATAGTGACCCTGTGACTTATAAAGATGTTTTTTTCTCGAATGATTCAGAAAAATGGTTATTCGCTATGAATGAGGAGATGAAATCTCTTCAGAAAAATCAGACTTGGGAGCTTGTGAACCCACCTAAAGGTAAGAAAATTGTGGGCTGCAAATGGATATTTAAGAAAAAGGAAGGCATCCAGGAGTTAAAGACGCTAGGTACAATGTTCGACTAGTAGCTAAGGGATTTAGTTAAGTCGAGAGAATTCACTACAAGAAAACTGGTCATTACCGACGGGAGTAATACCGACGGCAAAATGCCGTCGTAAATGTACTCAAAGTCGACGGTCCTGCTGTCGTGAATGACCCTCGTCGCCAATGTAGTCATTTTCCTTTTCCGCGCCCATATTTTCTTTCCCCGCGCGCGCCAAAAAATATATGTCGACGGGCTAATGTCATTAGCGACGGCATCCACCGTCGATAAAGACCTCATAGGCGATGGGGGTATTCACGACGGTACTGCCGTCGAGAATGAGTCTGTATTTACTTCCAGTCAGTTTAATTTTTCACTTTTGTTCTTTCACTTTCACCTTTTTGCCTTTGCCGTCGCCGTCATCCTTTTGTCGTCGCCGTCTTCTTGTTGTCGTCGCCACCCTCGAAGCTTAAGCTCGCCCTTTCCCTCGCCGGCGCCGGTGTCGGCTTCCCTCTCGCCGTCCCTCTGTCTCTCTCAAGCGAGGTAATTTTTTCCCAATTCGATCCAATTTCCCTCTGTCTCTCTGTATGTAAGGATTTAATTCGGCAATCTAAAATGTTAATAACTTATTATGATTTTTGATGCGTCTGCATTGGATTAAGATACTCAATTTATGTTTTTAGAGCGGGTTAAATCTTATTGTAATTTCAAGTTTAGGCCCGAATCTTTACAACGCGTGCATGAGTTTTAAAATTTTTGACCAGTTGGTAGCCGTATAATCTCATTTTGCACCTTTTTGTATCTGGAAATGTTGTTTAGTAGTAGCTTCTTCGCTACAATATTTTTAACTTTCCATTGAAATCAACTTGTTGCGAGCTTGAAGATGAAAAAAGGAACTGTTATTGGGTACTGGGTTTGATTTTTTATAGGCTTTGGAAGTCTGTTTCTCCTTTTGTTTTTGGAACAACAATAGGTAATTCATTTTGATTGTTAATCAGAATTGATTGTTTGAAGGGTTTCGTTTACCATAAATGTTTATTATTATTTACTCCGAGGTCAATGAATTTGTGGGTGTTTCTGAATTCATTCATTTTCCTACTAATTATCGTTGGTTGGTTTGACTTGGGTTTTTGGATTGTGATTTACCAGAGTTGGCTGAATTGGGTTTGCTGTAATATACATGGATGTTTTGGTCTAGTAATGGAAAGTTTAGGTTTTTATTTCGTAGTGTTCAAGTTTCTTTGGAAATATTTTATTTCAATTGATTTAGTTGTTAAATTTGTTATTCTTTAAGAATGTTAGTCAAAAGAACGATTTAAAATGATTGTCGCTAATCGTATTGTTAATATAGTTTGAATTTTATACGTAATTTGTGCCTAAGTTAAAGCACAAGTTAATTTAGACCGGTATAGTAGGCAATTTTGGTTTCTGAACTGAATGTAATTTAGTTTCACATTTTGTTCCTGCTATAGTAATTATTGTGTTTTCATTTTCCATATATATATTAGGATATAGAAGCCCGTTGTTCAAGATGCCTGTTGATCGAAGTTGGATGGGACGTAGAAGCCCGTTATTACTGTGATTACACTTTATCATATAATTTTAAGTTGATTTATTTACAGTTATAGACATATGGCTCGTACACCACACGGTGATCGCGGTGGGCGTGCTAGCCGTGGGGGCCGTGGGGGTGATGATCAGGCCGGATCTTCAGGTATAATTACATGTTAAATGCTGAAGTCAGTATTATGATTATTTTTTATATTGTATATTGTCATGATATTCATTCACATATTGTTCTCAAATAGGTGATCGGCGTAGGCCTCCGCGGGGACTAGCACGTGGTTTGCTAGGGAATCCCCCTCAGGCGCCTCATATATGCCGCGTCGGGGACCACAGGTAATTGTATTAATTGTTTGCTTCAATTGTCTCAAATAGGTATATGCCTTAGAGGCTTGATCATGTTGTATTAATAATATATTTGCTTAGAATTTTATCATTTAGAATTTTCATATGTATTAAACAACAAATGTATATTGTATTAATTTCACTTGTAGTATCCTTGACGCGACTCCAAGGAACACATTGCTTGGGATCGTGCGCAACTGATTCTCGAGCGCGTGGATGAGGTGGGCAGATGTGGATGATCGCTCACGCCAGTTGATTATAGACGAATTTCAGGTAAGAAAGATTGAAAATGTTAGTTTTCTATAATGTAATTATTAAACTTTGACATGTCGATTTATGTTGTCTGCTAATAATGTAATGTGTAATGTGCAGAGATATTATCGATTTGAGGACGGGCAGGAAGCCCATGGCTTGACCATTCTTCGATCATATTTAGAGATGAACTGGCACAAGTGGGTCCACGACTGGAAGAAAAAGGCCCAGAGCAAGATGGCCGATGGACAGACACTTAGAGATGTCCGACCAGATTTTATTGGTGCTGCAGTGTGGGAGCAGATGTGCAGCATTTGGGAGGGCACTGCGTTCCAGAAGAAGTCAGCACAGCGTATAGCGGCCCGGCAGCAGAGTCGTCTCCCACACTGCACGGGGTCTCAGTCGTACGACCTTTACAGAGAGAGACTCGAGGTTAGTCTTAAGCACCCACCATCGCGCTTAAAGTTTTGGTGGCACGCCCACCAGAAGAAAGGTGAAGGTGGTTATATCTCACCTGAGGCAGAGGGCATTGCTGTAAGTTAGTTAATTCTTTTATTTAGTATGTATTTAAAATCTTGAAATTCATTTGTATTCTTTTAACATACTGTGCTTTTTCATATATTTATGTGTTTTTTTCAGCAACGGTTCGAGGACCTTGCTGGGGCTCGGAGCAGCCAGAGAGGGGACGGTGACATAGATGAGGCGACGCGCCCTAATGAGGAGATGGAGGACTGGCTGCAGGCTACGGGGGGGCCGAAGAAAGGTAGAGTTGTTGGCATTCCCCGAGTCCCAGCCTACACGTTAGTCCCTGCTGCGAGATCTCAGCGTCGCCCACCCACCGGAGCTAGTGGTGCGAGTGGATCGGGTGCCGGCCCTTCATTGTCTGACGATTTTTTTCGGCGGATCGTAGAGGGGTGCATGACGAGCAGTGTTGTACAGTCAGGCGCACCATCACGCGAGCGAATCTACCAGCTTGCTCAGGAGGTTGTCCACGGATCCATAGATCCTACCACATCTGTTGACGAGTTCATGGGTATAGTCCGGGAGGAGGCCATCCGTGTATGTGCGGTTGTCTTGGCCAACATCTTTCCTCCACATATTCGACAGGTATGTTTTTTATTATTAATGTATGTCCTTATTTAATTCATAGAATTTGTAATTATATTGCTTATATAAACTGTCAAACAAATAGTTATCCGACTTATTGTTTACTTATTGCCTAACTTTTTTTAACTTAAGAAAATTTAGAGCAATAGTCGAAAAAGAGACCAAAACCAACCTCGGGCGTCAAAACGACGCGCGAACCTAGACATAGCACTTCGTAGGTATTAGGCACGCGTTACAACTTACGGAACTCGATTCCGATATCCGGAGGCCGAGTTATCAGTCCATTCGTCTAACTTAAGAAAACTTAGAGTAATAGTCGAAAAAGAGACCAAAACCCGCTTCGGGTGTCAAAACGACGCGCGAACCTAGACATAACACCTCGTAGGTATTAGGCACGCGTTACAACTTACGGAACTCGATTCCGATATCCGGAGGCCGAGTTATCAGTCCGTTCGCCTAACTTAAGAAAACTTAGAGCAATAGTCGAAAAAGAGACCAAAACCTGCCTCGGGCGTCAAAACGATGCGCGAACCTAGACATAGCACCTCGTAGGTATTAGGCACGCGTTACAACTTACGGGACTCGATTCCGATATCCGGAGGCCGAGTTATCAGTCCATTCGCCTAACTTAAGAAAACTTAGAGTAATAGTCGAAAAAGAGACCAAAACTCGCCTCGGGCGTCAAAACGACGCGCGAACCTAGACATAACACCTCGTAGGTATTAGGCACGCGTTACAACTTACGGAACTCGATTCCGATATCCGGAGGCCGAGTTATCAGTCCGTTCGCCTAACTTAAGAAAACTTAGAGCAATAGTCGAAAAAGAGACCAAAACCTGCCTCGGGCGTCAAAACGACGCGCGAACCTAGACATAGCACCTCGTAGGTATTAGGCACGCGTTACAACTTACGGGACTCGATTCTGATATCCGGAGGCCGAGTTATCAGTCCGTTCGCCTAACTTAAGAAAACTTAGAGCAATAGTCGAAAAAGAGACCAAAACCTGCCTCGGGCTTCAAAATGACGCGCGAACCTAGACAGAGCACCTCGTAGGTATTAGACACGCGTTACAACTTACGGGACTCGATTCCGATATCCGGAGGCCGAGTTATCAGTCTGTTCGCCTAACTTAAGAAAACTTAAAGAACTTAAAGAACAAAAACTAAACTAATTTAAATATGCTCTATTTTTGACTTCGTTATTTATATTTTAATTTTGTAGGGTCTTGTTGATGAGACTCGTGGGGGTGGAGGCAGCGGCACAGACGATGACCGTGGAGGAGATGGTGATGACCGCCGAGCTGATGAGACGATGGAGGGTGGGACCGGCGCTGGGACTGGCGATGGGACCGGATGTACGATAGATGGCAGCGATGATGGTATTGGCACTCCTGATCTGGGGCTGTAGTTAGTTTATGTTATTATTTTGATTTTCATGTATAAAGTTATACAGTTTTTGAGTTGTACAAACTACAGTTTTGTATATACTTAGGTTGATGGTTTATGTATGTAACTATTTGATTGTTATTGATATCCGTTTGTGAAGAAATATTTGTTTTTCATTAGTTTGTAACAGGTACAATTATGTATATGTAAATGAACAGGGGAATCTGTAATTTGCAAAAAAAAAAAATTTAAAAATATCATTGACGACTACATATGTGTCATTGCCGACGGCAGATCCCCCGTCGCCAATACCTCGCCAATACCCCTTATAGTCATTACCGACGGGCTTGCCGTCGCCCATCGCCGTCGCCAATGCATCATTACCGACGGCTCGTCGTCGCCATTGCCGCCGTAGCCAGTGACCTTATTATCGACGGTGGCCGACGGGAGCCAGGGGCGACGGCCCCTGGGCGACGGTCATGGCGACGGGAGTATGCCGTCGAGAATGACCCATTGGCGACGGGAATGGGGTCATTGGCGACGGGAGGGGCCGTCGGCAATGACCTTTTTTTTTGTAGTGATTGACTTCAATGATGTGTTTTCACCAGTTGTGAAACACAGCTCTATTCGAGTATTACTTAGTTTGGTTTCTATGCATGATTTGGAGTTGGAACAACTCGATGTGAAAACAGCTTTCTTGGAACAACTCGATATTTCACATGCCATTAATGTGGTAAATAGATACATATCACGTCCAGGTAAAATTCATTGGGAAGCTATCTGATGTTGGTTTAGAGTTTGGAAGAAATGGCGATACCCTTATAGGGTATGTTGATTTAGACTATGCTGGTGATCTTGATAGGAGGAGGTCGTTGACTGGTTATATATTTACCCTTGGAGGTTGTGCAATTAGTTGGAGAGCTACTTTACAGCATACAGTTGCTCTCTCTACTACAGAGGCAGAATATATGGCTATTACAGAGGCTGTTAAGGAAGCTATTTGGTTGCGAGGCTTGTTTGGAGAGATCAGCATGGATCATGGAGTTACTATTGTCCACTGTGATAGTCAAAGTGCCATACACTTGACTAAGGATCACATGTATCATGAGAGGACGAAGCATATTGATGTCAGATATCATTTTGTTCGAGATATTGTTGAAGATTGTGACATTAAGGTCTTGAAGATTGGTACTGCAGACAATCCAGCTGACATGTTAACAAAGCCGTTACCACATACCAAGTTCAAACATTGCTTGGACCTGGTTAGTATTCGATGCACTTGAATTGTGCATTTGAGCGGAGGAGAAAGTTCACTGTTTGTGCTATATTTGAAGGATTCAAGTCGAGGTGGAGATTTGTTGGGTATGTCATAATTCTTTATTGGATTTGGATTTAGGTATTATCTAGTTCCTTATTGGATTTGGATTTAGGTATTACCTAGAATCCGTTTTGGTTTAAGGAAAGTTATCTTTCTTAATTATACTCAATTTAGTATTTTCTATCCTATTTGGTTATGGAATTTCCTATGGCCTATAAATATAAGTGTTAGGATTTTGGGGAAGAGACATTCAGATTCATTTAGAAGTATTATAATAATTCTCTCTCTATCTTGTATTCTTTAAATATTTATTTAGTGGATTTCTTCTGTCTTCTCTATGGTTTTTTTTCGATTTGGGTTTTCACGTAAAATCTTGTGTTATTGTCTTTATCTTTCTGGGTTGATATATTGTATTTGTCATAGTTTGTCATAGCAGTAATTTATTTTCACTACCAGAAACCAGGTCACATAAGCCGAGAATGTAGATTTTTGACGAAGGAACAGTCTAGGAAAAAAGATGAGAATAAAAACTCGATTATGTATCTATCCGACGTTGATATAACTATTGTTTGTGATGATAAACCCAAGAGTCATGTTAATGATTGGGTTATTGATTCGGGTGCTTCGTGTGGTGAAGTTAATTAGGTTTTTGAACATAATAAAAGGTAAATTTGTACTCCCTCAATTTATTGTGTAATCTTAAGTTTTATAGTGTAAAACTTGTGAGGATTATTGTAAGTCCATTATTAGTGGTTGACACTAAGTACAATATTTTGTTTTTGAGGCTGTGTTTTAGGAGAAGCTGGAAATGAATTAGTGAGTTTTTGTGAGGTTCGCGAGGCTACGAGGCGAGACAGTGATGACACTGAGAAAGAAATATGTTTGGTAATTAGACAAAATTAATTTATTATATTTAAAAATTTATGTTAATAGAGAGAGATACCAATAATATATATCATATCTAATAATATAGTTTACCTAAACAAAATATTAGTGAATTGTACAATACAATTAAACAATATTTTTTTTAGGCAGACTAGACCTTTTTTTTTTCTTTTCTAAATACCTAACATTGTTCTAGAATAAAAAAAGAAGAAAAGGAATTGATATAAAATGTTTTAAAAATTAGAAAAGCATGACACACCCTGATAGAAATATTAACCTAAAATAAGCTCAATTAATCCCAGGTCAACAAACTAAATACTCTGAACGAAAATAACAAATAATCTCTACAAGCAAGAAACAATATTTAACGTAGAAAATCTTTAGGGGGAAAAATTACAAGTCGAACTCTGAATCTCCACTATACCAATAATAATGGGCTTATAGTTGTTCCTATGATCAAGTTTTATGCTCTAAAACTTCAGGTTACGTAATAAATTGAGAAAGTACAAATTTATCTTTAATTAGATTGAGAAATCTAATCAACTTTACCATTAAAAATATTTAAAACAATAAAGTCTTCAAATTTTTAATTAAACGGAGGTGACAGCAAAAACACACGAATAACAAACTGTAATTCTTTTAGTTTATTCTTTCGATACTTTCTTGTGGGCGAGATTCTCCCTTTAATAATATGACTATCTAATAGCTTTGTTTAGAAGCGACCATTTGCGCTCGAGTATTGGTTCTTCAGTAATGGTTTAAATAGATATTGTCCGAAATCAAAGATGAGACGAAAAGAAATACTACCAAAAGTACTGAAAGTCCTAAATATTCCTTATGTCTCTAAACAGAATATAGAATAAAGGTTTCATCAAAAATATTATCTCACATATGGAAAACAAAATATGCTTTCTAGCTAGAGTACTTATGACGAATTGAATGACTTTGTAGACAAGATAATAATCTAAGCTCACATGAAAATGATGTATCGGACTAGGTGGCCACTTCAATAAATCGGAAAATGTGTGAAAGCCTCTCATATATACATATATATATATATAGAGAATGATCTATAGTAAGTATTTATTATAAATCAAAAATGGGCAAATATCATCTCTATCTTCAATATAATAACTAACGACTGAGATTAAAATTAAAAAAATCACGTCCGCTACTATTAGTTCTCTATGGATCATTCCCCATAGTCTTCTAGCTTTTAGTTGTACATAAATGGCATGGAAAATTCACGAGCAACAAACTGTAGTTCTCTTGATTTATTCTATTGATACATTCTTGCTATTGAGATTCTCTGTTTAATAATAGAATAATGTTAGTGGTCTCAGATTTTTGGTCTCAAGTGATATGATATTAAATAAAACAAAATATATATCTAATTACATAATATTTACCTAACCAATGTACTGATGACATATGATTTAAGACACTTTTTGAGACTACAAATTTAAAACATTTAAAACGCTTAGTATTATCCTTAATAATATGACTGTCTAATAGCCTTATTTATAAGCGAACAATTACGCTCAAGTGGTGGTTCTTCTGTTATGGTTTAAATAGATATTGTCCGAAATCAAAGATGAGATGAAAAGAAATACTACCAATAGTGTAAGTCCTAAATATTCCTTATGTCTATAAACAGAATAGAGAATAACGATTTCATCAAAAATATTATGTCTACACATGGAAAACAAAATATTCTTTCTAGCTAGAGTACTTGTGACGAAGAGAATGACTTTGTAAACAAGATGACGATCTAAGCCCACATGAAAATGATGTATCGGACTAGGTAGCCTCTTCATTAAATCGGAAAATGTGTGAAAATGTCTCAAAATTACATACATACATACATACATACATACATACATGAAAGAAAAACGCTTGGTAGTTAGACAAAATTTATTTATCATATCTAAAAACTTAAGTTATTAGAAATAATGTATATCAGATTCAATAGTATAGTTTACCTATACACAACGGTAGTGAGTTGTAGAATACAATTAATCAATACTTTTTTTTAGGTAGACTAGACATGTTTTCTTTCTAAATACCTAGCATTGTTCTGGAATTAAAAAAAGGAATTGATATAAAATGTTTAGAAATCGAGAAAAGCATGACACAACTTGTTGGAAAAAATAAACCTAAAATAATCTCAATCTCAGGTCAATAAACCAAACAATAAGAACAAAAATAACAAAAAACTATCAACTAGTAAGAAACAATATTTAACATGGACAATTCTTAGAGGGAAAAATCATGGGCTGAATTCCGAATCTCTATTGTACCAACAATAATGGGCTTACAGTTGTTCCTCTCAAGTTTTACGCTCTAAAATTTGAGTTTACACAATAAACTACGAGAGTACAAATTTACTTTTAATTAGATTAAAAAACCTAATTAATTTTACCACAAAAATACTCAAACCAATAAAATCTTCAAACTTTTAATTGAACGAAAATAATTGTGAAAATTCACGAGCAACAAAATTTAATTATCTCTGTGATATCCCGAGTTTTCAGAAATTATTTTATAAATTTTATAAATGTAAAATAAGAATTTAATAAATAAAATTCTTATTATGATTTATGAGATACATTTAATATTTAATAGTAATTTAACTAGTAAATAAATGAGTTAAATTTATTACGGAATGAAATAAGGAATTTGAGAAGGTTGATTAATTAATATTAATTAACTAAGGATGAGATGAAAATTATATGATGAATTAAATTTTATATTTGAGTTAATTAATTCTCTTAATTAAAATTAGAGAATTAATATACGCATTTTGTTTTAATAAAAATTAAGGGAGTTAATTAAACTCATTTTAATAATATATTATATATAAATATAATATGTTATTGTGATGGCTTAATATGAAATATTATGCCAAATTGATATATTAAATATCAAATGAGGATCAATATATATTAAATAAATATATATCGGAGCGAAATTAATAAATTAAATTCATATTTTAATGAATGAATATATTTAATAAATATACTTGGCATATAACTAAATCGTTTGAAAACCATTTACGGAAGGAAGAAATAAGGTGAGTGATACAATATTAATTGTATAAAATAAGTGAGTTATTTAGAATAATTAATGGGTATGTATTAATTATTTTAATAGATGATTCGTTATATTGATTACTAAATATGTTATAAGTGGTTAAATTCCATCTTTATAGAAGGATTTTATACATATGTGAATAAAATTTACTCAACTATATTTTTACTAATATATATATATATACAGTAAGGATCTTAGGCTCACCCTTAAAAAGCTCACCCCAAGCTCACCTCCCCTTTTGTGACGGACCCGGCGACGGTTTGGGTGTACAACCGTCGTCTATACTTTTAGCGACGGACAATATATAGCGTCGCTAAAAGTATAGACGACGGTTGTACACCCAAACCGTCGCCGGGTCCGTCACAAAAGGAGGTGAGCTTGGGGTGAGCTTTTTAAGGGTGAGCCTAAGATCCTTAATTACTATATATATATATATATATATATATATATATATATATATTAAGCATATAACAATCTAATGTATATATGTGTAAATTAGATTGTGTCCAGAGTCCAGACCACTTGCAATAAAAAGCAATAAAAAGAATGAGAAAATTTAACTCTACCCAAGTCGGATGACTAGTGAGGAGAGAAGCCGAAAATGCGGACGAAAGGAAAAAGAGGTGTGTAGCCTTTTATTAAATTATAACCAAAAATAGGGGAGAAGCGAGGCTGCTCAACCTTGTGGGTTGCAGATTTTCAGGGATTTTATTTCAATTTCTGCTAGTGGGTTGCATGTGGGGCTTGTGAACTGTTCATTTGATGATTTCATGTACATGAACCTTTGGCTAGGTTCCTATTCTCCTATAAAATTAAAGTCACGGGATGACTCCTTAAGTGGCTAGGCAATTATCACACTTCATTTGACAGGTTCATGTACTTCTTTTGACTCAAATTATATTAATTAGTAGTTAGAAAATAAGGGGAGAGTATCCAAGGTTGCAATACTAAGGGAATGAACCCGTATGTGTCTATTGTATACCGCCAAGCATTCGCAACACTAGAATTAGTTTCCTTCGCATTTTTATTTGAAGGTCAGGCTACTTCATTATCGTTCAACATGCTCGTGAAGATCTTCTTTGATTCTTTATTCGGGCTTACGGCGAGTTTAAATATGATCCTCGTTGCAATGCGTTACAGCCGTAACACTTCTAGAACAAGTTGGGGACTGAGGTCGTTAAATATACGTGTGTATTGGGTTGTCCGAGGTGAAGCTGTTGAGTTACAGCAGTGTTCGCCATGCTGCTTGACTGGTTGCCGAACGTGAAGTCTGCTCCAATACCGGCACTGATCTTATCGTTGACATAGAGAACTATCATGTCGTAATGGTTAGCACCAGCGTGTCCTTAGCTGATGAAGTACATGCAACCAACCATTTTCCTTTAAAAATTATTAAAAGAATATTTACTTGATATCAATAAGTATATAGATGATCCTGACTATTTATACAATTTATATTGGGTTAACCTGATAAGGGTATTAAGTTAACCTTGTTATGGCACGGAGTATTGATATCTTATTATTATGCTTTTTATAATAAGATACCTTATTGATTATGATCAGTAACAAGATAATAGATGACCTTTGGTATGGGAACTTTTTGGCATGTTGATTGCTGCTACACGTTACCAAATGGTACATTAGTAATAACATTACTTCACAGTTCTTTAATGTTATTTATTAATGAAGAGTATTATGATAATTTTTATGATTATACTATGCTGATAAGGAAGTATAATGATTAAATTAATTAAGGATAAGGCTGCTTATAATCTCTATAAAGGTTATCTCATGCCTTAATTGTGAAGTTATCCGTTACTTAATGTGGCCACAAGGGATAAAAATAATAAATTATTTAAATGCCCTTAATAATTATATTTGGGTCACAAACACTAATCAGGAAATATATTATTATATAAGTAATGATTATTTTCGGTATATTAATATTATTTAATTATAATATTAATATATAATTGATCAGTATTTAAGTGTATTAATATTATTTGATGATAATATCAATATGCAAGTGATGACTATTTTAAGTATATTAATATTATTCAGTTATAATATTAATATATAAAAGATAAGTATTTTTAGTGTATTAATATTATTTAGTTATAATATTAATATATAAATGATGTGTATTTTAAATGTATTAATATTATTTAATTATAATATTAATATATATAAATGATGAGTATTTTAAGTATATTAATATTATTTAATTATAATATTAGTATATAAGTTATGAGTAATTTGAGTATATTAATATTATTTAATTATAATATTAATATATAAGTGATGAGTATTTTAAGTATATTAATATTATTTAATTATAATATTAATGATGGGTATTTTAAATATATTAATGTTATTTAAGTATAATATTAATATATAATTGATGAATATTTTAAGTATATTAATATTATTTAATTATAATATTAATATATATAAGTGAGGATTATTGTAAGTATATTAATATTATTTGATTATAATATTAATATGTTAGTGATGATTATTTTAAGTGTATTAATATTATATAAATATAATATTAATATTTAAGCATAATATTTAACGTGCTTAATTGATGAATATTATTTCATTAAATTAGGTTGTCGATCGAAGGAAGAAAACGAAATATTCGATGCGAATAATATAGGCGATGATCTACGGACTGAGGCAAATTTTTCAGAACTTGCTCTTATGTGTAAAATGTCATTATATGTTAATGTGTTGTTACATTATAACATGCTATGAACTGTTGATTTAGCTGATATGTTCATTTCAACTGTTCAATTAAACTTTATAATGTGCAGTGAAAAGCATGATGATATATGACTTACGTGTTAATATGTTTACATGTATAACTGTTATACATGGATATATTGTGAAGCATGCATGATACATAATTTATGTGTTATGTGTAACTGTTAAACTTGCGGGCAACGTTGTTGCTCACCCACGCCACAAACAGATTTTTACAGCTAGCGAAAAAGGACCTGGATGGTCAGAAGAAGATGATTGCAGGAAAGACATTTAAACGAGAAATTGAAGTCTATGTTGCGATATTATATTATTTTGATGATGCAATTATTTACAAGTTGATGTATTATATACTCTGATTTAGAATGATGTGTACGATTAAAGGCTAGAAAACCTGGGATTAGACTGAGATGTATTATAATATTATAGAGATTACATTTATGTTGTGAGAATGGTATTGTTTATGTAGTAACGTGATGAACTGGACCCGAGGTCAAGGTGACCCGGATTTGGGGACGTCACAATCTCAATTTATTATTTCGGTACCTTATTGATACCGAGATTCTCCCTTTAATAATATGACTATCTAATAGCCTTATTTATACGCGAACAATTGTGCTCAAGTATTGGTTCTTCTGTTATGGTTTAAAAAGATATTGTCCGAAATCAAAGATGAGATGAAAAGAAATACTACTAAAAGTGAAAGTCCTAAATATTCCTTATGTCCCCAAACAGAATACAGAATAAAGATTTCATCAAAAATATTATGTCTACGTATCGATAACAAAATGTTTTCTAGTAGAGTTATAAATGGAGTCCAAAATATTCTATATTCGTTTTGAAAATTTGTATTCGTAGTCGAGTCAAAATGAATATTATCCATATTCGTTTCAAAGCGAATATAAAGAGCATATATGCATATTCGTATCCGTTAATATCCATAATCGTAATATATATATATATATATATATATATATATAGGGAAATTATCCATAACACGCATTTGTTATAGATCTTTATAGGACATACACCATCTCTATCATTCATTTTAAATATCAATGGACGAAATTAAAAAAGTCAAAACAGTCGTCCACAACTAATAGAAGCGGGCGGTTAAAACAACACATACCATCCGTTACTAGTAGTAACAGACGCTAATCAGAATAAAGGTTGTGAGCCCAAGTACAAATTAGGGTTCACATATGACCTAATCGAATTGAATGCACTAACTAGGGTTTGCATTGTGACCTAATTGAATTAAATAAATAGACAAAAAAGCTGGAAATAAATGTGCGAGACCCGAGAAAAGCCTCCACGTGTCCCGAGGCAGAAGACTCATGGAGGCGACTCATTATTTTGGAATTAATTGAGGGATTGGATTGGTGGCTAAAAGGACAGGGGCGATATGGGCATTACTCTGGTGACTAAGGGTATTTCTGGATTTTTCCCCGAGGGCATGTGCTTGACACATGACCACTTTCCAGGAAACCCTATAAATACTCCTTCCATTTCATCGAGGAAGGGACTTTTGGATTCCTCACTTGGCTTGGACCTTTGAAAAGACTGAAGACTTGGAGATTCTCTCTCAACCCGAAGCACACACTGTGATATCTTATCGGTGTTAAGATTTCTGCACATATCATCAATAATTAAAAATTATTGGAGTAAAAAATTAATCCGATTAAGTATTTAATACGACCGAGTTAACTCGGTTGAATAATATGAATTACTACCGAATTAATTTAGTTGATTATTCAATTAATTAAAAAATAATCTCAAGTCCTACTTTTAAATATAGGTATTGATTAGTTCCTTTTCCTCTTCTTGAAGGTAGATTGGAGAACCAGGATAACGTACCTTTCTTGTTGGCCATCTATGGGTAGCATTTCTACTTGAAGCTTAATAAATTAATGAAGAGGAAAAAAGAGAGTAAGGAATTTGCTTCAATAAGTTATTAATTTTTCGTTTTCAATTTAGTCACCAAAGCGAATGCTTTGATAAAGAGAAACATTCCCCACTATAAAGATATTAGGAAATAGTTCCAAAAATAAAGATATTGAGAAATATCTTTTTTTTTTTCAATGAACTGAATTTCAATTTATATTTGCTTTTTTTTTTTTCATTTAACTCATTAAACTACAATATTTAACGAAATGACTATACATATACATAGACTCGTAGAGGGAGACTACGTACCTGTCATATACATGTCAATATGACATGCAGTAGTCGAAAATTAAAATAAAATAACTTACAAATTAAACAAGTCAAACAAGTAAACTAACTTAAACAAAACTAAACTAATTAAAATCACAAGCTACTTGTGTTCTTCTTCTTCCCCAAATCAAAGACAACTGGGCTTTCCATCATAACCAGTTAATTATAGAAAATTAAATCCCCAAAGCAAAACAAGTTAAACAAAGTTAACTAATTAGATAAACTAAACTAATAAATACATTATATATAGTGTACAATGTTAAATTTAATTATTTAAAAAATTATTTATACAAATATTTTATAGATTGAAACTATTAAAATTTAATTAAGGTAAAAGTATTTTAGACATTTTTCCTAGGCACTACTCTTAGTAGTAGCCAGCAAAAAAAAAAAAAATTCTTTTACCGCTACTAAGAGTTGAGGCCAATTTATATTTGGACCGTTGAATATCTGGATTAACGGTGTAAAATCTGTTGGTTGAAATAATATTCGTACCAAATATATAATATATATATTTATTGCACCAAAGCCCACTAGGCAAATTCTTGCGCCCAACCCGGGGCGTAACAGATATCTTTTCTATATAAAGGCCAGAGAGAAGCACTTTTCTCCATCATCACATACTTTTTACCATTTTGTCTCCACAATCAGCAGAAGAAAAAAGAGATGGCTCTTACTGGAAAGTTGGTTGGCCATATTCAAATCAAATCCAAAGGAGATGTTTTTCTTGAACTTTGGGTAAATACACCATATCATGTATCCAACATCACGCCTGAGAAGGTACAAGGTTGTGACTTGCATGAAGGTGAATGGGGAAGTGTTGGCTCTATCATCAGCTGGAGCTATGCGCACGGTAAAAGCTTGCCACTGTACTTTATCAATACTACGTCCTTTTTTAAATATAAATTAATTGTTAATTTTTTAAAATAATTTGATACATTTTTTTACTCAAAATTAAGATATATTACTTTATTTTTAATCAATACAATGATAAATAATGAATAGTATAATCTATTTAAAAAGTATTATATATTGCAAAATTTATTATTTCATATTAATGATTTATCTTAATTTTGAGTTTGAAATGTCTCAAATTGAATTTTAATAATAATCTTATAATTTGGGATGGAAAGAAATTTTTTTTTCCTGTCAGAGCTACACTTTACAAAATGGGGGGATCTTTAATAATTTCCAACCAACTAGGAAAATATTTCGTAGTTGTCATTTTAATTTTTATTTTGCAAAGTGGATTTTAATTTTTTGGTAATAAATGTGATTCTAAATAATTTAAAATGTACAATTTATTTAAGCAGTATATAAAAATTAGTTGTATTAATACAACAAAAAGTTCCATATGTCAGCTATAAAACATAACTTGTTTATTATTTATGTAGGACTGTACAAATTAAATGTCGGGAATTAATATCCCTTATTAATTGGGGTACTTATTTAATTAATTTTAAAAATTAAATACTTCATATACTACATTGAAAATTTAAAATGAAAATTGGGAATATAAAACTATTTGGATGGACAATGGTCCTCACGTGCACCCTATCACGTAGCTCCGCCGCTTATTTTTATCATGAGTCATTCTGTGTTAGCAAATTATGTACAATAATTGTGCACAACTACTATTATATATCCCATATATTGAATAATATAAAAAATTAATTATTTTTATTAATAATTTTAATGATAAAATTTACATATTACTTTTTTTTATTTGTTTGTGTATAATTTATATACATAAAATTATTATTTTATTATATATGAATTCCACACACTTCCGGTCCAAATTGAATAGTTAATTTGGGAATTTCAAATTGTGCATTTCATCCGGGCAGTGTTATAGAATCGAGTTGTACTTGTATAACAGATCGTTGAAATATCATTCAATATATATATATATATATAAAACTTATTTTTATAAATTGCTTGAAATTTCAAGGATCATTTCGCTAGTACTTTTTCTTTCTTCCTTTTTGTTAATTACTTTTCGTGCATGTTTATGTAGATGGAAAAAACCGTGTTGCCAAACAGGTCATACAGGCCATAGATGAGCAAAACAAGTCAATAACCTTCAAGATGTTGGAAGGAGATCTGATGGAGCTGTACAGTATCTTCATAATCAGTATTCATGTGGACACATCTAGTGAAGACAACTTGGTGACATGGACCTTGGAATATGAAAAGCTAAATGAGAATATTGAGGATCCAAATACATTGTTGGAATTCTTCAAACATATCACCAAAGATATTGAGGGTCACCACCTCCAGAAATAGCTACATGTATTAATCTAAGACTTTAAATGTCGTGAAGTTCTTTCTCAAATAAAATGTGTGATGAATAATATTTGGCTTGAGATTTGTGTGTAAAAGGGACTATATTGTTGTTGGCATGCTAATGCGTCTTTTGTGTGTTTTATGTAAAATGTAATTTAGTGTATGAATGTTGATTAATAATTGAGAGTATTTATTTATTCTTTAGAGCATTTTCTATTTCAATCTCTTTAACATTGTTGTTGCCATCAAGTCTTTTGGTCGTATATATTAAGCCTAGCCTTATTAGAAGTGGGTAGTGTCTACATGGAGCGGACAATTTAGGTGCTCCTAAAGTGGACGTTAAATGAATTAAATTTAAAATTTGTATCATGAGAAGCTTGTTTTCTTTCTATGAGAGGTTTGTTTGTGAGTTTATTTCTTCTTCTTTTAGTGAGATTTGATTGGTTCTTTGATATCGTAATAGTGATGATATACTTGATAATAAAATTATATTGTATTCCCCAAAAAGTGAAGTTTTCAAAAATAAATAAATATTGTACTCCTCAAAAAGTGGGGCTTTCAAAAAAAAATATTAAGCAATTGACATTAACATGACAAAAATGATAGGCAGAGGGAAAATTTTAATTTTTTGAGAATTTTGTCCTTAGTCTATTATGCATTTTCTTTCTTCTTTTAAGATTATTGCTATCAACGGGTATGGGTAGGAGATGGATATGCTACCTTGGACAAGATTGTCCTAAAATGGTGCCGTTCATTTGACTCCCTATATACGCGTAATACAAGTTGACCTTGGAAGCTTTTTGGAAGTTGTTTTTAGAGATTGGCATTCTGGAGTTCTTGACGCCTAATGATTATGGTTCTGCAGAATGGCTATGATCTCTGAGTATGAGGAGTATGAGGAAATGCTTGTTGGAAAAAGTGAATCTAAAATAAACTCAATTCTTACGATTAAGATTATTTTAGGTGTACTTTTTCTAACAGTAGTACCAAGAGCTTAGTTATTTTTGTGATATTTTTGTGCGAATTAAATGGAAGATTGGACAATAGGTTGTATGATTTAACTCAAGGCTACAAATATACAATTTGAAAGTCAAGAATGAAGAATTTGATTTACTACAAAGATTTATACGAGCCACTTGAGAATGATAGAGTCAAGCCCACAAACAAGAGTGACGCACAGTGAAACAAGATGAACATGAAGACTATTGTTCTGATTAGATCGTTGATTGATTAAAATGTGTTTTATCATGTTGCTACAGAAACTAAAGCCTATGTTCTCTGGAAGAAATTGGAGTCCATATACGAAAGGAAGACGACGTAGAATAAAGTTTTCTTGATTAGGAAGCTTGTGAATTTCAAGTTCAAGGATAGAAACTCCGTTGCAGAACACTAGTGATTTTCAGAGTTTGATAAATCCGTTAAGTACGATGAAAATGATCATTGACGCTGAGATGCACTATTTGTTATTTTTGAGCTCTTTGTCTGATAGTTGAGAGACGTTGTTTGTGTCGTTGAGTAACTCCGATCTCAATGGTACGCTGACTATGGATACAATCAAGGATAGTTTGTTTAATGAAGAACAGAGGCGAAGAGATATAGTCGTGACTGGTGGCGAGTCACAAGTTTTGTAGTGTGGAGTAGGGGTAGAAATAGAGAGAGAAACTCTCTTGAAGACGAAAAATTCAGGGGAAAGTCAAGAGATATAAAAGAGGTAATTTGTTTTCATTACTAGAAATCAGGTCACATAAGTTGAGAATGTAGATTTTTGAAGAAGGAATAGTCTAAGAAAAAAGATGAGGATAAAGACTCGATTATGTATTTATCCGACGTTGATGTAGTCATTGTTTGTGATGGTAAACGCAAGTGTCATGTTAATGATTGGGTTATTGATTCGAGTGCTTCATGTGGTGAAGTTAATCAGGTTTCTAAACTTAATAAAAGATAAATTTGTATTCTCTCAATTTATTGTGTAACCTGAAGTTTTAGACCGTAAAATTATTGTAAACCTATTATTAGTGGTTGACGCTAGGTACAAGATTTGGTTTTTGAGGCTGTGTTTGGGAGAAGCTGGGAATGAATTAGTGGGTTTTTGTGATGTTCGCGAGGCTATGAGGTGAGACGATGAAGGAGTAACACCATGAGCTGAGTGATGGCACCGAGAAAGAAATATGTTTGGTAATTAGACAAAATTTATTTATTATATTTAAAAACTGAAGTTATTAAAAAGAGGTACCAACAATATATATCATATCTAATAGTATAGTTTACCTAAACAAAATATTAGTGAATTGTACAATACAATTAAACAATACCTTTTTTAGGTAGACTAGACCATTTTTTTTTCTTTTCTAAATACCTAACATTGTTCTAGAATAAAAAAAAATGAATTGATATAAAATGTTTTAAAAATTAGAAAAGCATGACACACCATGATTAAAAAAAATGAACCTAAAATAATCTCAATTAATCCAGGTCAACAAACTAAATACTGAGAACGAAAATAACAAATAATCATCCACAAGCAAGAAACAATATTTAACGTGAAAAATCTTTAGAAGAAAAAATTATAGGTCAAACTTCGAATCTCTACTATATCAATAATAATGGGCTTAAAGTTGTTCCTATGATAAAATTTTATGCCCTAAAACTTCAAGTTACACAGTAAACTGGAGTACAAGATTATCTTTAATTATATTGAAAAACCTAATCAACTTCACCATTAAAAATATTCAAAATAATAGAGCCTTCGAACTTTTAATTGAACGGAGATGGTAGTAAAAACGTAGGAATAACAAAGTGTAATTCTTTTAGTTTATTCTTTCAATACCTTAGCGAGATTCTCCCTTTAATAATGACTATCTAATAGCTTTATTTGTAAGCGAGCAATTGTGCTCGAGTATTGGTTCTTGAGTTATGGTTTAAATAAATATTGTCCGAAAAGATGAAAAGAAATACTACCAAAAGTACTCAAAGTCCTAAATATTCTCTAAATAGAATATAGAATAAAGATTTCATCAAAAATATTATCTCTACGTATGGAAAACAAAATATGCTTTCTAGCTAGAGTACTTGTGATGAAGAGAATGACTTTGTAGACAAGATAATTATGTAAGCTCACATGAAAATGATGTATCGGACTAGGTGGCCACTTCATTAAATCGGAAAATGTGTGAAGACGTCTCATATATATATATATATATATATATATATATATATATATATATATATATATAAAAGGAATGATTTACAGTAAGTACTTGTTATAGATTAAAAATGGGCAAACATCATCTCTCAATATATAAGAATCAACGGTCGAGATTAAAACTGAAAATTTCTCGCTACTATTAGTTCTCTATGGATCATTCCCCATAGTCTTCAAGCTTTTAATTGTACAGAGATGGCAGGAAAAACTCACGAGTAACAAACTGTAGTTCTCTCAATTTATTCTTTTGATACTTTTTTGCTACTGAGATTCTTCGTTTAATAATAGGGTAATGCTAGTGGTCTCAGATTTTTAGTCTCAAATGATGTGACATTGAATAAAACAAAATGTATATCTAATTACATAAAATTTACCTAACTAATATAATGATGACATATCGTTTGAGACACTCTTTGAGATTAAAAATTTAAAACCTTTAGTATTATCCTTAATAATATGACTATCTAATAGCCTTATTTATAAGCGAACAATTATGCTCAAGTTGTGGTTCTTCTGTTATAGTTTAAATAGATATTGTCCAAAATCAAAGATGAAATGAAAAGAAATACTACCAAAAGTGAAAGTCCTAAATATTCCTTATTTCTCTAAATAGAATAGAGAATAAAGATTTCATCAAAAATATTATGTTTACATATGGAAAACAAAATATGCTTTCTAGCTAGAGTACTTGTGACAAAGGGAATGACTTTGCAAACAAGATAACGATCTAAGCCCACATGAAAATGATGTATCGGACTAGGGAGCCTCTTTATTAAATCGGAAAATGTGTGAAAATGTCTCAAAATTACATACATACATACATACATACATGAAAGAAATATTGATTTATATGTTTTATGTTTTAATGATGACAATATATTTTATGGAGATATTTTCTGTTTACTTGTGCTTAATGATAAATTGTATGATTTTAAGGGGAGTCATATTTAGGAGGAGTTATATATTATCATCATCATCAAAAAGGGAGAGAATGTTAGTTTATATAATATGTTTTAATGATGATAATATATTTTATAAGGAGTTAATGTGTTGCATGGTAATAATAAATATGCTTTGTATGAAAATAATATATTTTGCATGAAAATAATATTATGTGCATGAAAATAATATGCTTGTGTGAAGGTTAATTAATAGTCAAGATTGATTATTTTTTTGGGCTGGTTTAATATGGTATATGGTGTTTCCCTTATTGGCTCAAGAGTGTTTTTAGAGTCCATTAGAATCTTTATACAGGATCTAAGTTATTTATAATTGCTTGAATCCTTTATAGTCCTCAGCAGGTTTTAAAATTCAAATCAATGTTATTGTTGCTAAGTTGTCTTTAATATATCATATCTAGAATTAACGATATGGAATATAATTTGATTAGGAGTCTATTAAGTAAACCATCTTGACTGAAAAATCTGATGGAGTATTTTATTCAGATTCTTTCTCTCCTTGAATTCAGCTATTTAGTTTGATTTGGTTTCTTATGTTTTAAATAGCTGTTGTGGAAATTATATTATATCCATTGGATAAAATATATTGCTAGAATCATGTGATCTTCCAACTGGATTTAGGATTGCATCAGTTTTTATATTCAAGTTATTATTTTTGTTGGGAAGATTTTTTAATAATAATTTGCAATCCAATTTGAATTTGAAAAGAAGTCTAAAAAAGTAAAAATCTTAATATTCAAAGTGATTAGTTATTGGATTGAAACAAAACTTTATTTGATGTTTCTTTCATTCCTTTAATTAAGCTCTTTTAGTTTGACTCGGAAATTATATCGTTGATAGCTGATTTGAGGAATCTATTATATCCGTTAAGACTTAATCAAGCTGTTGATATCATGATTCTTTACAACTGTGGTTTGAAATTTTTATAGTCGTTGTTATTCCTTTCATTATATAAATTCGTCCTTCACGACAAAACAAATGTAGGACACTGAAAGCATATATAAGTCCTTATACAAAGATATTCTCATCAAAAAGTTTTCAAGTTTTATTTTCAGCAATATATTGTATTGTCTTTAATTCTTTGTGCCTGAAAAATAAGAAGTTTATTGTAATACCTAATATTAAAATTCTGAGTTCAAGCCTTGTTTAGCTTGGTTAATCCAATAGTGGATAGGGTCAGTTCAAAGGGAGTTTTCAAAGTTGCAGAGGTGCAAATGTCTCAGTGATGAGAAATATTGCAGAGGTGTAAGGGGACAATCGTGTCCATCTTAGTGAAAAGTTACTTTGAACAGGGAAGTTTTTGTATTGTGTATTGAAAAACTATTAATAAAAGGAGTTTCCAATACCAATTGGTATTAGACGTGAATTAGGTCATTAGTTTAGAGGTTAAGGGCCGAACCACATAAAAATCTTGGTGTCTATGATTTGCTAATTTGTGTAGTTTAAGCATTTGAGTTTTAAATTCTGCATTTTATATTTTCTGGGTTTATTGTTCTGCTGCTGCTTGAAGATACACTAATTCAAACACCAAAGCAGATAGGGTATCCTGTTCGATTATAACTAACGAAGAACATATACTAAAGCAGACACCAAAGTTGACAGGGTTATCTGTCCGATTATAAACTGCAACAGTAAAAACGAAAAGATTTCATTGTCTATCACTTACACCTATTCACTCACCTCTAGGTGTGCTTATACACTGAATTACAAGAAAATCGCTTGGTAATTAGACAAAATCTGTTTATCATATCTAAAAACTTAAGTTATTAGAAATAATGTATATCAAATTTAATAGTATAGTTTACCTATACACAACGTTAGTGAGTTGTACAATACAATTAATCAATACTTTTTTTAAGTAGACCGGATATGTTTTTTTTCTAAATACCTAACATTGTTCTGGAATTAAAAAAGGAATTGATATAAAATGTTTAGAAATCGAGAAAAGCATGACACAATCTCGGGTCAACAAACCAAACAATGAGAATGAAAATAACAAATCTACAAGCAAAAAATAATATTTAACATGGACAATCTTTAAAGGAAAAAACCATGAGTCGAATTCTGAATCTCTATTGTATCAACAATAGTGGGCTTACAGTTATTCCTTTCAAATTTTATGCATTAAAATTTGAGTTTACACAATTAATTGAGAGAGTAGAAATTTACATTTAATTAGGTTGAAAATTTTAATTAACTTCACCATCAAAAATACTCAAACCAATAAAGTCTTTAAATTTTTAATTGAACGGAAATGATTGTGAAAATCCGCGAGCAACAAAATTTAATTATCTCAATTTATTTTTTCGGTACCATATTGCTACCGAGATTCTCCCTTTAATAATATGACTATCTAATATTTATACGCGAACAATTGTGCTCAAGTATTGGTTCTTCTGTTATGGTTTAAATAGATATTGTACGAAATCAAAGATAAGATGAAAAGAAATACTACTAAAAGTGAAAGTCCTAAATATTCCTTATGATGTCCCAAAACAGAATACAGAATAAAGATTTCATCAAAAATATTATGTCTACATATCGAGAACAAAATGCTTTGTAGCTAGTAGGGCTATATTTGGAATTAGAAATATTCGATATTCGGTTTAAAAATTTGTATTCGTATTCGAGTTAAAACGGATATTATCTGTATCCGTTTCAAAGTGAATACAACGATATATGCACATTCGTATCCGTTAATATTCATAATCGTAATATATATATATATATATATATATATATATATATATATATATATATGGAAAAATGATCCATAACACGTATTTGCTATAAATCCTTATAGGGCATGCATTATATCTATCATTCATTTTAAACATTAACGAATGAAATTAAAAAAGTCAAAACAGCCGTCCACAACTAATAGTAGCGGACGGTTAAAAAAACACATATCATCCGCTACTAATAGTAGTGGACGTTAAACAGAATAAGAATTTAGTTTTATTAACTAAGATTTAAAATTTATAAACTACAGTTAATGGTTTATTAACTAGGGTTACTGATTTATTAACTAAGATTTAGAGTTTATAAACTAGAGTTAAGAGTGTATTAATTAGGATTAAGAGTTATTAACCAGGGTTTAATATTTAGGGTTTATGATTTATTAACTAGAGGTTAATAAGGTTAATAAACACTAAACCTTAGTTAAAAAAGAGTTAATAAACCTTAAATTCTATTTAATAAACCCTTAATCCAGGTTAATAAACCCTTAATCTAGGTTAATAAACCCTAAACCCTAATTAATAAAGTTAAACACTTATTTTGATTAGCGTCCGCTATTATTAGTAACGGATGACATGTATTTTTTTAACCGTCCACTATTAATAGTAGCGGACGTCGATTTTTAGTTTTTGGTCCATAACAACTATTTGCTATGGATCATTCCCTATATATATATATATATACACACGCACACACACGTATGTATGTATGTATGTACATATATACATATACAAATCTTTCATTTAATATTGGTATACAATAAATATATGAAAATGTTAACATCAATTGCTTATACATCTTTTATGACTATTTTAAGATATATGATATAAAAAAATTACATATGGATATTATATCTAGTTTTATTATTTTATTTGGTTGATCATACATAATTTCTAATTATTAGTTGATTAAGTGGATTTTTTTTTGTTATTAATTTAACATTGTACAAGAATTAAAAAAATTGAAACTTTTAAATTTTATTTTGAATGGATGCGGGTATGAATATACGGATATTTTATATATTATCCATATTATATTATACAAAACGGATACGGATAATATCCGTATTCGAATATTATCCGTCGAATACGAATACAGATATTTTATATATATTATATATCCGTCGAATACGAATATGATATAGGATATTAAAATTTATTTTCAGATACGAATATGAATATATCTGTATTCGCATTCAAAAATATCCGTTTACAGTCCTACGAGCTAGAATACCTGTGATGATGAGAATGACTTTGTAGACAAGATAATGGTTTAAGCCCGCATCAAAATGATGTATCGGACTAGGTGGCCTCTTCATTAAATCGGAAAACGTCTGAAAATGTCTAAGCATGTATGAAAGAAAATTCTACTTAGATAAAAACTGCATAGTTTACTTGCACTAAATATTGGTGAGTTGTAAGCACAACTCATCAAAAAAATTTCAAGGTAGATTAGACAATTTTTGTCTAGTTACGTAACATTATTTTTTTTAAAAAAAAATACATTGATATAAAATATTTTAAAAACTAGAAAAGCATGATACAACCTTTGAAAAAATAAACTGAAATACATAATTGGGTATCCAAGACACGGGCTTATTGAAAAAATGCCCCCCAAGTGATGAAAATGACCAAATATGAATCCGAAACACGGCCTTACTGAGGAGTGAGGATATAACCTATAAATGATCTTGGAAATGAAGCGTTGGACTAGGGGCGTAGTCTAGACTCTAGAGACGAGCTAAAGGATTATGATAATGTTCAAATGACAAGGGCATTAAGGTAATTACCCCATGCTCATGTTTATGAGAACTATTTTTTTTTCGAATAAATTAAGTTTTGATTGAACCAAAAATATCTAAGAAAACAAGAAGCACTCCCCCAGTCCCGTCAACTCTCACCTCCAATTAAAAAGAAAGAGAGTCCAAAGCAAAGAAGATGAAAAATATACGTCAATTATTTTTCTTTAACAACTTCAAATTAGCAAATAAAATTACTCCAATATACTCCAAACACTAGATGCTTGATACGGAATTTTGGATAATGGTATTCGATGACAATAATGAGTAGCAGCCTCCAGCTCTCTTGAAAACAAACAAATTTAGCATTACCCAAAATATTCAAACAACTCCAAAAGAAGAGCATCGGGCTGCAAGTATTCGGATAGTACTAAAAAAATTAACATCACACGGTATTACAAAATGCAGACTGAGCACGACAATAATTACAACATAATGCGAAGCATAATATCTTTATAAACATAATATTCATACATTTATCATCCCTAATTTTGTCTTTTTATAATATTAGTTAATTTAATTAATAAAATTTTATTTCATGGATAGAATTTAATGTTATGTTACCATAAAGTTAAAATTTTGTTAATCAAGTAATATTTAATACTCAAATTCATACAATAAAAAAACAAAGAAGATTCTTATAGAGGAAAATTGATATACACAAAGAAAAGAATAAAAGAAAAGGTGATGGACCAGTCTTGATATGCAAGTAAATTTACTTGTTCAAATCTAATATGAAAAAGAAAATCTCATATAAAAGATCTTTTTAAAAGTAGTTGGTTGCCATTAGAAAAGAGAGAAAGTCGAAATTCACAAGAAAAACAATTTAAGCCTTGATGGCTATAAATAGAAAAGAAGCAAGAAAGATTTGGGAGTATTAACTTTAAGTTAGTTTTAGGAGTAGCAATAGAATTAAAATATTTCGTGTCACTCTTCATTGTATGCCCATTAAAGAATTATAGTCGCTCAATAAAGGGTTAACTATATATCTAACTCCGAAATATATAATTTTTTACGCTTTATATATCAAGATATAAAAGTTCTCATCCTGCTATCCAAAGTAATGTTAAATAAGCAAAACACACCCTTGTGTTATTTCTGACAAAAAAATGGTTGGAGTTAGCACGTGTTCCAGTAGAGGGTGTATAAATACGATTTGATCATACTTTTAAACATTTTACCATATAATAACTATTTAAAACTAGGTTAATTAGATTAAGTAATACATTTATAATTCCTAATACAAATCAAATTATACTTCCAAATACATTTTAGTTGAGTTGAGAAAATACAAATTCATGAAGAAAATTAAGAGATCATCAAACCCACAACAAGAACACCAAACCTAGAAACCAAAAAGAAAAAGAAAAAGAAAAAAAACAGAAATCCATCACTTCAACATATACTAGATCTGGTGTTTCTCATTAGACATTCATCACATCTAAAAAAAATATTGCTTAAATCAAACCCATCTTGTGAACACAAATACTTCTTCAAATTCCACAAATTCACAATACAAAAATACATTTTCAAATTACAAAAATTAAAAAAAAGTAGAATAATTGCTAAAAATGAGAGTAACAAAATTGATGTGGAGACCGAGACTGCGATGAACAGCCGAATTAAAGAATCAATAGACAAAAAGATCCCATAAGTAACCGATGCCCAAGTTGGATTCTTGGCATCGTGATCAAAATACATATATGTATGTCACAAATTTAAATTGAATATTTTTCTAAGAAAACCCAGATTTGAATTCAAATCAAAATCTCCCAAATCAAAGTGAAAATATTAAAATGAAAAAAAAAGAAATACCTTGTTATCTGATTTTGTTGGTATTCTTGTCGGTGATAATCTCAAAAGCCATGGCTGGATTAGAGAGAGAAGGTTCCAATATGAGGGAAACGAGATTTGAGAAGAAGGTGAAAATTGAGTTTGTACTTTATGTTGTTTCGATGTTTGATCTGATCCGAGAGTCGTATGCTTTTTGTCCATCATTTGATCTGGATTATGGGTCGTCGACAACATTGATAGGTGAAACCGTAGATCCCTTAAATCGATCGATCTCCATGACAACATTGCTAGGTGAAGAAGAAGATTGGTGGTGCTCGATTTTCTAGATATATCTTTTCTTTAAATTATGTTTGTACTTTTTATTTAAATTTTAATTGGGTTAATTATTTTATTTGACTTAATTTGTTTAGTTAATTATCTTATCTGAGTTAATAATTTAATTTGGATTAGTTAATGGGTTGATTATTCTTCTTTTTTTGTGTTAATTAATTGAGTTAATTATTTTACTTGGTTAGTTAAGAATTAATTATGTATTTATACACCCTTAACATATACATTTTCATTTTTTTCTAATTTATTTATGTTATTAGTTGATTAATTTTGGGTTTATTAATTAGTGGAATAAAAGTTAATCTAAATCATTTTTATGCTTTCTTTTCGTATTTTTATATTAACTGCGTATTTATAGTAATTATATAAGTCAACTATAGTATTTATACAGTCAAGCATATTCAAATATTAAATAAGGACACGTGCCAGATTTCTAGTGATAAAATTCGTCGATATTCTAGAAAGGATCCATCGTACTTACTTAACATTCACTACAAGAAAAATGTATATTTCCGACGGAATATTCCGTCGGAAATAATCCTATTCCGTCGAAAATAACTTATCTCCGACGGAATATTCCGTCGAGAATTCGGCCGGAAATAAAGCCCTCGGAATTAAGTCCGTCGTAAATTCTATCGGAATAAAATAATTTCTGACGGACTATTTCCGACGGACCGTCCGTCGGAAATAACTTATTTCCGACGGAATAAATTCTGTCGGAATATTCCGTCAGTGATATCGCCTTACAGTGAGATAATTCCGACGGAATATCCGTCGGAAATAAGTTATTTCCGTCGGAAATAATATTTTTTGAAATATATTATTTATTATTTAAAATATAGTAATTCCGACGGAAGTTCCGTCGGAATTACCTTATTCCGTCGAAAATAGCCATTTTTTTTAAAACAATTTTTTTGTTTTTAAAATTTTCCAGGTTTTTAAACCCCATTTTTGTACCTGTAACCTGATTTATCCCAACAATATATATATTATAGCTACTTCCAAGAACAACATATATCATAATCAACTCATAATGTTAAAAACTATAAAAAAATAACTCATTATGTCCCAAAATACATTCAAAACTAAAGAATATTACATTGATTTACAAAGAATCAAACTAAACTTTACAATATATGATTTACAAAACATTTAAGTAGGTTCTAAATACAAAACACCTAAGCAAACTAAACTATATATATAACATGGGCATGGACTATGGTGTATGCAAATTAACGTCATCATGCCCTCCGTCGCCGTCGCCATCGCCATCGCCACCCTGTTGATACAATTAAAAATATAACGCATTAGTCCGTATGAAAGTATTATTTGAATAACATGCAAATTAAATTAGTAAAAATAAATATAATATACCTGAGTAGGCGGGGGCTGACTCCCAATCGGGCCAAAAGCCTCAGATAGTAATGTAATCACCAACCGGAGCACCTCATCGCGTATCGTGATGAACTGCTCCTGTGGGATACCCGTACTATCGACGGTGGCCCCTGCTGCAATATCCTGGGCGAGCTGGTGAAGGCGAGCTCGGCTGGGCAACTCTTAACGACGGATGACCGGATCCGTACAGAACGTCTCTTACACCGCCGCCATGACCCTCTGGAAAATCTCGTCGTCCAAGCCAGCGCCTGTATGAGATGGTCCGACAGAAGCTCTCGGGCGCTGACGCTGGCTAGAGCCTGCGCAAATAAATATACCATTACTAATAATATATGCAGTTACTTAATCTTAACTTATTAGAAATAATATTTCCTCCAGGTAATGTATACACTGGTATCCTCGGTAATCCCGGCACTCGATATCTGCTGGTACTGCTAATAGGGGGATCCTGAGCCGCGCCCCATAGTGTCAGCTCCTCATCCCGAGATAATTCAATCTCGGGCGGAGAAACGGTGGAATCTAACGTCTCAGAATCTCCCCTACCCGCCTGCAACTCAGCTACACGCTAGTCCCGACTAGCCTGAAATCAGTCCTGTAATTTATGGCTTATACGTAAGTTAAGTATATCATTTTATGAAATAGCTAATATTAAACATTACGTAAAATTACGATTATACTTACCCGTATAGCTAATGCTGCGGGAGACATAGTAGAGTCCTTTGTGTGTGAGCTCTATCCCAAAACTCTAACATAGACGGAGGTCGGCCTAAGCTCTGTTGCATGGCCTAATAAATACATTCATAAAGTAGTTATGAAGTTTACTTGTGAGAAATGAGTAAGTAAACAACTAAGTATATGTCACTTACCGACTTCGCCTCCTCAAAAGACTGCGAGCTAGTAGTGTGTAAGACTCGGAGCTGACGACGGTTCTTCTTTGCCTACTCTGACTTCTTCTTGAAGTCGTCAGCATCCCAGTGCGTACACATAGCCTCCCACACTGCATCAGAGACTATGCGGGGCTGGTGATCTCTAATCGTGGTCCCGGGCTAGTCATCAACTGCCCGGGCTGCCGTCTGTCGAATCTCATACAGCCAGCCGGCGTAGTTCTTGGCGATGTGTGCAATAACAACATCATCGCCGGCTGCCTGAGAGATGCCCTCATCATATCTAAAATATTTCTATAACAAAAGTTTAAAAGTTAGGAACTATTAAATTATTGGGCAACGACTATGTACGTATAATTTTCTAATTTATAAGAAAATGAACTTACGTGAAACTCCCGCAAGACAGTGACCATAAACGCGGGATCGTAAAGGCTGTACTGGCTGAAGCGCATACACCTAGTCGGGAGGTGCGTCAGACAGATAGCGTGTATGGTCACCTTAGCGACTGCGTCTAGTATACTACAGTAAAAACAATTGAATATTGTTACGTTAAATGTTTAATGCAACAAATTATATAAATTTAACTCTTTATTTTTAAGTCATAGTAGAATACTTACTAGGAAGAGCCGACATCCACTCGGACTACATGTGGAACTGCCGGTGGACGACCGAAGAGACCGAGGTTAGTCTGCCGGTCTCGTTGACGACGAGCATCTGTAATTATATTATAAAACTTTAGTCAAAATACATAAACTAATTCATATTGAGATATATTATACGTTAACACGAATCAAACCACTTACTAGCTCCTGAAGACGAGCCTCCAGCCTGGCTCGCGTCTCCGGATCCTGATCGCCCCCCGCCGCGACGACCGCCACCGCTATTTCTAGCCATAAATGTGCTACTGAAATAACAAAAATATAATATATTAATATTATTTAAATCCCTCAACTCAACTGATTCCCCGTGATGGATCCATACAGAATACCCATCCACAAAACCACGAGAAAATAAGTCGAATTTAATCTCGTTGACTTTCTTCCAAATCAAGTTTTTACACTTGACACACGAGCATCTCATCTTCCCGTTCGGATCATCAGCATGTTTTATGGCTTTTTCCAGAAAGTAGCACACCCCTTCACGGTAAGCTTCCACTAATCCCCTCCCGTCAATGGGTATCCTACGGTACATCCAACTCCGGTCGGCTGACATCTTTAACTGAACAAAAGACACATTTATGTCAGGGATATTCATTCATGTGGTCCATGCATGAATTATATGTTCCTAGTATCTCCATTCTACAGGGGTTAGGCTTCTATCCCGTTCCTGGATGCGTCTCCTCATTAGTGTCAACACGTTCAGGACGTTTCTACCTGTTTCAAGAAAATTTCGGCAGCACCTCCCCATGGTCTCCAAGTACACGAAATAGACTAAGATAAATTAGTCTAAGTATGCACTCGAAGAACATGTAGAGATAACCGTCGAAAAATCATCAAAACAATTAAAAACGTACTTAACTCATTGACACCGGCCTAAGTGAGAGACATAACATCCAGTCAGAGTCCCAAACTGGGGACTATTCGACATTCACTCCTAATGAGTGAATGTCAAACAGGTTTCTAAGCTCCTAATTAATGTACTACACGCACATGTATATATGCAGTTTATTGTAATTGTGAAAAACTAAGCAAATGCTACTTAGTTTATTTTTCCAATGATAAACTAAGTAAGTGCTACTCAGTTTATGATAACTATTATTTGAACAAATTATACTATTTTTACATTAATATTCTTTATTATTATTTTATGTTATATTCATTATTTTATTTTATTTTATTTATATGTTATTAATTTAATTTAATTTAATTTATCCATTTTATTTTAGTTTATTATATATTGTATTATATTATATAACAATGGATATAATATTATTTAATTTAATTTAATTGTATTAAATTAAATTATCTCTTAATTTATTTTGTTGGCTTATTTATATGTTATTAAATTAAATTAATTTTAATTTTAATTATTTATTTTTTATTATATTATATTATATTATTTAATTAATTTTTATCATTTCATTTTATTTTATTTATTTTCCTTACTTTATTTTTTATTATTAATTTTACTTTTATTTATTTATGTTGTATTATATTATATTATATTATATTTATTATTTAGTAGTGTAGAACTAAGTAAATGCTACTTAGTTCATTCCATTTTATTGTATTAAATTAAATTTATTTTATTGCAGTTAATTTATTTTATTCTAATTTATTATTAATTTTTATTTTATTTTATTTTGTATTCTATTATATCATATTACTTAATTAAATATAATTAATTTTATTTATTTATTAGATATGATTTAAGTTATTCCATTTAGTTTTATTTTCTTTTCTTTACATTATTTCTTATTACATTACATTATATTATTTATTTTATTATAATTTATTTTCATTTATTTATTTTAATTAAATTATTTTAGTTTAATTATTATATTATATTATATTATGTAAAATTATTTTTTGCTATTATATTATTTTAATTTATTTAGTAGTGTAAAACTAAGTAAATGCTACTTAGTTTATTTTAATATTGGGGAATTAGTTAAATAAAATACATTAATAATCAGGTGGGCCCAAAAATTGCAATTGAACAATTTTGACAGAATTTTCGTCCAAAATTTCGTCGGAAATAACACATATCACATTTTTAATCCGAATCTAACCAATATAAACAAATTAACTAACAAATTGAACCAATTAGCTCAATGCTCAATACACATATTATTGAACCAAATCAGTGTAATGAAACAAAATCACAGCAATTAATCCCTAAATCAAAGACAGACCCAAATCACAATTTCAATCCCAATTTAAGCAATTACAGACCAAAATCCCAATTTCAGCAATTTCAGACCCAATAATTTCAACCCAATTTCAGTAATTTCAGACCAAATTTCAGTAATTTCTGCAAAATGTAATACCAATAACAAAATAATATGTATGTAATGCTTCCAAATATTGCACCAACAGCAACAACTCAAAAATTTAATCCCATTTTCAAATTAAAACAGCAACAACAGCAAAAACTCAAAAAAAAATAGTAATAAAGCAACCATACGTGCGGACTGAAACTACCAATAACAAGTAATCTCACGGGCAAAAAATTAACCAATGCGGATTGAAATTAATTAAGAACTAACCTTTGTAGGTAACAAATTAAAGCAAATTAAAGAGAAGGAGGAGGAGAAGATCCACCGATATTGTACGTACGCCTGCCGGATGTGGTCTCGTCGCCGGAGGTGGGGAGGCGCCGATGGTGCCGCGACGTCGGAAGCGGCGGAGGAGGCGGCCGGGAGAATAGAGAGAGAGAGATGCGGCTGGGAGAATAGAAAGAGATGAGAGATTAGAGAGAGAATCGATACAGGAGGCGGCTGGGAGAACTGATAAATTTTTTAGGTTTTAAAGGATATTTCCGACGGAATTTCCGTCGGAGATAATCCTCATTCCGTCGAAAATATTTTTGGCGCTGGCGGGACCATTGGCGCCATAATGCGTATCTAAATTCCGACGGAATTCTGTCAGAGTTATCTTATTTTCGAGGGAATTATTTCCGACGAGTTATTCCGTCGAAAATAGGATAACTATTCCGTCGGACTTAGTTAATTTTCTTGTAGTGATTACATTGGGTAGTGGGATGTAAACTTTTAAACTTCGGGACACAAAGTGTAAAAGGGTGCATACTTTGGGGTCAAATATGTAGTTAACCCTTGAATGAAAGGCTGAATTGCTTATTTGTTCCTCCAAGTAGCCAATTAATTTCAAAGTAACTCCTCAATTAGTACAATGAATACTTCCATCCCCCTAGTTGGCGCTAATACTCACATTCATACTTGTACGGAATGCAAAATATGGAGAGGATTTAAAGAGAATGGTAAAGTGTTGGATTGAATGAATTGCAGCCAGATACAGATTTGGGATTAGCTATATAATTTTATATTGTCCTATGTTGCTTTCAAGAAATTTGATGTGCTGATACAGATTTGGAATTGGGAATGGGTTAATTTCCTTGAAGTCTTAAAAGTATGATTTCTAGGATGATGTGACAATCGTATGGATGTAAGTGAAGAAGCAAGTTTGGCAATGGAGTTAGGAATCACAGTGCATGTTCTGCTGTTATTGGCGTTTAATGATGTTGATGCTATTTTTTTCTAATGGGGTGATGTTGTTGTAGGGGTGTGATCTATAATGTATTTTAGTACTACAAAAAGGTGGCATGTTGTCTTTGAATTAGATTTGGTTAATACAAGATTGAACATGCATAGGCTTTTCTCTTATTAATTGTGATAGAAGTCTTTGTAACATTATCCAAAAAATTTGGATTTGTTACATATTCGTCACTTTGGACGTTAATGAAATTTCATTTTTGTTAATTAAAAAAAATAAAAGTATTGTTGAGTACCTATATTTTATCAATTTATTGATAAAACATAAATAGAAGGGAAAAGACTTAAGTGATTTTTAAATTATGAAACCAATATGGTAACGACAGGTGACTGATAAAATTGAAGCGGCTGAGTGCTTGGAGTGGTTAATCTCTTGACTCCCACTAATCGAAAGTTCTGAGAAGTTGAGAAGATCACGGGTATGGAACTTACACAACTTATCAGGAGGTGAAAAGTTATAAATGACCACATCAAGATAGAAAGAATCACCAAACTCATCATCAATAAATTAATAAAACAACTCTTTTCAGAGTTTCTATCTTAGTAGTAGGACTAGATACCTGTCAGACGCATCGCCATGAGGTTGTGAGGTAGAATTAATTTAGTTTAGTCTCTGTAAACAATTCTCAATCTCGTGTTACTAGAATTGTAATAGTTGAAAATAATTTTCAGTCCCGTATTATTGAAAATTGTACTCGTGTAGCTGTTTTAATTGTACCAGTCGTTCTATATGCCAAGAAGTTCTTGAGTCGTCTAAGGCATCGAACACATAATTTCTTGGTCATTAATAAAAAATTTTATTACTGAATTATTTATTGTCTAAAATAATTTTTCAACAATTACATTAAACTAATATTTGATTTTTTGCCCACATGTTGAATTGGCATTCCCCAATGGGACCAATAATTGGAATCACTATGAACAATGGTATGTCGTCGCGCTAATGATAGCAACCCGGAAAGAGAAGAAGTTTAAGTTTAAAACCTAGAGAACCAAGTAAGTTGTCCTCCTGGAACTCCTTCACTTGATTTACGAAAAGAAATGCATGACTTGAGAAAAGAATACGTCGATGTTATAATTAAAAAACTGATGAAATGTTAAACATTTTAAGAATACATATACAACCAGTGTCATCAACAGATGACAAATACGTGTTTATACAACCTAATAGGGTAATCTCTAACCACCCACCAGGTTATTGGACAACCTTACTTGTATAAGTGAGCCAGTCATACGTGACTACATACCTACCCAAGATAACTGTTCCTAGGTCCACATATAGACCTAGCGAATCCAATACATCTATGCAGAGACCTCACCCAAAGGCTACCGAGGCAATTGTTGTCCGTTTAGGCCCAATAAGAGATTTTGAACCAAGGGTGGAACTTAGGGCTAATATTGAAAGACTAACTAATAATCCTTTGCTTGAAGAACATACATATCATGTCCATATAGACATACCTCAAATAGGAAATAACACAAGGCTAAATGTTAACATGCACTACAAAAAATTAGGATGCAGTGAAAGAAATTTTGTGAAAGAATTCATTCTTTCACACGAGGAGTTTTTTAGCGAAGGAATAGTAAAGAAAAAAAATGTAGTGACAATATAATTATTAGCGAAAGAAATTTCCTTCACAATATATATTTTTTTCCGTCGCAAAATTAAGGTGTTAGAAGGATATTTAGCGCCAATTTATGATGAAAATTTGCGAGAAAAAAAATAATTAGTGAATAAATTATTACTCACTATATGTTATTATTCATAGATTTTTTGCGAGAGATAACATTGGTCACTGTTTTGTTCCTAATAATTTTTTTTGAATTAATTATGGTGAATATAAAATGTAATATAAATACATTTAATTTTTTACAATAACAGATTTATTTTTAATAATACTTTTTAAGTAATTTATAATATCAACTATTTCTTTGATCAAAGTAAATAAATTTACAATAATTTAAACTTTATAATTTCATACATTGACCATAAAAGAATAAAAAATAAAAAAAGATAAGGTTCTTCTGTGGAATAGACCACAAATGCTAAAAAATTACTCATCTGATATGTAAAACAAGTTAAGTTAATGCTTTATTCTTAGTTAATTTATGGTATCCTACAACTCAAATTGTAATGTAATTAATTTTTTAAAATAGATTTTTATTCTAAATAATACTTTTTAAATAATTTACAATATTAAATATTTTATTAATTAAAATATTAGGTTACAGTAATTTAAAATTTAAAATATTGTAAATTGACAATAAAAAAATTATAATAATTAAGACTCTTTTTGTGGAACACATCACAAATGTGTTAAATTATTACTTTTATGTTACATAAAAGAGTTATATTCGAGTTTGTTATTAACTAATATTTGACATCTTAAAATTTAAATCTAAATCTAAATCTATTTAAGTCTTTAAAATAATAATTTTATTTATAATATTACTTTTTAAAGAGTTTACAATATTAGCTATTTTTATAAGTTAAAATCAAACTCTTTTTTTTTTTTTGAAATAGAGTCCCTAATTTAATTAGGAGTTGTGTACTTGGTCTGGAAAAGAAGTTAGAACAAAGACCTAGGCTTTTCCTCGAGCCAAAATTCATATACGGATGTTTCAATCAGAGAAGTGCATGCACATGTTTAAAAGTTAAAATAATACAGGCAAACCAAATCGCGTCTCCGCTTCTGTCCTCTCCGCCTCCGCTCTACTGACTACTGGTACGTCAATTGTTTTGATTTTTTGTTCTTCATTCCACGAATTAAGGCTAGGGTTTGAACATGTCTATGGGCAATTTTAAAATAAGCATGAACTGTATTGAAATAAGAATCTATGGTTCATGAATCGCCAAGTTGGACTAAGACGAAAACCTCAATTGAGAATATCTAATAGATTGTAATTAACCTTTTTAGTTTTCTTATATCATAATAATCATCAGTTTGTGGCGGATTTCATGTTGTTAGAGGTCAATTCATGTTTATGGTTTTGAGTATTTTGAAATAAAGTGTTTGTATGTAATGCACATGAAGTGTTTGATAAAATGTCCCACTCTGTAGTCTGTACTAAGAACAAGAATGGAACAGCCGGAGCAATAGATTTGGATTCCTAGAAAAACACCTCCTTTCTAGATTGTCACATATGCACAATTAAATAGACTCAAAACTATGGGATTCGCAAGTACCTCCCGTTCAGTTGTTGGTATGTTCCTTCAAGTCGAGAGATGAGATAAGCACCAACTTCAGAACAAAATCAGCCAAGGACTAAAGCATATCATATAAACATGTTAGCCTTTGTCCCACTGTAAGGTTGTTCCTCTCTCTCTTGCTAATATATATATATATATATATATATATATATATATATTTGTTAATTAACTTCTTTGGAACTTGGTTTTGTTTATTCTCTTTTGTCATGGAAACTCTTAAGAAATTCAGTAGTGCTCTGCTTAGTTTTGAATTAAACAAGGGAATAAAATTTAAATTAACGATCTTGTCTATGTTTGCCTGATTGGAGTTTGATTTTGAACTTAAGACAAAGAAAAATAATTAGCATCTGGAACACTATACAATAGCTGTCAAATAATGATGTATATATATATGATAGGGCATTTAGGAATAATCTTCTATGTTTACACCATTTAATGTTGTGATCACTGTAATTTTGTTTGATTATATAGTAATTGTCTCCAACAGTGTATGTCTGTCGGTCCATGTATTTTGGTGAAAAGGTTACCTTTTTTGGGTGCAAAAAAGGTTGCTACTTGCTAACTGCTTAGTCTTGTATATCGAGTGAGATTCTTTTTTAATACCAGTAACTCAACCACTTTACATTTTTATGACTTGTTCTACCTACACAGTATTTTTTCAGATGTTGTTGGGGACATAACAATTATTGTTGATGAAGACTCTTTTCTGTTGCACAAGGTAACTACATCGAAGAGTGTCTTTCAACTAAAATGTAATTGATGATTCTACTAATTCCTAGACAATGCAAAAAAACCTTATAGTTAAGATCTATATACTTTTTCTGACCTCAATTTTTAGGAAATGCTCTTTGCCTTGCCTAATTCCAAAACTTATGGCATCTAGTTTTTTCATATATAAAACCAACACAGAAATTAATGCTTGTGTTGTTGCATTTTTACTTCTGCGCAAGTTTTAAATTTTGTACCTTGATGGTTTTACATGTTTTACTATGACTGAACTTTATGGTTGTGTAAGGTGCAACAGTCTGTTTGTTGTATGATTGTATCATAAAATATTAGGAAGGTTGTTATATATGGACTATGGTCCATAGGCAGTAAAGTTTTAATTTTTTAATGAGTTATATTAATAGACATCTAATATCAATGTATTGTTGCTAAATAAGGTTGTGTCATATGTGTTGGAACTATAAAAGTATCTAGAGTATTGCACCAATTTATATTCTTTTCAAAAGGAAATTTAACCTTTAAATACTCATATTTGACAATTGTTATTGACAATAGGTATGGGTCTACAAGAAAACATCTGAAGAGAAGTTCCCCACTCTTAATTTTGAGAAATTGTTGCTTTTAGCTGGTTTACACTTTGCAGTGCTGATGTCTTGTCTTTCTAGTTTCTATTGTCTTGTTGCCTGCTGCTGCACATATGCTTTGCTGACTTGCTTCTGTTGTGCTGCAATCTGCAACTTGCATCAGCATTTTGCTGCTTCTGTTGTGCTGCAATCTATGTTCAGATTATTATATTCTGTTTTATAATCTGGTTTATTCTATGATCTGTCATTTAAAAGCTTCCAAATGTAGAAAGGTCACTATTGTGGTGTTAGCATCAGGTCACATGCTTCTTCTATATAGGTTGTTTATCAAGAGAAAATTACAAGTCTTTGCTACGCACCTCTATTTCTTTCTGTAGGGTGTCAAGATTGAAAGTTTAATTCCTACTGGTAGGTACATTTTCCTCGTTGTTTGTTTATCTTTATTTAGTTTGTTTTCTGTTAAAATTTTACTACATCACCGTAAGAATTTATTCAGTGGGTTTGCAATTTTTAATTCCTGTTTGTAGGTGTTTAGACTCCAAATTGCATAAGGCAGGCTGTCTTTGATGCAATACAACTAGATTACCTTACTAATCAGTTAATATTATTGTTGATGCCACAACCGCTACCACACCTGATGATATACATGCTGGTATGCATCTTCTATCCTCAACTCTAGTATTGAAGGTCCCAATATTGTATATGGTGTTTTTCAGCAAGTTACCATGTTATTGAACCTTCCATAAACTGAAGCCTCAAGTATATATGATCAGGACATTAAAAAATAGGTACATCTTTATTGGTATTTTGGAACGAAATGCTAAAAAAATTAAGCTGTGGACATATACGTATGCTTGCAGATGAATAGAGGATAAAGTAATGCAAACAAGGGTTAGACTACTGGTTAACACTGATAGTATGATATGTTGCTAATTGTGAAATTTTTATAATTTTCTTTCATGGGAAACGGAGATACGAGAAGATAGAATGAAATTAAATTTCGCTAGCTCTAATCAGGTTGAAGAGACTTAAATATTAGAGTTGTAGGGGGGAGCAAAACTCATGGAGTTTCACATGAACATGAAACCCATTAATATCTTAGAAGCAACCATGGAACCTTCTACTTTTACTATATATGCACTTGGTTTAATTTAAGTTCATCCATAGGACATGGTTATCAAGTATGAGAATTAGATACCCATGTGCTGGACTAAAGAATTATTTTGATGTGTTTTTTTTCCCCAGGATGTTCAAATTCTTGGATTATTTATTTTGTTATTGCTTTACTATATTTAGCTATCAGGTTGTTCCAATTGACCCTCCTAAATATGTATGTCTTTTTCTTAAATGTTTCTAGGAGGAAATTTTATATCTCTGTCGTTTTCTTAACTCTTAGTTCATGTTCCTGCATCACCATCATGTTATATTTTATGAGGCACCTTCAATATTGGCTGACGCAACAAGAAATACATATAGAAGAACATTTTCCCCCTTTAATTTACTTTTATTTTTCTCTCCAACTTATGATATCAATTGTGTAGGAAAAACTTTAATTGGTTTTTGGCATTGGACATGTAGTTCATCCAGAGTTGAATGTTGCTCTAGTGCAGCCACCTAATTATGGTGGTTGTCTATATCGTATAAACACCTTCTTATTAATGACCATTGAATTTTATTCTTTTAATCTCTCTTTCTCTCTCACTCTCTCTCCCTCTCTCTTAATTTAAGTTTGCAAGTATTATCTTTTCTCATTCCTCATCTCATTGAAATTGAATTTTGGTGTTTCTCTTACAGTATGAAGTTTACAGGCCCAACATGAAACACTTCAATCATTCTAGTTTGTTGTTAAGCTTTCAGTTTTCTTATGTTAGTTAATAAATATTGTAGATATTATGGTCCTTGGGAGACCAAGATACAATAATAAATTCTGTGGTTATCGTGACTCGAACATTATCTATTTATATGTGGAGTATTGATTTTATTAGCTCTTTATGCATTAATTTATTAATTAGTTTGAAACAAGTATGACAATATTTATATTTACTTGAAATATTAAATTTAATATTTCTTATAGAGATTAATAATAATAATAAATATGAAATCACTAATTTGAAAATCAATTATAATTTCCAATGAATTTTGATTATTTAGCAATTAATTTTTTATTTACAAATTTATAATTTGTGAAGGATTTTTCTCTTACTAATTTGAAGAAAGATTCTAAATTTATAATTAGTGAAGGATAATCTTTTCTTCTTCGTTACAATATATTATTTGTGAAGGGATAAAATTATTCACTAATTTCAAATAGTCTTTCTTAAAATATTATTTGTGAAGGAAACCACCCATTCACTATATAACAATATTTAATTACCAAATATAATTTGTGACTAAAAAATTATTCATAATATATCATTCACAAAAAATATTTAGTTACTACTTAGCGATGGATACTCTATTGCAACGATGTCTTATGCGAGTAATCGTGTGAAGGGAATATTTTTCGCAATAAATCTCTTGTAAGTGATATATTATATCTTGTGAAGGATTTGTTCTTCACTAAATGCCCTTTTTAGTGTAGCGATGGGACCTATGAATATGGGACCTATAAACAATCCAAATGTACTTGTCGATCAGGTAGTAGAGTTTGTTAAGAATATATGTGGACCTAACATGGGGTTTCTCATAAGGCCAACATACAGAAAGCCATATCTTGAATGGATAGACCTGTCATAAGAATTTTCTAGATACTTTAAAATACCTAACTTCCCCTCTTTTTTAGAGAAGAATGTTAGTCCACCATAGAACACATTAGAAGGTTTACCTTTCAGTATGGAGAATTAGGCAATGATTGTTTTATGAAACTAAATATGTTCCCAAGTTCATTAACCAGAACAACCTTTACATGGTATATTAACATATACCATCAAATTCCATATATGGAAAATATGGAATAACAGTTCCATGCCTAATTCTATAGGGCAGAATCTGAAATAGCAAACCTATCTAAATTAAAACAAATACTAGATGAACCTGTCGAATCTTTCTTAGAAAGGTTTAAAAGGTTAAAAAAAATAGATGTTCGATACAATTAGGGGAATCTCAAATGGCCAATTTAGCCGTAGGTGGTTTAAATTTAAAATTTAAAAGAAATTAATGGCCATGTGTTCAGAGATATATGTGAATTTGGAACGAGAGTTGCTAAATTTGAAAGCTTAATGAAAGAGGAAAACCAAAGGAGGAATTCCTCTATGGAACCTACGTTAAAAGAGAGAAACTGATTTTGGGTTCCCTCATTAATACTTCTTACTTTGAATTAATTTTACAATGAAACTTACAAGCCTATTTATAGGCATTAGTACAACATGAACACACATGGATGAGTTGTCACAACACATGGAGATAGGTTGGCACAACACATGGAGATAGGTTGTCACAACACATGGAGATAGGTTGACACAATACATAGAGATAGGTTGGCACAAAACATGGATGAGTTGGCAACATTCTCCTTTTTCAACACTCCCCCTCAAGCTGGTTTGAAGATATCTTCCATACTTAGCTTGCCAATTAACATGTCAAACTTTCTTGTAGGAAGTCCCTTTGTAAGAACATCTGCAACTTGTTCAGTAGTAGGAACGTATGGCATGCAGATAAGTCCATTTTCAATTTTTTCCTTGATAAAGTGTTTGTCAACCTCCACATGTTTTGTTCTGTCATGAAGCACTGGATTGTGAGCAATATATTGAAATAACAACTTTATTATCACAATATACCTTCATGGGCACATGTTTAGGTATCTTGAATTCTTCCAATAGTCTCTTAATCCACAACACCTCACAAACTCCATGTGCAATTTATCTGAACTCAGCTTCTGCACTGCTTCTTACTACCACATTATGCTTCTTACTCCTTCAGGTGACAAGATTTCCTCCGACAAACTTGCAGTAGCCAGAAGTTGACCGTCTATCAACAGTACTTCCAGCCCAATCAGCATTAGTGTAGGCTTCAACTTGCAGTTGCCCACGGTTTTTGAACAACAGACCCCTTCCAGGGGTGCCTTTTAAGAATCTAAGAATTCTATTAGCGGCATCAAAGTGTTCTTGTCCAGTTGCATGCATAAACTGACTGACCATACTAACTGCAAAGGCTATATCTAATCATGTATATGACAAGTAAATTAGTCTTCTAACAAGTCTTTGATATTGCTCTTTATTAAGAACATCTTCTTCTCTAGAAGGTTGTAGCTTCAGATTGGGCTCAATTGGTGTCTCGGCTGGTTTACATCCAAGTAGACTTGTCTCATTTAGTAAATCAAGAATATATTTTCGTTGATTCACAAATATACCTTCTTTAGATCTAGCAAACTCCATGCTAAGAAAGTACTTTAAAGCGCCCAAATCCTTGATTTAAAAGTTAGTTGCAAGTCTTCTTTTTAGTCTTTTCAATTCTTCTTCATCATCACCTGTCAAGACTATATCATCCACATAAACAATTAAGATTTCTACCTTGCCATTTTTACCGTGCTTATGGAACATGGTATGGTCAGCTTGACTTTGACAATAGCCACAGTTCTTCACAGCTCTCCCAAATCTCTCAAACCATGCTCTAAGAGACTGTTTCAGGCCATATAATAATTTTTTTAGCCTGCAAACTTTATTTGGTCCAAGTTTTTCTTCAAATCCAGGTGGCAAATTCATAAAAACCTCTTCCTCAAGATCTCCATTTAAAAAGGCATTTTTAACATCCAACTGATGTAATGGCCAGTTATAATTTATATCCAAAGATAACAGAATTCAGATTGAGTTTATCTTGGCTATTAGAGCACAGGTCTCCTAATATTCAATTCTGTAAGTCTGGGTAAACCCCTTTCCTACCAGTCTCACCTTATACCTCTCTATGCTTCCATCAACTTTACATTTCACATTAAAGACCCACTTGCAGCCTACTCTCTTCTTCTCTCTAGGCAAATCAACCAACTCCCAAGTTCCACTTTTTTTTAAGAGCATTTATCTCCTCCATCACTGCTAATGTCCAATTCAGATCATCAAGGGCTTCCCGAATATTTCTCGGGACAAACAAATGTGAATGCCTTATGTGTATGTGAGAGCTTTTCAGAAGAAAGATAGTTGACAATAGGATATTTTGGATTTTTGGTGCAAGTTCGGGTTCCATTCCTAACAGCTATAGGGACATCAAGGTCTGATGGTTCTTGAATAGGAGAAATAATGGAAGGAGAAGAGCTACCTGTGATATCCCAAGACCCAGTTCCCGAATGTTGAGATTGATCATTTCCAAGATAAATAGGCTGGCTTTTACCTTGTTGATGAAACCTTCTCCGAAAATAAACCTGAGGCTCATCATTATTAGGTTTGCCATGTTGTAGTGATTCTCTCCCTGTTTCAGATTCAGTAATACTTGGCATTATAAGCTTAGGATTTCCTTCATTTTCATCACAGTGTTCCTGACTCTATTTTTCGAGAACAACAGTAGGTGTGTTTAAAATTACATTAGATAAAGGTGTTGGAAATAAATCCCAAAAATTGTCTTCCACAACTTTATTCTCCCCCTAAAGAGATTTTTTTTCAAAATAGAGTTTAGTTTCAATAAATAAGACATCTATACTCACATAAATTTTTTGTGTGTGAGGATTATAACATTTATATCCATTTTTATTAGAAGCATACCCAATGAAAACACATTTTTCAGCCCGAGGATCCAATTTAGACCAAGTATTATTATTTTTAGGTATATGGACAAAAACAGTGCACCTAAAAATTTTTAGAGGTAGAACCGAGTAAAATCTTGAGAAGGGAAAAGAAATTTGAAAACATTCTAATGGTGTGCTATATTTTAAAACACGTGTAGGCATTCTGTTAATCAAATAGCATGATGTTAAAACAACTTCTCCCCAAAGATTTTTTGGAAGATTCATATGAAACATAATAGCACGAGCCACTTCAAGTAAATGTTTATTCTTTCTTTCAGCAATTCCATTTTGTTGAGGGGTATCCACATAAGTAGATTGGTGATGAATTCCTTTTTCTTTCAAAAAACTTCCCAATATTTTATTAAAATACTTAGTTCCATTATCAGTATGTAAGATGTTGATTTTTGTTTGAAACTGAGTTTCAACCATAGAACAAAAATCTTTAAAAAGTTTTTCAACTTCAAATTTTTCATGCATTAAAAAAACCCAGCATAAACGGGTATGATCATATATAAAAGTAATAAACCATTTCTTTTTAGAGATAGTAGTAACTCTTGAAGGTCCCCAAACATTACTATGTATTAAATAAAATGGCTTTGAAGTTGTGTAATTTTTGATAAATAAGTAGTACGATGACTCTTAGATAAGATGCAACTTTCACAATAAAAAGATGAACAATTCAACCCCTTAAATAAAGCTGAAAACAAATGTTTAAGATATGAAAAACTAGGATGTCCTAGCCTCAAATGCCAAAGCATTACTTATTCATGAACATAATTTGAACTAACACTATTCAGACCTTGAGCCTTGTTATTAACAGAGAAAGCTTCATCAAAATAGTAAAGTCCATCTATTATCTTAGCACTGCCAATCTTCTTCCCAGAGTTCCGATCCTGAATTTCACAGTGAGAATCATAGAAAATTACATGACAAGTAGATTCTTTAGATAGTTTACTGACAGACAAACGGTGGCAAGCTTAGGAACATGAAGAACATAATTAAGATTTATGTTCTTGGATAATTTTATCAAACCTTTTCTTGCAATAGGTGAGAAACTACCATCTGCAATTCTAATTTTTTTTCAAATCTAGAACATGGTGAATATGTGCTAAAGAGATTTAAAAGACTTGTCATGTGATCAGAAGCTCCAAAATCAATGATCTAAGGAGCAAAATTTAAGTAACAAGAAAGGGTATTAAGTGCGCTACCTGTTTATGTAAGAGAAGCACTAGGAATACCAGGTTTTGAATTAGATTTCAGCAGTTTCAGGAGGTGATTCATCTGTTCTTTGCTAAATGGACTTGTTTCCACTTCATTTGCAGTGGGAATTGAGCGGTTGTTTCTGTCTCCAGATTTGCTGCTTCTCCAATTTTCTGGTTTTCATGAATTTTCTAGCAATTCTCTCTCGTGTGGCGCGGTTTATTACAGTAGTCGTCCCAACCCCCCGGCTTCTCTTCAGGTTTTCGCTAAAAGTGAGCTTCTTTATTAGCAGTAGCAGCAAGGGCAGAACCTTCTACAAGCCCACCTGTATTCTTTTTTCCTAACATCACGTGTCTACGACTTTCTTCTCTTCAAACTTCGGCAAACACCTCTCCAATTGAGGGCAGTGGACTCTTGCCAATGATCCTTCCTCGAACTTCATCAAATTCCACATTGAGTCCAGCAAGGAATTTGTAAATATGATGAGCCTCAACAATCTTTTTGTTGTGATTAGCATCTTCAGTAGATTTCCACTCATAATCAGTGAACAAATCCAAGTCCTGCCATAAACACTTCAAGGAATTGAAATACTTTGTGAGAGAGTCTTCTCCTTGTTAGATCTCACCAAGTTTTATAGTCAATTCATAGACTTGAGATTGATTTCCCAAATCAGAGTACATCTGATTCACGTTATCCCAAAGCTCTTTGGCCGTGGAATAACACATATAGTTGGAGCTAATTTCCTCTTCCATTGTGTTCACAAGCCAGGTCATCACCATCGAATTTTCTACATCCCAAGTTGCATATGCAGGTTCCTCCGGTGCTGGCTCTTTCTTATCCCCTGTTAGGTACTCAATTTTTCCTCTTCCTCTAATATACATTCGTACAGATTGAGACCATCGTAAAAAATTATCACCATTAAGACGCATGGTAGTAATTTGAATTGAGTGAGAATCGGTAATGGTTGTTTGGACAGTAGGATTTGTAGGCAGCGTGTCCACTACCTTTGCAGCAGGTGCACTTAAAATAGAGGACTTGTCAGACATGGCAGCTTAGCGAAAGTTGGAAGAGAAATAGTCCCGATGAACAGTGCGTTGCTACAGTGCGTTGCTACAGTGCCTGTGACCAATGTTGTCTGCCAAAAAATAAGGAACTTAGCTTTGATACCATGTTGAAAGAGAGAAACTGATTTTGGGTTCCCGCATTAATACTTCTCACTTTGAATTAATTTTACAATGAAACTTACAAGCCTATTTATAGGCATTAGTACAACATGAACACACACGGATGAGTTGTCACAACACATGGAGATAGGTTGGCACAACACATGGAGATAGGTTGGCACAACACATATGAGTTGGCAACATTCTCCTTTTTCAACAACCTATTACAATGACTCAAATTATTGTGCCAATTTAGGTGTGGACCCTATCTTACTTGAAAAATTACTCAAGCAATTACGTAAGAATGTCAATTCACCTAGTGGTCATGAAGATCATTTGCCAGATAATCTTGAAATTGATGTTACTATTGTGATAGGTAAAAAACCTATCGTGTGTGACTCTATGTCAAAGACTAACCCTTCTGGTCAATTATTAAGCACAATGCCAAACAAAAAGAATAAAGAAGGTGCCAAGAGACAATACACTTTTAATGCCTCAAAGGCTAATGATATATTTGGATATTTAATGAAAGTGAAATTCATAAAATTTATGGATAACAAAAAGGGTCTATTAGATAAAAAGATTAAAGGAAAAGATTTTTGTAAATGACATCAATCTTTTAGACATTCTACAGTTAATTGTTTGCATTTTAGGAATATTATTCAAGATAATATTGACAAATAATTGTTGTAATTTGTTGATATATAAGCAGGATGAAGCCATGGAAGTGGATCGACAACCTTTCCTAAAGGTTGCAAAAGTGGCCGTTGCAAATGCTAACCTTGCCTCCGTGGAAAGCAAGAAGAAAATGGAACCATCCCAACAGAGTATTTCCCTCGCCAGGTTATAGACTAGAAACACCACTGATGTTTTATGCTGTGTAGTAAAAGAGTTCATATACCCGCACGGGGGCATCCAACTGCCAAAAGGACTTACTAACCAGTGGTATCGGATGAAGTTAACACAGTTACGTAACCCAACTAGAATGATCAGGCCAGCTGTGGTACCATCAGGGACATGGCATCAAGTCCAACACCCAAAATTCCCAGAACCACCGAGTTATGAACAGATGACTCGGACGCAAAAAAAAAAAGAGGGCTCAAAGAAAATATGGGGCTATGATGAGGAGAATGTTGGGCATCCATATGCCTTCACCAAAATTTGGTGATGGGAGAATACAGAATATGACACTTCTTAATAGGAGTGAAACAGAAGAAAAGAGACTGATACGATAGACCATTCAGAAAGAAATAATAAAGGTCGTCAAGGAACAGGCTAAGACAGTCAAGGGTCAAGCATCCACAGGCCTAGAAGAAGGTGAGATGACTGGGGATGGTGAATTAACTTCGATCATGATTGGTGAGGTAAACATCACAGAAACATCTAAACCAGAGGATATCATCTTTACAGATGAACATTCCTCATAGACTGCCGATGAGTTACTAGTCTTTGGCACACTATTAAAGTCAGAGAAAGTGGTCATACAAGAAAAGGTGGCCAAAGGAGAGCTGATAGTCCCCAGAGAATTCAAGGGGGCAATGACAGTAGAACTTGCCGAACCTAATAAATATGGATGAGAGTTTTTACGGCAGCGAATCAAGAAGAGACCAATACTTGGCCGACAGATGGAATGACTCCTTTACCACTTATGGGGGAGCACAACATAGTAAAATTTGAATTTACCAATGAAGAATTTGAACAATCAGGAGGAAATTTGTTCAAATTTGCAAAGATTTGGAACCCAACAAATGAAGAACAAACTTGGGGAGACGATGAAGTTATCTCAGATGAGGATGAAATTCTTGCAGATTATGAGTTGGTGGAGAGCCCAATATTGATCAGGGACTCATCACCAAAGAAGGAACTTAAGGACCCTGCCGAAGACCAAAAGACAGTAAGTGAGGGGAATAGCAATCATCCTGATCTAGAGGAAAATAAAAAGAAAGTAGCTTGTTAACTGCAATTTGGGAGTCTACCTATAGTAGAAGTTAATGTAGTCATACCTCTACCTATCATGTTCGAGGAGAAAGAACAGTAAGAACCTACTCCCTCCGTTCCAAATTAATTGCTTTTCTAGGACTTTTTTAAGTCAAATTGACTATTTTTAAAATTAATAATTAAGCATATATAAATATATTTCTAAAATTATAAAAATTGAAAATAGTAATAAATTGTATATACTTTCTTTTGGTTATAATATCTTCACCTATATGTTAGCAAAAATAATAAAAAGATTAGTTTTAAAAATAGTCAATTTGACTTTTAAAAGTCCTAGAAATGCAATTAATTTGGGACGGAGGGAATATTAAAGAAGTCGTAGAGTGCAATTTAGAGGCTGTAGCTCAGATTCAACTTGATGAGGTAACTCTTAACCCTCACTCCAATACGTTAGGTATTATAAAAGGTATGCAAGGCTCTGTGATAATTGTTGAACCTAGGATAGAAATGACCAAGCATATTAAACTTTTGTATATCACTGAAATAGTCCTAGATGGTTCGACTATACCTAGGATACTAGTAGACAATAGAACTGCAGTTAACATCCTCCAAATTAGGATGTTAAGGAAATTATGTAAAGATGAAATTTGTTTAATTCCCACTCAAGTAACGGTTAGTAATTTTGCTAGAGTAGTGTCACATACCAAAGGAGTCCTTGCGATAGAGTTTACTACGGAAAAAAAAAACCCAAATGGCCTTATTTTTTTGTTGTTGACTCTACCTCCACATATAATACTTTACTAGGCAGGGATTGGATTCATTTGAATAATTCCTTCTCCTTCTTCTTTGCATCAAGTATTAATTTTATGGAATAGAAACTATGATGGTGAAAAAAAGTGGATATAGTTAAAGCTAATACTAAACCTTTTGTCACCAACTCTAATAATCTTGAAGCTCAATTCTATGATGATATTAATGGATGACAAAAATTGATAAGTAGCAGGTTGATATGTTAAGGACAAAATTCATCCATGACAGAAACCTCTTTAGAGTCTATAGAACAGGAGTCCGTCAAGCCATGACTGACCTCACCAGGCCTAACTATGCTAGGTTTAGGCCTGGATTATTGGACAACAATGTTTCCAATTACTGAGACAGTAAAAATAACACGGGGAAGGGAAGGTCTTCAAGCTACCCTAGCAAAAGTCTTGGTACATACTATTGAAAGTTTGAAACCAAACTTGAAAATGAGGCATGTCAATCTAAGAATCTTGTAATAATCCTGAATTAATTAAAGTCAGCCTGCCCTATATAAGTTAGAAGATCATAAGGCTGAAGTCTAGGACCCATTAAAAGAATTTAATCTGGGCACTCATGAACAACGTAGGCCTGTTTATATAAGCAGTTTATTAACCCAAAAATTTAGAAAGCTTAACTAATTATAAAGACTGTTTTGCTTGGGTTTATATAGAAATGCCTGGGTTAGATAGAAAGCTGGTTGAACATATGTTACTAATAAAATCTGGTTTTAAATCTTTCCAACAGCCCCCAAGGAGAATGACTTATAGAATGACTTATAAAGTCATTCCCTAGGTCAAGGCTGAAATAGAAAGACTCCTTGAGGCTAATTTCATTAGGACCGCCAGGTATGTTGAGTGATTGTCTAATATAGTCCCAATAGTCAAGAGAAATGGGAAAATCAGGGTATGCATAGACTATAGGAATCCAAACCTAACGATTCCTAAGGATGAGTACCCTATGCTTGTAGTAGACCTATTAGTGGACTCAGTAGCTCAAAACGGCATATTGTCTTTTATGGATGGTCATGCTGGTTATAATCAAATTTTCTTGGCCAAAAATGGTATCCATAAAACGACATTCAGGTGTTCAGGTGCACTTGGGACCTATGAGTGGAATGTAATGTCATTTGATCTTAAGAATGTCGGAGTCACATATTAAAAAGGGTATGAACTTAATTTTTCATGACATGATAGGGGAACATTTAGAAGTTTAAATTGATGATATTGCAATTAAATCTGAAAATTTAGAATTGTATCTTCAACACTTGATTTCATCCCTTAAAAGAATGAGAAAACATAAATTAAAAATGAACCCCTTATTAAAATGTGCTTTTGGTGTAAAGGCTGAGAACTTCTTAGGATTTCTAATTCATGAGAAAGGTATCGAGATTAATACCAACAAAACAAAGACAATAATCCAAGCATAACCCGCCTACCAACAAAAAAGAATTACAGAAATTTTTTGAGCAGGTTAATTTTCGAAGAAGGTTTATTTCCAATTTTGTAAGAAAAATAGGACCTTTCACTTAACTTCTTTGCCTTAAAAAGGAGGAGTATAGATGCGGCAAGGAGCAGCAGGAAGTCTTCCAAAGGATCAATGAATACCTGGCGAATCTACTGGTATTGATGCCACCAATACATGAAAAGCATCTAAAGTTGTACATAACTGCGTCCACTATGCCGGTAAGATGTTTATTAGTTCAGGATAATATTGTAAATGGGCATGAACATGCATTTTATTACCTGTCAAAGACATTAAATTGTACTGAAATACATTATTCAAATATTGAAAAGTTGTGTTTAGCCTTTTATTATTCTACTTTAAAAGTTAAGATATTACATGTTGTCTTTTGAAATTGATGTCGTAGCTCAAACTGATTTAATCAAATATATGTTTACAAGACCAATTTTGAAGGGAAGACTTGGTAAATGGGCATTATCCCTAAATGAATATAGCCTAAATTATACTATACCCCAAAAGGTTGTAAAAGGGCAAGCCATCGATAGTTGATTTCCTGGTTGATCACCCGAACTTGATTCCACCTCACGAGGAGGAATGTGAGGTGATTGAATAAAACCACGGAAACTTATGTTTGATGGTTCAAAAACTGGTGAAAGAGTCGGAGTCGGAATAGTATTAATTGCACCTAATGGTTCATTGTTACAATTTTCATTCGAGTTAGATGATGTAGTCTCTGAGAACCTAGCAAAATATGAACCCTTAATCATAGGTCCTGAATTATTGTTAGAAAAGAAAGTGAAAACGGTTCATATATCAAGAGACTCATAGTTAGTCATTAAGCAATTGGACATGATCTACAGGTGTTTAAAATCAAAATTGGCAATCGATCTTACATAGATATGCCACCATCCTATTAAACAAATTTGATGATGTACCATTAATATACATCCCAAGGTTACTAAATTACAAAGTCGACAGCGTAGCTCAAGCAGCCTCAAGCTTTGAAGTTCCAAAAGAGTCAAATGATAATTGGATAAAAATTGAAAGATTTTTGCCATCATTAGATTAAAGACTGCAAAATCAGGGCTTTCAAATTATGAAGCCCAACGAAATTGATACTACGGTAGATTGGAGAGACCCAATTGTCAGATATTTAAACAATCCTTCCATGAATATACCGACCAAAGATAAGAAATACGCCATGAAATATACATTGGTACTAGGTATTTTACTTAAATGCCTTAATAGACTGGAATTCATGCAAATTATGGTTGAAGTTCATGAAGGGATGTGGATCACACCAATCAAGTATAAAAATGAGATGGTTGCTCCATAGAATGGGGTATTATTGGCCAAAAATTGGCAGTGATTGTGCACAATGTGCTAAAGGATGCCAGAACTGTCAGAAATTCGGCACCATACAGAGGGCACTTGCCAAACAGGTAACCCAATTGTTAAACCATGGCCCTTTTGAAGGTGGGCAATGGATTTGATAGGTAAAATTTATCCCCCATCTTCTAAACAACATACATTTATAATTGTGACAACCGACTATTTCATAAAATGGGTAGCAAAGCCTTTAAAGATGACTACTCAAAATGAAATTATCAGTTTTGTAGGTAAAGAAATTACACCTTGCTAGGGTTAGGGTTTCGTGTTGGCTGGAGAGGAGAGAAATCCACGAAGAGCACGGAATTGATTGATTGATTGAAGAGGGGAGAAGAACAGGTGGACGATTACTCCAATGACACATGACAGAACTCCTAGAATCCGGAAACCGGGTTAGGGTAGCAGGGATTCCAAGAGCCTTCTTGAGCCTTCGAATTAGGAGAGAGTTCCAAGTGTATTGAGCTTCCAAGAGTCTAAGTATAATGTCTTGAGAGCGATCCCCTTTTCTTAAAATAGAGGGACTATTTATAGAGCTTGCTTGGGAAATGGTCACATGCCAGACACATGTTTTAAGGAAAATTCCAGAAATACCCTTTAGTCATGTTTATAGGGAAAATTCCAGAAATGTCCTTTAATCATCAAAGTAATGCCCAAATTGCCCTGTTCTTCTAGCCACCAATCCAATCCCCCAATCAATTCCCAAAATAGGTCGCATCCACGAGTCTTCTGCCTTGGAACACGTGGAGACTTCCCCGGGTCTAACGCATTTAATTAGGTTTTTGTAAACCCTAATTTATACATTTAATTAGGTCACATGAACCCTAATTTGTAAATGGGCCCACATTTGCCCCTTGCACGAGAGTCACGATTCCTGAGAGACGCTCGTACAAAATACTCCAAGCTTTCGAATGATTTTGTGTGACTCCCCTTGTTCAAGTCTTGAACACAAGAGTTCTAGAAGAGGGAACCCCTAGGAGCCAAACCATTAGGGTTAAACCCTAAGGAGGCAAGACCTAGAAGGGCTCTTCCTTGAACCTCTTGGTAGATCATCTGAAAGCTTCCTCATTTTGCTCAATATTTATTTCCTTATTTTCTGAGAATTAAAACAAGGAAGATCATCAAATATTACTAAATAAAATCCAATAATCAAATCTTATTTCATTATTTAGAAATAAAATCTTCCTTTATTAGAATTTTATAAAGCAAGATTTTTTCCCTTAAGAAAATAAAACATTCAATATATATATATATATATATATATATTTGAAATTGCATTAAAATACCAAATCTAAACAATTTTCAAAAATTTATATTTTTTATTTAGAAATAAGCTCAAATAAACTTATCTTTATATTGCGAAATCTTCCTTAAGAGGAAAATAAAGATTACTTCCTTTGGTATTGCAAGCTTGCAGTTTGAATATATACATTTCCCAAGTCACTTAGGCTTTTCTTTTCATCGTGCAATTTTTTGTCTTGGCATTTTCTCTCCTCCTTCTAGTCTGAAGATCACCAAAAAGTCATCAAGCAATCGTTCCTCATCTTGGGAAAGAGGTAAGAAAATAATTCCACCCCATAGGGCCAAATCCTAAGGGTTGAACCTTATAGGGTCATCCTTCCTTCTTCTTTTTCTTTCAATTTTTCAGTTTATTTGAGTACTTTATGCCGAACTTCTTCTTGACTTGCTTCACATACGTTTCTTCTCAGGTTATTGTAGCTTTTCTTTTGTCTTCCGAGCCCCGTTACTTGGATTATATCTCGGTAGAGTTCCCTCGGATAATAAAGAAAAACACAATATTTATTGACAAAGAAGCATCCGTTCCGAAAAATTAATTTGTGGGGCATCAAAATTTTTGAGGTACACAAAAGATAATCCCCTAGGGGGCCGAACCCTATAGGGGAAATAAAGCCATTTTTTTCACCCTAGGGTGGCCGAACCCTAGGGGTGGCCGAACCCTCGGGGAGCCGAACCCTATTAAACAATTTTTTTTTTGTAGGAGGCCGAACCCTAGGGGGCCGAACCCTAGGGAGGCCGAACCTTGGAGAAATATCACCAAAATTTGAACATTGGGAATCGTGATCACTATTTTGACCATAACTTTTGTTTCGTTTGGAGTCTCGGGGCCCATAATATATCAAAACAACCGTATCAACGAGTACTTCAAAAATTATGGCCATCGGCCATGACACATACCAAAATAGCCCAAAAAATGGCTCCGAAGGATGTATTTCGGTTGTCCGAAGTTTTTTGGAAAAATTTCAAATCTTGTTTTTCTTTCATAATTGTGATTTTGATCCTTCTCTGACTTCATTTCTTCTTCTTTTCAGGTATTCTCAAGTGAAAATCTCATATTCTCCCCTTGTCATGGTAAGCCTACTCAAGCTCATATGCTTAACTTGACATCCTTAGTACTCTTATGTGGAGTCTTCCTTATTTGCAGGCCTCGTCTACCGGATGCTCTGAAGACTTGAAGACTTTCAGGATAACTCCTTTCGTCAATGATTGGGGAAAGGCTCCCTTTTTTGGGGCTTTTGACACCCTTTGGGAGCGAGTCCGGACTTACGATTGCACAACTTTTCCTTCACCAGATAAAGAAGGCTTGTTTCTTTATGTCGCAGCTTGCGAAGGTTGGGACGACTTCCCCCATTCCGGTCGCATTCCCCGCATGTGCATAGAGAAACAAGAATATCCTTTCAGTCCCTTTCACTTCCTGTCTGACTCATCTAGTCGTCTTCAAGGATGGCAACATTGGACTGACGAAATCCTCGAGAATGTTGAGTATAAGGCTATACTAAAGAGCGCGGGCATATATCGCTGCATTCAGCTATGTAGGGCATTCAGCTATGTAGGGCATTCAGCCATGTAGGGTATTCAACCATGTAGGGCATTCAGTCATGTAGGGCATTCAGCTATGTAGGGATCTACGTATCATGACGCCCTTACTGTGTTGATTTTTCGCGGGTACTTTTCTTCATGCACATTCATTACTGTTTGGGGGAATTTACCCATACTCTAGAGTATGTTTGCTTCCTTTTCTTTTTTCAAATTATGTTCTTATTCTAGATTATATATATCCTACAGTCTTCCTGTTGTTGCTTCGGCTTCTTGTAGCCCATCCAAACTGTCTCCTAGGGATACCAAGTACGTTGCGTACTTGATAGAGGCTTTCAGGCGGGCTGACAATTATACTTCATGATTTCATGGTGACACAATCCTTTCAGACTTCGTCTCGGGTACCTCCTCGAGTTCCTCCCCCAGGATCCTCTGCTGTCGGGGAGATGAGAGTTACTTGCTCTAGAGTAAATCTGAGGATCCTTGTTTTTAGATTGCCAAGAATGATGATGATAATGATGATGATGATGATGATGATGATGATGTTCCCATTGGATTTCTTATGGGCACGGCAAGTGAGGTGGCGACCTCCACTACTTGTGAGTCTCCCTGACATAACATGATTGTTGTCGAGTCCTCCTCACCTCATGATGATCGTGTTAGCCTTAATGTTGACGATTCCATGTCTGATGTAGGCTTAGGTCCTGTTGTGGTTAGTACAGTTCCATCTTCACGCCCACATATAACGTCTTCTCATGATAGCTTGGAGGGTACCGGTGACACCCATGTTGATGCTGATGCTATTATGGCAGTTAATCCTCCTCCCCCGAGGGGGAATCCTTCGAAACCTATTGTTGATTTCTATCCTCCCCAGAAGGATTCTCCCGAGGCTTCACCTGAAAGGGAGGGTACAGTTGCTAGTGCGTTGGGTGGGGTCATCGATGTTTTACTTTCTTTGCCAGTTGAGGAGCTCGCCTTATTTGACTTTCTTCATCTTGATTCTGCCACCTCGCCTTTTAGTAACCTCGGCTATCCACCCAACAACAAAGATGTCGTGGAGTTACAAGCATTCTCTAAGCCCGTGATTTGTGCAGCCCCTCTCCCGATGAATATCTTTTCGTGCTGGGCTGGATCTCCTTACTTCTAGGTATGACTTTTTGTTATTTCCTGTATCAAATAACTCATTTATATGTCATTTATCATAATAGAGTTTCTTTAGTATTATTGATTGCATTTAACTTGAATTTTCCTTAAGACCCAATGTTTAGCATTGAATCATAAGTTATTCAAATTAATACTCCAAGACAACAATATTCATAATAGTGATAGTAAACAAATTTTTTTTTTATTTATATTTTTTTTAACATGCTTTTTTTTCGATTTCTCGCAAACTAACACTTGAATCCATACTTTTAAAACCGAAGAATATTCAAGTATAAGTGAAAGTTTGACATTTTTATTAATAATCATATTGCTTTTAACGAAAAACACAATGTTTCAAAAAATTTCATATAAATAATAGATTTTGCTTTTGTCGGATAAAGCATAACGTTCGCCACTTTTAGAGATAAAGTGTAACTTTCTCGGGTTTGAGGGCTTATAGTCAGGTGTCTCGCTTACTTTTAGAGTTGAAAGTATAACTTTAAGGACTTATAGTCAGGTGCCTCAATTACTTTTAAAGTTGAAAGTATAACTTTGAGGACTTATAGTCAGGTGCCTCGATTACTTTTAAAGTTGAAAGTATAACTTTGAGGACTTATAATCAGGTGCCTCGATTACTTTTAAAGTTGAAAGTATAACTTTGAGGACTTATAATCAGGTGCCTCGATTACTTTTAAAGTTGAAAGTATAACTTGTCAGTTCCGAAGTGTGTAAAGTCAGGTTCTTCGGTTACTTTTGAAGTTAAAAGTATAACTTGTGCCTTATCCCTTGGTACGTCGTGCCAATTGTTTGACCTATAGGGTTTCATAAGCGCTTAAGTTGCATGCCTCGTCACTTGGTCATCCAACTTCTTGGCAAGTGCAATCTACGAGGACTTGGCCACCATTTAGAGTGGACCACCATCTTAGGTGGATTTTTTTATTCGTCAATTCTTGTGTCTCCTCCCTTGGTCATCCAATTTCTTAGCAAGGGATACTCTTTGAGTACTTCAACCACCATTTTCTAGTGGACCACCATATTGGGTGGATTTTTGATATTCTCATCTTTACAGTTCTGAGATCTTTCGATGGTAGAGCCAGTATTTGGGTTGTCCATAGTGTGCTCCCTAGAGGCCGAACCCTAGGAGGGGAACCTTTGAGTTTTTTTTTTTTAATTTTCCATCCTTTCGACTTCTTGGGCTACACCATGGGTAATAATGTTGCATGCTTCTTTTCCTTTGTGATTTAGAAGTGGCTTTTCACACACGGTGCTTTTCTTTTCACAGTTCGATTTCTCCGGCTGCCAGCTTCTCATGATATAACCTCCGCAGACTGTAACAGTCCATAGTGGAATGTCCTGCGTACTGGTGGTATACACAAAAATCTGGTCTTCTTTTCATCTCTTCCGTCACCACAAATTTAGGCTTTGGAGGTTTCACCACTCCATGCTCAACCCATTGGTCGTACAGGCCCCTGAATGCCTTCTCACTGCATGTGATAGCCTCTGGAACTGGCATCCTGGTATACTTGCCCCCAAGTTTTCCTTCACTTTGTTCAAAATTTCTCTCGTTCTTCTCCCTCTTGCCCCCTTGTGGGTTTGACTGAGAGTTAGCCAAAGCCACAGTTGCTGTTCTCTTACCCTTCCATGTAACCATCGCATGGTTGATGGGCACTGTCATGATTCCTCCCAAATCTTGTGCGAAGGATGAGAGAGTCGCAAATGAATCACAGGCCTTTCTAATGAGATGGGGGCTTGAAGGAGTCTAGAGCACCATTGTTGCATATGCTAACCAAGTTCTTCTCCTCAATTGGCTCGACACACTTCTGTGCTTGGGCCCTGAATCTGTCTACATAATCTGACAGCTCCTCATTCGACCTCTGCTTGAATCGCATCAGCTCTACAATAGTTACCTGTTTCTGCACATAGAAAAATTTCTTAAAAAAATGCAATTTTAGATCATCCCAATCATGGACTGATACCTTCTTCAAGTTGTAGTACCAACTGAAGGCACTATCCATCAAGGTCTTATTGAATTCTCTCATCAACAGATTGTGGTTATTCACCTCATCATAGCCTAACCATGGAGACATCGACTCCACGAACTTGGCAATATGTTCCCTAACATTCCCTTTATCCCCGTTATATTTTGGGAACTGCGGGGGATGCTCAATATACCCTGCCGAGTAAGGTTGTCTCTGAACGTGTGCCGGGTATGGTGGAGTAAAGTCCAACTCTGAAGGTCGGGCTGTTTTCTTGCGAAATTAATTGATCACATCGATCATATCATCTTTCGTCACATACTGGCTTGTGGTATGAATTTTTTGAGGGGTTGTGATGTATTGATGCATAGGTGGTGTGTATGGTAAAGAAATTGGCTGGTATACACTTGTATCCTGCACAATTTGTATCGGTGGTGCTTGTTGGCTCGTTCGTTGAATGTGGCTCGGGATGGTTGGTATCTGCACTTGGGAAAATACTGGGAGAGTGGTCGGGATGATGGTGGGCTGAGGTTAACTTGCTTCCACTCTGAGTTGTGGCACATAACCACTGTTTTGGGGCTCCAAGTTGATGATTGGAATCGTCTGACTCTCCGTTGTTGGAGGCACAGTCTGATTCTCTTTGGTGTTGCTGTTGTCCTCCACTTTTGCTCATTCCCCTGCGAACTTCCTGGAAACATAGCCCTGACAGTGGGGATTTGCATCAACTGCTGGCAGAAATTCCCCATCTCTTCCTGCTTCCTCTACATTTCCAGCATCATGGTCATCATCATCCCTTGGCCTTCTCGTGCCTCCTGTAATGCCTTGAGCATTTCTATCTGCACAACATTCGCAGTTGTCTGCGCTCCCATTACTTCCTCACCTTGCCTTCCCGTGTTTGTCTATCAAGCACTGGTTTGTTGTTGATCAGCCATTTGAGGTGATGTTGAACTTCCTTCTGAAACGTCTTCTAAGATGGGTTGATCAAAATCCAGATTCGCGCTTTGGAACACGGGATTTGCTTGCCTTAAAATCGGGTCAGGTGAAGTGATGCTTGTTATCGGTGAAACTCTTCCTGTAATTCTCCCACTTCGAGTTGTGGGCATACCCTTCACGAATTCTACACCTCCCCAGCAGAGTTCCCAAATAAATGTAGGTAAAGAAATTACACCTTGCTAGGGTTAGGGTTTCGTGTTAGCTGGAGAGGAGAGAAATCCACGAAGAGCACGGAATTGATTGATTGATTGAAGAGGGGAGAAGAACAGGTGGACGATTACTCCAATGACACGTGGCAGAACTCCTAGAATTCAGAAACCGGGTTAGGGTAGCAGGGATTCCAAGAGCCTTCTTGAGCCTTCGAATTAGGAGAGAGTTCCAAGTGTATTGAGCTTCCAAGAGTCTAAGTATAATGTCTTGAGAGCGATCCCCTTTTCTTAGAATAGAGGGACTATTTATAGAGCTTGCCTGGGAAATGGTCACATGCCAGGCACATCTTTTAAGGAAAATTCCAGAAATACCTTTTAGTCATGTTTTATAGGGAAAATTTCAGAAATGTCCTTTAATTATCAAAGTAATGCCCAAATTGCCCTGTTCTTCTAGCCACAAATCCAATCCCCCAATCAATTCCTAAAATAGGTCGCATCCACGAGTCTTCTGCCTTGGAACACGTGGAGACTTTCCCGGGTCTAACGCATTTAATTAGGTTTTTGTAAACCCTAATTTGTACATTTAATTAGGTCACATAAACCCTAATTTTCACATGGGCCCACAAGTTTCATAAAAGAATATATTATCTACAACTTTGGAATTCCCCAATGTTCGAATATAAATCCTGACAGGCTTGATCGGACTCCTCATATTGGGCTCGGCCGAAAGGTCCATCATTCTTAGTGGAGTATAAGAGGACTTTCAGTCCGAAAAGGCTTGGGCCAGTATTCTAAGTCCTTATGGTTCCTTACTGGATAATATTTCTATTGGATCAAGGTGATTAAATCCGGGTCCATTAAGGATTCTAGGCAGAGCACTCCTACTAGGAGTAGTAACCAGCCAAGTGAATCCTATAAATATTCAAATAACAATGAAGACAAGGTACGATACTATTTACCCTACTAAATATTGAGCTTCCATTGTTAACGTATCTAAAACCCGTTACTCACTCTCACACCGGAGGAGTCCAAGGCGGCCCAAGCCGTCGGGACTTTTGTGCAGGTACACATCCGACGAGTGGATTGGAAGGAGGGCCTTTTAGTAGTAATCTGTTTTGTTAACAAGAGCAAGTTTGTATGGCAACTTCACGCTCACAGCGAAGCCACCATGATCATAACGAACCAACTCAGTCTTGATCGCACCATGAGACGGCAGTAGAGAGGGAACAACGTCTCCAGCAGATTCTCGACCAGAAAAGAGCTCTAGATCTCCAGTAAGAAGAGCTTGACAAACAGTACATGGAATTGAATGAAGCGGGACAGAATCTGTTGAGCGAGGGAGGCTCGACCTCCCGCTCTATTCCCCACCGACGAAGAGATGACCGATCTCGCGGGCGGCATCAGGATGATAGTGTGGTCCACTCCGAAACCATCTATACCAGAGATCTAAGAAAACGAGCCCAGTCACCGTCAAGAAGGGACCGTCGTGAAGGTTCCCGAATAAGCCATGAAAAAAGTCACACAGGAGAATCATCTCCTCGAAGGGCTATAAATCAACCTCCCGGGACAAAGAAACCTCGGTCCTCTCCTTTCACCCGAGACCTGGCTAACGCGAAGATCGATAGAAGGAATAAAGTCCCCTCGAACCTGGAGATGTACGACGGAATGGGAGACCCCCACGACCACACCTTCACTTTTGAGCAGGCCATGCTCTTCCATGGTCATAATGAGGCGGCCATGTGCCATCTATTCTTGTCCACCCTGAAGAAAACTGCTCGAGAATGGGTTATCTCCCTTCCTCCTACATCGGTGAGCTCATGGGACGATTTACAAGAACAGTTCCACACCCGATTCGGCAGTAATAAGAGGCGTGCTAAGATGATCACGTCCCTCATGCAGGTTAAGCAGAGGCCGAATGAGACACTTCGGCAGTATATTAAAAGATTTCGTGAGGCCGTATCCGAAGTCAATGACATAGATCTGAAGCAGGTTATCCACTTCTTAACCATGGTATTAAACGTGGATAAATCTAGTAGGTTGATCAAGGAGATTATCTCTAAGGCACCCGAGTCTCTACCCGAAGCCTATGACAAGGTAGATAAGTTCGTTGAACTAGAAGAGGCGCTTGCTAACCATCGGGGAACCTCGAAAAATACAGGTGATTTTCACCAGAGAGATCCCCGAAGTGAAGACACTGATAAAAAATACAGCGAGAACAAAGGGAATGGCAAGAAAGATTTCCATGATAATCAGCAACGAAAGAATGGAGGCCCGAAGGAAAGAGGGAATCGAGATAATGACAAAGACTACACCCCTCTGACCTTGAGCTGAGCTGTCATAATCAAGGAAATTAAGAATCAGCCTTTCTATGAAAAGCCCCCGAAGATCCGAGTCTTCGCCAGACAGAAGAACGGAGATAGGTATTGTAATTACCATGAAGCTAAGGGGCACGACACTGAGGAGTGCTATCAGTTGAAGGATTTTTTGGAAAAGCAAGTACGGAATGGTAATTTGGACTGTTATGTTGCTGATCAGTATAAACCGAGTCCTTTTGATCGGATAGCCCCACCACCACCTTCAGGTCCCGCCAAGGGAGTTGTAGATGTTATCTCTGGAGGACCGATATCAGCTCTTTCTAATCGAAAAAGAAAGGCCTTCGCCAGAGAAGTTCATCAAGTGACTGGGCAGCCTAAAGCCACCCCAACCGAACCCATAACCTTCTCCGATGATGATTACCCCACGGAAATAATCATGCCACATCAAGATGCACTGGTTATCACAGCCCAAGTCGGAACTATGGATTTGAAACGGATGCTGGTGGAGAATGGGAGCTCGGTTGATGTCCTCTATAGTCATGCGTATAATCGACTGGATCTGGGGGGAAGGAAGCTGGAGATCTGCAATGAGTCCCCATTATATGGCTTCGGAAACAATCCAGTCCGAATAGCGGGGACGATAGAGTTACCGGCGATCTTCGGCACCGCTCCTAAACAGGCCTCTATCATGATAAGATTCTATGTGGTCCAGGTGGAAAGTAACTACAATGCTATCTTAGGGAGGACGACTCTGTCAGCTCTGAAAGCGGTCACCTCGATCCCACATCTGAAAATGAAATTTCCTACCGAGAATGGGATCGGTGAAGTTGCTGGCGACCAAGATCTATCCCGAAGGTGTTATCTTCAGACTATTCAGGCAACTTCGGTATGGGTCAGTAAACAGAAAACCACAATGAAGATTGAACTAGAGCCGTTTACGGAAGGAGGCCTAGAGCCGATAGCAACGCCTGTTGAAGAGACTGAAGAAATACCCCTATTCCGGGAAGACGGCACGAAAATAATACGGATCGGTACTGGTTTGCAGGCGAATGTCAGAACCAAACTCATCAATTTAGTCAGATAATACTCAGATATCTTTGCATGGACACCAGCTGATATGCTGGGGATAGACAGGACTATGGCCGAACATAAATTGAGTGTTAATCCTAATCACAAGCCAATTAAACAGAAAAGGCGAAATATAGCTCCCGAACAACAAAAGGTAATTGATGAAGAGATCGAAAAATTATTGGCTGATAACTTTATCTATAAATAACTTATTCAGAATGGCTCGCCAATGTGGTACTGGTGAAAAAGCATAATGGGAAGTGGAGGATGTGTGTGGACTACACATATTTAAACAAAGCATGTCCGAAAGATTATTATCCTCTCCCGAATATCGATCAGTTAATCAATTCTACTTCGGGATACACTTTAATGAGCTTCCTGGATGCTTTCTCCGGGTATAATCAAATTACCATGTACAAACCAGATATCCCGAAGACATCCTTCATCACACATCGAACAATTTGCGCCTACAAAGTCATGTCATTCGGTCTGATCAATGTCGGGGCAACTTATTAACGGATGATGAACAATGTATTCAGAGATCAGATCGGAACAAATATGGAAGTCTATGTGGATGATATGATCGTCCGAAGCATGGGGGATGAAGACCAAATATTAGATTTGGAAGAGTGCTTTCGAAATGTCAGAATCCACAACATGAGACTTAACCCCGCTAAGTGCACTTTTGGCCTTGGGTCAGGCAAATTCTTGGGGTACATGGTAAGCCGAAGAGGGATAGAGGCAAATCCCGAAAAGATATCAGTTATCCTCGAAATACAGTCCCCATAGAGTTTCAAAGACGTTCAGAGATTAACTGGCAGACTCGCTGCTCTTCGGAGGTTCGTAGCCCGATCAGCAAAAAAATGTCTTCCCTTCTTCGGGACATTAAAAGGGGCTCAGAACCAGAAGACATTTGTTTGGACAGAAGAATGTCAGGTTGCCTTTGAACAAATTAAAAGATATATTTCCTCCCCTCTAATCTTTAGTAAAGCTCTCCCCGAAGAAGATTTGCAGTTATATCTGTCGGCGACACAATTAGCGGTCGGATCAGCTTTGATAAGGGAAGATTCGCAGGGTCAGAAGCCGGTTTACTATGTAAGCCATGCTCTTCAGGATGCAAAAACTAGATATCCAAACCTAGAGAAGTTGGATTACGCTCTGATCATTTCCAGCCGGAAGCTTTGGCATTATTTCCAAGGGAGGACAATCACAGTACTCACAGATCAGCCTCTTCGAAAAGTGTTGTACCAACCTGAATCTTCGGGGAGATTAGAGGCATGGGTAATAGAATTGAGTCAATTTAACATTGATTTTCGCTCCAGGACGGCAATCAAGGCACGAGCCCTTGCCGACTTTATCGTTGAGTGTTCCTTCCCCGAAGAAAAGGAAGCAGATCCAGTTAAAACATCTGACCCTTCATCTGAAATAGATTCAGCTTGGACCCTATATGTTGACGGGTCTAGTATTGGGTCCCGAAGTGGAGCAGGAGTAATTCTTACTTCGCCCGAGGGATTCAGAGTGCAACAGTCTATCAGATTCGGGTTCACAATTACCAACAATATCGCAGAGTATGAAGCGCTTATAGCAGAACTGAAGTTGGCCCGAAGTCTAGAAGTGAAGAATTTGGTTGTTTACTGTGATTCTCAGCTAGTGGTGAAACATGTACTGGGGGAATATGAGGCCAGAGAAGCGCATCTTCAGGCTTATCTTCAGCTCGTACAGACTCTCCTTACTCATTTTCCCAAGTATCAAATTATCGGGATAGTTAGATCTGAGAATACGATGGCCGATGCACTTTCAAAGTTAGCGACAACCGACCAGGGAGATTTGGAGGGTTCAGTCTATTTGGAAAATTTGCAACAACCGAGCACAATGGTCCAAACTGTGATGGACATCGAATCCGAAGACTCCTAGATGACCCCTATACTCAAATTTCTGAAAAATGATGAGCTACCCGAAGATAGAGCATTGGCCCGTCGGATAAAGTTCAAATCTGTAAAATACTGTGTCATCGAGGATAAATTATACAGAAAATCCTATTCCTCGTCCTTACTCCGATGCCTTGATCCGAGAGAGTCTGACTACGCCCTTCGGGAAGTTCATGAGGGAATCTGTGGAGATCATGTAGGGGCAAAGACATTGGCACACAAGATTTTAAGACAATGATACTTTTGGCCGACCATGCTTCAGGACGTCAAGGACTTCGTCAAAAATGTCATAAGTGTCAGTTGTTTGCTTCGGTACATCACCAACCTCCCGAAGAGCTCACTCCCATACTATCTCCCATACCTTTTGCAGTTTGGGGAATAAACCTCCTCGGACCACTTCCTTAGGGAAAAGGTCAGGTAAAGTTCATGGTCGTGGCAATCGAATACTTCACTAAATGAGTTGAAGCCAAACCGCTGGCCAAGATTACCAAGAAGCCATGCCTTCAGTTCCTTAAAGAACAGGTGGTTTACCGGTTCGGCGTTCCGAAGGTTCTAGTTTCGGACAACGGTCTTCAGTTTGTGGGGAAAGAATTCGAAGGTTTCTTGACAGAATTTCATATCCAACACCGACGGACTTCGGTAGCCCATCCTCAAGCAAATGGCCAAGTTGAGATCACGAACAGGCTCTTGTTAAATGGCATAAAGCGAAGACTTGAAGAAGCAAAAAGAGTCTGGCCCGAAGAACTCCTACATGTCCTATGGGCTTACCGAACAACACCTCGAACTACAACTGGTGAGACACCATTCAAGCTTTCTTATGGGACCGAAGCCTTGATACCTATTGAGATTGGGATACCCTCCTCCCGAGTCCAAAATTTTGACAAAATGCTCAATAGTGAAAGACTTCGGGAAAACCTAGATTTGCTGGAAGAGGAACGTGACGCTGCAGTTCTCAGACTAGCTACCTATCAACAACGTACAGCTCGACACTTCAATAAAAATGTCAAGAGTAGAACGTTCAAGATAGGGGATTTGGTCCTTCGGCAAGCGAAGGCATCTACGCCTCGAGAAACTGGAAAATTAATGCCTAAATGGGAAGGACCTTACAAGGTTATCGAAGTGTTGGGATTGGGAACCTATAGACTTCAGCGAATGGATGGGCAGGATATCCCGAACACATGGCATGCTGCTCGGCTTCGAAGATATTATCAGTAATTTTAAAGCCTTATGTACTTAGTTTCTCTTGAGGCTAGAATCTAAGCCGATTATGTCATCTTTTCGAAATAAATGAGAACTCTTCCTATATTTTATCTTTGTGTTTACTGTTTCAACATACACTTTAAATACATCTGCTAACCTTATTAGCTGACGGCTTAAAAAGGTTAGTCCGGGGAGAAGACGTATAAGTAAACAGTCACACACATAGATAACGAGAGCTAACTCGTGAGAAAAGATTGATTGAATATTACAAACACTAAAAATTTACAAAGTACAAACACTTAATAAAAAGTTTGGATTACAGAATGAAAGTTCAAATTACAAATTAGTTATCGGGGATAACAATCCCCAGGGCATCAGGATCATGGCCTTTCCCCCGCACCAATTCTCGGGCAAACTCGAAGCCATCATTGAACTCATTCACTACAGCATCCTGAACATCTTCATGGAATTGGTCTGAGGTCTTGTACTCCTCGATAACCTTCTGCCGAAGACTTGGTGCCAAAACGTTGGGTGATGCGGGGGCAATAGGACCCCTCAGCCACTCAGCTTCTCTTGAAGTCGAGCCTTCAATGACCGATTGCACATTCTCCTTCATATTCCTCATTTGGTCAGTTTGAAGGCGAATCGTATCATCTGATTGGTCGAGTTGCTCCTTCTGCCTCTGGATAAGCAATTTAAGCTCTTTATTTTTCCCCTCTGCTTCCTCGGCCCGTTTTGTGGCAGCCTCAACATGTTTGGCGGCCTCTTCGGCTCGGGCCTCAGCTTCAGCTATGCGGGTATTAACCGTAAGCAATTGGTCCCTCAGGGCTGTCAGCTCTTTGTTAGTCTTCACCTTCTCCGAACGCATTGCCTCGTAATCGTTCTTCATGAGGTGGAAACTAATGTGCTGGGCTCGGAGCTGAGTTCGGACCTTAAGATGCATCTCTTTAACCCCAGCACATTCTTCGGAAGACTTCTTCAAGTCATGCTCCAAGGTCTTCACTCGATCAGAGACCTGGATAAGAAGGTTGTTTCCCTGCAGAATCACATTTGGGAATTAAGGGATAAGAAGTGAACAACAGAGGATGTGCATTAAATAAATTTACCGACCTCAGCATGACAAGCAAATAACTTCTCCATCAGAGCCTTTGTATCCCCCTGGTCGACCCTAGTAGTATCGAGGAGGATCTGGGATGCCTCTAGTGCTCCGGCGGATGTTCCCACACCCTCCGCCCTCGGTTGTTCTATGGCATTAGGGGGAGGGGTGGGCCCTCTCTGCTTCTTCTTCCTTTGCAAAGCCTCTTCCTTGGGAAGATGAGACTCTGCATCAAAGGAAGCTGTTGTAGCCAGCTCCTTCGGGGCAAGGTTGGAGGACCCCCCAGTCGTCGAAAAAGGTTCGATCATGATCATCCCGACTGGCTCGCCTCTTACCTCAGCCGAAGACTGATGTACCAGCCTTCTCCTCTTGGCTTTGGGTTCCCCAACCTTCACTGGCCCTTCTGGTGGGGCAGACTTAGACGCTTCTTCAGCAGTTGCCTCGGGCAAGGCTGGAACTTTAGTACCCGAGGCCTTTTTGCTTCGGGCCATCCTTACTTTCTCGGCGCCAGATAGCCTGACCCTTGGGACTCCGGCTGCCTCGAGAATAGCTTTGTTATCAGCATTCTTTCCAGAGTCAGCCACTGCACAATCAAAAGATAGAATAGATTCAGTACTTCGTTAATTCGACCAGGATATGCATTCGGGAAAATAAAATAGACTTACAGCTATGCGCATGTAACCAATCTTGATCATTTAAGAGCAACCGGTTCCACTTCACCGAAGGTCGCTTGGAATATAAAACCTCAAACTCCTCCAACCTTCTTCGAGTAATCCGATTTGGATTTAATTGGTCTTTGTTCGGGTTTGACCAAGGTCCTACCAACTCGGTGTCCGTCCCCTTAATGAAAAACCAATCCCCATGCCATCCCTTATTACTGGATGGGGTATCCATGAGGGTATCCCTACCCGGGTTCTTGATTATTTGATAGAATCCCTTCTCTTTACAAGCGGTGAGGGAAAAGAATTGATAGAAGAAGTCTATGCTCGGGACTATGTCCTCAGATGAGCAGAAAACAATAAAACTATTTAAATAAATGAAAGAATTCGGGGATAATTGATTTAAACTGAGCCCGGTTGTGTGAAGGAGCTCGAGAACAAAAGGGCGAAGCGGAAATCGCACCCCGAAAAGAAATAATTGGCGATGAATCGGGATCCACCCCCCTTCGGGTTTCCAGTATACCCTTTCTTCACCTTCAGGTCTCCTAATTTCATATGATTCGGGAATGTAAAATTCCGTCATCAACAGATCAAAAAAGGGGTTTTTAATCGAAGAATGGATGTTAGCTACTCTATATTCTAAGGAGAAGTATTTGGTCCTATTATATTCCTCTACATCTCTCATCCGTTCTACAATCACCGGTTTCTATGGCTGTCCTTTAGGAATTCCGGTTTTAGCGACAGTAACTTCGTCTTCAACATGGGAAGACGAAGCTTGGTTCCTATTACCCCCGGCCCTAGAGAAAAGAAAGGAAGATGATGAATAACTTACTTGAGATGTTTAGAGAGTCAGGTGAGCAGAAGATTCCTAGATCGAGAGCGACGGCAAAACAGTTTCTTTGAAAATGGAGGATTGTTTTCTCTGTGAAAATACGGATTTACTGGTGGGAGAAATGACTATTGGATTCACTTTCCCTATATGAGTAAATATTCAACGGCCGAGATCATCCCTATCTAACGGATGGGGTTCTATCAGAGTGAAAGCAACGGGAACGGGTACTATTGAACCGCCATATTGCTTGCCAGCTGTTTCCCTAATCCCATTTTCAAAATTCAAATTTGCTATATACATTGGGCCGCTTATATTGGGGTAATATCAATGGGCCACAAGGCAGAAAGATTGGGCCTGGATGCACATCTGCAAACGAGATCTATCCACTAAAGAGGCCTAATGTTGAGACAGGTTCATTCGCCCTCGGGACGATACCTCTAAGGATCTCAAGGAGCATCCTCCTTCGGCTCTTACACTTTCGAGTGTCCGAGGAGAGTTACCCTTAGTCTGACGCCTTCGAGAGTCCCTAGGAGTATATATCTTCGGGTTAATGCTTGAAGATACGTGAAGAGGAATTGCCCTCGGCCTGATACCTTCGGGTTCCCGAGAAGATTAATTTTTTGTCCGTATTATAAGTTTTCGGTTGTTAAAGTCTCTAATTCACTCCCCCAGCACATATCTTATACTGAGACGGTAGGGGGCAATGTTCGGATATAAATCCTAACAGGCTTGATCGGACTCCTCATATTGGGTTCGGCCCAAAGGCCCATCATGCTTAGTGGATTATAAGAGGACTTTTAGTCCGAAAAGGCTCGGGCCAGTATTCTAAGTCCTTATGGTTCCTTACTGGATAATATTTCTATTGGATCAAGGTGATTAAATCCGGGTCCATTAAGGATTCTAGGCAGAGCACTCCTACTAGGAGTAGTAACCAGCCAAGTGAATCCTATAAATATCCAAATAACAATGAAGGCAAGGTATGATACTATTTACCCTACTAAATATTGAGCCTCCATTGTTAACGTATCTAAAACCCGTTACTCACTCTCACACCGGAGGAGTCCAAGGCGGCCCAAGCCGTCAGGACTTTTGTGCAGGTACACGTCCGACGAGTGGATTGGACGCGCGGACAGAATCAAGCGTTAACACCCAAACAATAACAGTGGATCATGAAACTGCCTTTAATGGTAGTTTGGTGGTTGAATTTGTAAAAGAACATGGGGTATTCGTAGTTAATTCAACACATTATTATGCTCAAGCCAATAGGCAGGCCGAAGCAACTAAGAAGTCTATCAAGTTCATTATGCCAAAAACAATCAGTGAATCCCCGATGGATTGGAATAATAAACTTTCAGAAGTTTTATGGGCCTTTAGGATAAATAAAAAAGAGAAGTACTGGTACTAACTCCATATTAACTCACATACGGGCAAGAGGCACTTTTTCCTACCGAGATTACTGTTAAATCCCTTAGGGTGTTAGAACAAAATAATGTTCCAATAAATGATTATCTTGATTCATTAAAAGCTAACCTGGTGGATTTGGATGAAAAAATGTATGATGCCTTAAACAACCTACAAGTGGATAAAGCAAATAGCAAAGTGGTACAATAAAAAGGTAAAATTTAAATCTTTTCAAACTGATGAATTGGTACGGAAAATTATTTTTCCTTTAGGAACTAAAACCCCTAAGTTGGGAAAATGGTCCCCTGCCTAGGGCTAGGAGTACCATTTAAAGTTCATCAGGTCCTTAAAGGTAAAGACTATAGACTTGGGTAGTAGTATTTGATAAAATTGAATTTAAGATCTAAACAGTTTAGACGTCTGAATAATGTAGAGTATCTGAATAGAATTGTATCAGAATGGGAAAAAATGTTATTTTATAAATAATTTTTTCAAAATGTCTTAATAACAATATTTTACCATTTTAACCCTCCACCCAATATATTCAATTTCAACAAAAAAAAAACTTCTCTATCTTCTTCCCTTCATTCTCTCTCTTCGCTCTGAGTTTAATCCCAGAAAATTATACAATTTGGGACTCTGTTTTTAGATGGATTCGGAGTTCTTCACAACATAACAAGTCGGAGTCAACAGAAAATTATGGTGCCTTATAAATTTATTTCAAATTTAACAATTCGAGAAAATTGACCCGTCTTTTCCAAAATCACTGAGGCTCACCAAGGAAGAATCTAGGGTTTTCTAGCAGGTAAGCTCAAACTCTATAGTTCGATTTATCTTCTATCTAGGCACCCATATAGATTGTTTATTGTACCCAATGGAAGCTAAGGAGAGGCAACGGAGGGATGGTGATGAAGAAAAAGAAAAGAAATACAGGGAGAGAGATAGAGATAGAAAGAGGGATAGAGACAGAGATCATTGAGGAAAAAGGGGGAAGGCATAGAGATAACAGAGAAAATAGGCAAAACGGGATACAAAAAGAATTTTGTAATAATAAAAAGGTTATTTTTGTCCAAAAAAATATAAACTCATTCAGATGTACCTCTAAATAGTTAAGATTTAATTTTGTATCTTACCGATTAAAAGACATTAAGAGGCAAAAAAAATTTTACCAAATAAATTTAACCTGTGACCGAATTACAGTCACTTCTATTAAGAGTCATTCAGACATAAATAAACACAACATTAATTCTATGGAAGGATCCATCCAATGACGACAGCAGAATTTTGTTTTTGTTTTTTTTGGGGGGGGGGGGGAAGAGGCGGCAAATTTTTATTATTATATAATTTAATAGTTAATATACTTCAAAAGTACATTTAAGAATAATTTTACATGCTAGATTTTCAGTCCATATCGTACTCTATCTCCCTTTGATGTCGGTGCATCAACATTTGGGAGTAGGCAAAGGTTCCATAACTTGATAATTTTCACCATTTAAAAAAAAAGAAAAAAGAATGAAGAGTCTTAACTACCTCTACGCCCTTCTTCCTCATCTACATTTTTTTAATTTTAAATGGTAATGAGTAAAAGGAGTATGGAAAGAAATACTTTTTATCTTTTTCAAAAAAAAATCTAAATCAATAATTTTTAACAAGCAATTATACAACCGTAGTTAATAACCATAAAATTTCATTGTTTCAATAAGACAATAAAACAAAACACAAGACAACACAATGACAAAGTAACAAAGTTATACACGGGAAGTTATAGCATTACAAATGCACAATATAACATATACATGCCAATTTGCAAACAAATAAAAAGACAAAAAAATAAAAAATAAAAAAGTAAAATAATACTACTTTTGTTCCAAAATATAAAATCGTTATGAATTTTTTAAAATCAAATTAAAATATTTTTAAACTAAATATTAATACAATGACAAATATGATAAATTTTCTACAAAATACTACAAATTAAAATATTTATATTACTATTTTGTAAATTTTAATAAATTGAATTAATTTTGAATTAGAGAATATTTAAAATTAATTTTAAAAAATGAATAATTCTATAATTTGGAAAGGAGAAACCGAAAAGGACAAAGTATTAATATAACACCCTGGATGAACTTGGTTGGTGGTCCATTAATGTTGATTTTTGAAGTGAAGTTGTAAAGATTTTGGAGTGGAGTGATGGAAGCTTTTGGAGTAAACTGACGGAGTCAGACAGTCTGCTATGATCGGACTCTAAAGAGTGGTTGAAAAAGAATTGAAGAGAAGAGATATGATTTGACTAGATACTCAAGACTTGTTTGAAATAAATAAATAAATTTAAGGTTACAGTAGTGTTTGGGATTCAAAATTAGATATTTTATATACTAGTTAAAAAAAGTCAAAAATCTGAAGGGGCCATGGCCCACCCCCACCGCTACATAGTGTTGCCATTGTATCCATCAAAAGTCCATCAAAGACTTGCCTAAAAAAATTACTACCTAAATATGGAGGATACATACGAAATCCCAAATATACCTGTCAAATAACTAATTTACCAAATAAAAATAAAGGTTTACCACACAAATGGAAATAACTTAAAAACTTTTATATATAAAAATGAGAGTCTTTACATGAAGTTCTAACTACAACCGTTAAATATTTGGTTAAATAAATTTAAAGTAAACCAAAATACTAATAGAAATAAGAAAGAAGGAACTTAAAAGTGCTATCGACTTTCTCGATAGGTTTAGGCAAGGTTTTAAAAATCGGATCGGCCCGGCGGTCGGACCGATAAAAACCGGAACCGGTCCGCCTTTCGGTCCGGTTTGGCTCAGAAAATCGGTTTTGGTCAAAACCCAGGTCGGCCCGTTGACCATCGGTTCAACCGGTGGTCCAACCGGTAAACCCGGTTAATTGACCCGGTTGACCCGGTTTTTATCTTTTTTAGTTTTTTTCTTTACAAAAAAAAATTTAATATTAAAATTAACCACTTTTATTAATATTGTAACTCATTTATTATGTTTTAGTTCATAAAAAATGAGATTTTTAAAATTTTTATTAAATACTAATAATATATTTTTATATATTAATGACGTCACCGGTTCAATAACGGTCCGACCATTGATTGGACTAGTGACCCACCCGCCCGGCACCCTTTTCGGTTCGATGACCGGTTCGAGTTTGAGAACACTGGGTTTAGGTTTCTTCTTCTCCATGTTTAGATTTTAAATTTCAGTTCCTTTCTCGTGTCAAAATAAATACATAATTATTTAATACAATAAATTATATTTATCCTATTAAATAAAGGGGACATGTGTTGAGTATCTATATTTTATTAATTTATTAATAAAATATAAATAAAAGGGAAAAGACTTAAATGACTTTTAAATTATGAAAGTACACAAATATTTATTAAGGGCGTCATAGACTTTACTGTAGGATCAATATGGTAACGACAGGTGTTAGATAAAATTGAAACGGTTGAGTGCTTGAAGTGATTAATTTCCTGACTCTTAGTAACCAGAAGTTTTAAGAAATTGAGAAGATCATGGACATGGAAGTTACACAACTTATTAGAAGGTGAAAAATTATAAATAGCCACATCTAGATCAAAAGAATCGACAAACTCATCATCAACAAATCAACAAAATAACTTGTTTTAGAGTTTTTATCTCACAAGTAAGAATACTTGTCGGGCGCATCGCTAAGCAGTTGTAAGGTAGGAATTAGTTTAATTTAATCTATTTATACAATTCTCAGTCTCCTATTATTGAAATTGTATTAGTTAAAAATAATTTTCAGTCACATGTTATTGAAAATTATACTCGTGTAACTTTTTTAATTGTACCGATCGTTCTGTGTTCCATAAAGTCCTTGAGTTTAAAACATTGAACACACAATTGCTTAGTACTTAATAAACACTTTTTATTATTAAATTATTTATTGTCTTAAATAATTTTTTAATAATAATATTAAACTAATATTTGATTTTTTGTCAACAGGTATAATTGTCTTTTGATTATAAAAATTTAAAGTCTTAAAGAACTTGAAACCTCCCTATTAATAAAAAAAATTGAAGTCTTAAAGAACTTGAAACCTCCCTGTAAATGTTTGTCATAAATTCTTTTTCCAAGTGCTTTATACACTCTTCTCTCTCATAGAAATAATTTCATAACCCACACGGTCTAGCGTCTTTTAGTTTAGCCCATTGGACTACTACCAATAATCATATTCAATCTCCACTACTAGGGGTGAGCATGGTGCGGTTTGGTGCGGTTTGAAGTTCAAACCGCACCCGAAACCGCTTAGGTGCGGTTTCACAAATCTAAAACCGCACATGGAATCGCATGGTGCGGTTTGGTGCGGTTTTAAAATGTGCGGTGCGGTTTTATTTGGTGCGGTTTCGGTTACAAAACCAATTGAGGTAACAAATTTTTATACAATTTAAATTAAGAATGAAAAACAAATTCCTCAATCTTTTAAAGTCTTTCTAGTATTCCTTATTTGAAATTAAATCAACCATTTCCTTGATATGGGCTTGGACAAATGGACAAATCAATTCTAAATGTATAGCCCACCACCCAATTTAGTCAGAGGAAGAAATGAACTAAAACAATGTTCACATGGACAAATATATTACATAACAATATGCATTATATATATATATATATATATATATATATATGCATTATATATAGTGAAGTTAGGCATTCTGCATTCATTACATTACATACAATGATATAAAATGTACTACATACAATATACATTATATATATATATATATATATATATATATATATATATATATGCCCTGCATACATGTACTATATATACACACATGGTGCGGTTTCGGTTTTATGCGTGCGGTTTTGACCAGTAACCAAAACCGAACCGTAAATTTGGTTTTTAACCCACCTAAAACCGCAACATACGCCGGAACCGTTGGTGCGATTTTAATTGGTGCGGTTTGTGCGGTTTTTGGTGCGGTTTCGGAGGCGATTTGGTTACTTGCTCAGCCCTATCCACTACACATACATTCACCCATTTTATTTTTACAAACAATTTCAATGCCTTCCTTATTGCCATTACGTCAGTTGTCACAAGGTTGAGATTTACCCCAAAAATTTTCACTTTGTGTGGTCTGGTCTATTTTCCACAACCAGTTAGTCAACCTCGCACAACACTCCAACGTACTGTTTTGACCCAACAGCGCGCACACACACACACACACACTCAGTTATATGTATATTGATTAGGAATATTTAATTTGTATGTGAGCAAACAATGAACAACACACGAATTTACAGGCTAAACCCCCAACCTTTTATTGCACCTTCAATAAACTAGGAATCTGCCCAAAAGCTTACAATATACAGAGGATGCATCAAGCTATCACTCTTTTCTGCTCTCTATCATACTTAATTTCGTGCACCAAACACTGGCTATTTAAAGCGTGATGGTCAGTTGACACCCCCAACTGCCAAGAGGTTTGCACCACTAATGTGCTGCCAACAAAGGGGTGACAGTTCCCCAAAACTGCCCATGACTAATAACTGTCAACAGGTGTCTTCAAGTCTTTAAGCCACGCATCTGAGTCCAAGCCATGCAAACTGTTGTCTGGCCACATCACCCATTATTGGTAACTGCCCTCAACTGCTGTTTGACAGTTTTTTCTCTGGTAACTGCCACAACTACTGTCTAACAACTTCCCCACTAACTGGTAACCACCCACAACTACTTTGCATGTTGTTCTCAACTGCTACCAACTTCCTGACACTCTGCCCCATTGTCTTGTGCAATCTGACATACCAAACTGCACCTCAACTACTCCTTAACCCAGCCCAAGTCGCAGCCCGAACCAACTGTGGATGCCAGCCCACTTTGATTGCCTCTACGTGCATCAGTCTTGCATGCTGCCCAGCCCAACATGTCAAGCACTATCTTGTGCACAGCCCAACACATTATGTTGTCACACAGCCCAACGCCCAGCGTTGTTTGGCACCTCACGTAGCCCAACATAGACCATCATTGACTAGAATTGAACTCGTGCAACATTTTGGCATGCCATGCCCTGCCTATGCCATGCCCCAATCTTTGCCAAGCCTTTGCCCCACAAGCCTTGGTCTTCATTGTTGTCACTGAATATTGCACCATTCCACGCACCAATTTCCCAACATTGCCATCAATGCCTTCCAAAGGTGCAAGGCATACGTGCCATTGTGCACACGCAGCCAAAAAAGGTCTAACATCAGCCATATTTGAGTCCTGCACACCTATTGGCTATTGGCCCCAAAAAAAGGGGCATGTTTGGGCATTGTTGGTCTCCCCTAACAACAATGCTAACGACGAATAGGCGGCTTGGATTGGATCAAAGACCCATTCATGAGTGGAGCATGACTTGGGCAAGAACATTGAATGTGGGGAAATTGAGTCCGTGTCATGCCAAAAAGGGTCTAACATCAGCCATATTTGAGTCCTGCACACATATTGGCTATTGGCCCCAAAAAAATTCCTTTAATCTCCCTAGATGATCTCTAATGCTGCGTTTGTGAGTTTGGACGGATGAAATGGGAAGGAAAAATATAAGAGGGAAAGAGATGAGAATGAATTATAATTTTTCTTTGTCTGTTTGTGAGTTTTAGAAAAGAAGGGAAGGGATGAGATTTTAATTATATTTTTTCTTGTTTGTGAGTTTAGAGGGGGGAAATGAAAGAGAAAATATTTTTATTTTTAAACTACACTATTACTATATTACTCTTACATATTAATGTAATAAATGACATGATTTATTTTGAAAGATTACTTTAGGTAATATAAAATATCTAACTTTCCATCATTTCTCATTCCTCTAAATGCTCTCATTTTTGAGCAAAAAATAAAATTAACTTTACTTTCAAATTCCTTCACTTCCTCCCTCGAAAAACTCAAAAACATGAGATTTGGAGAGATTTTAATTATTTTTCATTCTCTTCCTTTTCCTTATACTGCGTTTGTGAGTATTACTACATTATCCTTACATATAAATATAATAAATGATATGATTTAATAATGTCTATCTATTGAAATTATTTTGCTTAGTCTTTTTTTTTCTTGTTACACACAAAAAAACAAAACATTTGCTGAAACACAAATGATGTACTGCATTTGCAAACTGAGTATTTCACTAGGGAGTATAAATAACAAGGTAATTTTACATGGAACACATATTATAAAAATTAAATTAATAGACTATATAAAAGTTTAGTTTTGAAATTCAATTTTATAGTAATTAATCAATACGAACATGATTTGCATAAATATCATAACCCAAACCTATATACCAGTATACAAAAGTATTAAGCCCACAACAGTTTCTTTTATATATGCTTTCGTCCTAAAGAGGGGAAAAAAATTACACTAATTAGTATGTCTACATGTTTATTTTGACTGCTCGTATTTTCAAAATTTAGAATAAATATAATTGTGACTTATAATAGTTAGGGATGAAATTGTCATATTATTTATTTTAAAAGGTTATTTTAGATAATATAAAATAAAATTATAATTGTTATTTATAGTTAAGGACATGATTGTTATATTATTTGTTTTGAAAGGTTATTTTAGATGATATAAAATAATTAACTTTCTCATCCCTCCAAATCCTCTCACTTTTGGAGGAAAAGTTTTGGCAGTCAAAAATGAAATCAATTTTACTTTCAAATTCATTCTCTTCCTCCCTAAAAAAAACTCACAAACATAGAATTTGGAGTAATTTTAATTATTTTCCCTTCCCTTCCTTTCCATTCCCCTAGAAAAAAAACTTACAAACATGGTTATGCAATAATAAAAGATAAATAACTGGGGAGCATAGTGAATAATTGAGGGCGTGCTTATAAAATAGGCTTCATTTTGTTTTTTTTATGTTGTATTTGTGAGTTTGGAGAGATGGAATGGGAAGAAAAAATATAAGAGGGGAATGGATGGGAAGAATTATAATTTTTCTTTGTCATATTTGTGAGTTTTAGAAAAGAATGGAAGGAATGAGATTTTAATTATATTTTTCCTTTTTGTGAGTTTAGAAGGAGACAAAAATAAAATTAACTTTACCTTCAAATCTCTTTCTTTCCTCCCTAAAAAAAACTCACAAATATAAGATTCGAAGGAATTTTAATTATTTTTCTTTCCCCTCAAAATAAAATTTACAAAATAGTGTAAAAAATACCTTACAAACACGCTATAAGTACCCCTCCAATGCCTAGTCGGTCCGGGCTTGCCACGAGATGGTATTCATGATTTTCAAAGTAATGGAGTTATTCGCCTATCATTACTTAAGGGGGTTTCACGTAAATCTTAGTACAGTACTTGTGTTGTTACTGCTATTTTTATTCTTGACAGGATAATATATTATTTATTATCGAGGTCTTTAATTTACGTAAAAATAGATACCGGATTAATTAAAATAATTCCAACAAGTATGTTTAATGAGCTCTCTTTTTATTTAATTTAAATCTTCATTCACGTGATACATACATATCAGCATTCAGATGAAATAAACTTTGGAGACCGAGATGGAGGATTGAAACTTCGTTGTCTCAATTTTAACTCCGTGCATAATTGTGGTTAGATATGCTATTAATCCCATAATTCAAGAGGTGTATTTGTTTCACATTTCTCTTTAAAAAAATATTATTAGTTTAATAATTATGACATAATCATGAATTGAATTTAGGTCTGATTCGAATCCATTTGACTTACTTGAGATCAAACTCAAAATTTTTAAGTATTTTTTTCACATCAAAATGAACATCTTGTTCTTGTTCTTCTTTTCACTCTCATAATATTAAAATTTTCGCAAGATATATTTTTAAATAATTGTTAATTTTTTATAATAATTTTTTGTCTACAAAATTAAATATTTAGTAATTCATAAGCATATTCTATACAAACCATATATTATTAATAAAAACAGTGAAATGTAAAAGTGTTTGTCTAAGTTGTCATCTAATTTTAATTTGACCCTTTAAGTGATAAAAATTTAAATTAAGTCTTTCAAATGATTTTTTTAATTCAATTAACTCTTTACGTTGACTTCGGCTCTATTTTTGCTTACACTTGCTTACACACTAACTATGGTCATGACCAATTAAGGAGAGAATCCCCATGAATAATCATTCTCACTCCTAAGGAAAGCATTCCCACGAATAATATTGTCATTCTCATGCTTAGTGCGTGACCAAAAAATGAGTCAAAGTCAATGTTAGGATGATGTCGAATTAAATTGATCACTCGAATTATTCAATTAAAATTTTTGGCACTTAAACGATCATATTACAATTGGATGACAACTTAAAGGAATATTTGTACAATTCAATCTAATAAAAAAGACAGAAAGGACCCACGTTTGATTATTAATTCTGGGCAGGGGCGGATTCATTTAAGGGGCAGCATAGGCAGTTGCCCCTGTTGATTTTTTTTATAGGTATAGAAGCAGGGGTAGATACGTAAGTTAATACACTCAAGATGACAGATTAATAGAAGAGTTAAACTTGGAGAGGACAAAAAATATTTCATAAACCAATTTTAAATACCAGTACAGAACTTTTCTTAGTTTTAAGGCTTGGTGAAATCTTAAAAATATACACAGCATCAGCGTGTGAACATTGAGGGATTGTTTGATTCAAGTTTGAATTTTTTTTGTTATTGATTTGGTTGACTATAGTTACTGTTTGTTTGGTCTGATTGGGTTTTTGTTTTTGGGTTATTTGATCTTCAATTGAAAATGGGATCATTTTGGTTGAGAAGTTTCTGTCTTTTATTGTGATAGCTTACAATGATTTTGCCTTATTTTATAATGGAAAATGGAAAATGACTATGAGCCTTTAGCAACCCCTCATTTTTAGTTGTTATAATCATTTTACTTTCCTGCACCTAACTAATGGACCATGTATAATTTTTGGTGTTATGAGTATAAATTTTGAATGGTTTATTTCTCTTATTTCAAATAAAGTTTATTTGAAACTTATAAAAAAAAAACAAAAACTGGTTTATGCTTTAAAATTAATTCATGATTTTGTTTAAATATAGAAAGCAAATTTGGTTTAAGGTTTTAAGTATTTGGGGAATCATTCAAATTGAACTATGACAAGTAACCGAAATAAATTTCTAAATTGTATCTAAATATTTTTTATTTGAAATTTATGTTTTAGTTTGGATTATGAATATTTATTACAATTTGTAAACATTATTATGATTAGTTAATATTATGATTAATTTAAGTTTTTTTTATTTAATTTTAAAACAAAAATTAGTTAAAATCCGCCCCTATTGAAAAAAAATTCTATATTCGCCCCTGATTCTGGGAGAACACTAATATTAATTTATACGAGTACTTGTCATCATTTTTCCTTTGTTAATATCTATTGTCTTTAAAAAGACAAATTGTTGTGATTTTCTCATACTTATGTGGACCCAACAAATGGACACTACGATAGGGTAGGAGTTAGGTTTTCTAGTGATTATAAAAGTATTGTTTGATATGTGTCTCATGTAAAGTGTGTAAGACTACTAAATGAATATATGACTAGTCAAATCGGTGAACCTAGATAAATTTGTGTATTCTTTTATTTTTTTCATTCTTTAATTTATGTGTGATTCCGACCTTAAATCTAACACAAATTAATCCAATAAATTTGTAATTAAGTTAAAAGCTTTATAGCTATGTGCATTCTAAAAATGTGATTTTTGCAGTCAATCGATTGGCATTTGACAATCTTAGAATAGAAGATACACTTGATTCTTTTAATATATATATTAATATTTGAGATTTATATATGGTAATTTTAGCTATGACCCATATATGTCATATGTGCATGAGAAAATGGAATATAAGAAGACCCCCTAGTGGAATTCCCAATATTACTACGAACTACCTCCCGCTTTGAACGCTCTTCATACATATCTTTCTTTGTTTTGAATCCGTCCACCATATTCTTGGCTTCCTGCAACTCAACCCTAGATAGGAAAAGAGACGCAAATTAAAGAAATTAAGAGATAGATTCTTGATTTTCAGCTACCGTAATTGCCAAGAAAAAGATATAGAGATCTAGAAAGAGGAAAAAAAAGAAAAAAAAAAGAGAGAGGCATTTTGGGACAAGAAGATTAGAATGGAGGAGCAAAGACAAGGAGATCTTAGGGTTCCTATTATCTTTGCCGTTTTCTGCCTATTTGTATTAGCCGGTGGTGTAATCCTTATCCTATACGTTTTCTCACCGGATTCCTCCGCGCCTTGGTATCCCATGGCTGCATTGGTTTTGATAGGCTCCCCATGGATCTTTTGGTTCATGACCTACATTTACACGTGCATTAAATCATGTTACCGTCGAGTTAGCCCCAATATCGATAACCGTCAGATATCCAAAAGAACGCCACGTGCCGCCAGCACCAACACCGCGATGAATCGGACAGTATCAAGCAATAAGCCCGAAGAACAATCGAGGGATGGCAATGAAGCACCGCATATGCATTTTGGGGAGGTGGTTGTGCAAGGTGACCAAAATTCGGGACGAAATGGAGGAGAGTCGGGGTCGGTTGCCTCCTCGACGGAAATTGAAATGCCGTTAAACGTATCAGTCTCATCTTGATGAATATATGGTAAATCATGTTTTTGTTTCTTGGATTATGAATTTTGAGGCCAATATATTATTGGTTCATCTCCCTTTAAATTGATGGATAGACAATAAAATTGTTCTTCGAGAGGGTTGAAAATTAAGTGATGATAAAGAAGATGAGTGATGATTCAATGACGTGTACACTAAAAAGGAGGAGATGATTTGAGAAGTGTAGAAGGTAAATGTTATGAAATTGGAAATGATGATGATATTATGTGCTAGTATGAAACATTTGTATTCATTTGCTTAGCGCAAAAGAGAGAAATTTGTTCATTCAATATTTTAGATTTTGCCCCTAATTCATTGTTTTTGTATAAGAAAATATAATGTTTAGTTTTCAACAGGAACAAATTTTCGTTCCTAGTACAATATTTGTCTTTGTGGAGATCTTATTAATGTAGGTAGTATGCTTGTTCCACGTTTCTATCTTATTAACAATAAGCAATGACAAGTTCTTCATTAAATCTTTCGTAATTTTGGAGAAATAGCATGATCAATACTAAGGTTAATTGGCTTAATTACTACCTTGAACCCTTAAATATTACTCAAATTGCGCATTGCACCATAGAGTTTGATTTTTATATGAATGTTGAACCAAATAATTAAGCAATTTCTTTTCTTATTTTACGAAGTACTTGTTATACTCTTTGGATCATGATCTTTCCACCATTACTGTTGGACTTTGCTTCTTTGTAGGGTAAATCTTTTTGCCCCTCTAGTTTCGTTGGCTTCTTTTATCACTTTGTGGATGTAAATGGAATGGTGTGGAGATGGTCGGAAATCGATGAGTTTTAACAAAAACCCTTGTTAACTAACAAGGCAACTGGCAAACTTTGAAAATATCAAGTCATATATATATATATATATATATATATATATATATATATATAGCAATGCTAGAGACAAATTATTTTACAAACATTTTACAAATTGACTGATGTGACACTGTTGTATTGGTGATAGTTAAAAAAAATACCTCCTCACTACAACATTATCACCAATACAACAGTGTCACATCAACCAATTTGTGAAAATATTTATAAAATAGTTTGTGTCTCTAGCATTATTCATATATATATATATATATAGAGAGAGAGAGATGTCCTTTTGTTGAGTGATGGCAAAATGTTAACTTGCAAACACTACACTAAAATTCGTCGATGTTAAAGTCATTCTAGACAACAGAGTCGTCCTTTATATCAATCGTCGTTAATGGTTAGTTTGGTCCATATCCTGGCAAAGTGGTCGACGACAAACATGGTTTGTTTGTACGCCAGAGGAGAAACGTACAAAGTAGTTGATGTAAAATTGTTCTAGGCTTGACCTCAAAGTTGAGGGATACAAAGTCAACTGATTGTTCTAGCCTATTGCATAGTTTAGGCTTTATATAATAGACTATGGCAAGTTGGTAACTAGAAGGAATTAAACTAAACGTATATATATATCCATGATTCATCTTTCATGTCACCACTCCCACGTTTCAAGAAAAGAGACACTTCAGTTTTTTGAAGTTAATTGTGAAATTTTATATTTTAAAATTAGAAAAGTTATTTATTTTAGTTAATATAATCATAATTATTATAAATTATATGAGAAATACTACTAATTTTGTTATTTTAATTGTAGGAGAGGTAATAATTAAATCCTAGATGTAGTTCCCATCTATGAACTACCGATGCTTGAAATCAGGTATTTACATAACATCTCTTCTCATAATTGGGTCAATCAATTAGTAGGACAATTTTACAAGTCAATCAATTAGTAGGACAAGTTTACAAGTTTATAGGGCGTGTGGAGGTCTTGATGGCAATATTGTAGTTTAAATTTTGTTTGTTTTAAATTTATTTTATTCTATTTTTATGACAATTGTGATTCCACTTAATAAAAATTCTAAGTTCGTCAATCCACACACCACACATGTACAGCAAACACAACACACACTGCTCACACACCCATACCACACAATGCTCACACACCACATAATCTGTACACTCGCAGATCATCCACACACACACACATTGATCCAAAAAAGGGTTTCATTGTAAATTTATAAATTTTAAAAACATAATTTTATTCCAGATATACCCTTAAGTATAATTAGTATTCAGTTTAGTAGTGACTCATATTGTACGCTGTTTTTTTTTTGTTTCTCAAGTACACACCACTATTACAATATCAAAAATCAATTATACCTCATTAGAAGAGTAAGAATTAAATTTACAAATCAAACAAGCCTCACAATAAATGAAAAAATACAACTTCACAAAGAAATAAACTCACAAAAGTGAGAATCGAACTTGAGACCTAAAAATTACAAACTTCAGTCTTAACTACTAAGTTAAGATCTCATCGACGACTCTTTTTATACATGAAGTAAATTGTTGGTGCAAATGCAACTTTTTTTTTTTTTGTAACGAAGCGAGCATTAATAAAATTAAAACTATAGACACTTAAAGATCACTAGGGCATTAAGCATAGGAAAAACTGCAAGCACGGATAAAAAGTCAGCAAAAAAATTGCGGTTGCAATTTTTTTTTCAATATATATATAGATACAACTATTTCGGTGTCTCAGTCTTTATTGCTAAGAATAGGATGTCCAAGTCAAACATAATCCAGTAGGTTTAAGTCAAAAGCCCAATTCAGCTGATGTTGTCAAAACCCCAACTCCACCAGGCACTAAGGCCAAGGAATACTAATTCAATAAGTCCACCATATCTAGAGAGAGAGAGAGAAGTAATGCTACCCATACCTCCTGCCCCTCAATCAATTTTGACACTTCCCTCCTTCCGTTGAAGCCATCAACAGGTTAAGTACAAATTTCGCCCTGAAATTATTAATGCTAGAAAAAGTCATCAACTCACGCACGGGGTTCCAAAAAATGAGAGCTCTCCCAATATTTTTTATTGGTAAAGAATAGTCCAATGGGTTTTGAATATATAAATGTATTTATAATGAAATTTTTAGAAGTGCAGACTCTGCAGTGAATGTCATAAAAAAATGTATATATAGTACTCTTTTTTATCTGTTGATACACTATCATATATGCACTCTTTTTTTTATTTTTTTTTTTATTATCTTTTTCTGATCTTTTCTCTTTCTTTTATTTTTGATTAACATGTTCATAAAAATTGATTTTTTATGAAAAGAAAGTTAAGTTTTGAATATACCCCATAATAAACATACAAATGCATATATTCAACATGAAACGATATTAGCATATATAGAAAGGGGAAATGATTTATATATAAACAAATTTCACGACGAAATTGAATTACGACTGATGAGAAACTTTAAACGACAATATAAAGTAAATTAGTATATATTTTCTTAATTCATATTTATCCCTTATATTTATATATATCAATATTTTTAATTGACATAAATTTGTTGTCATAGCATGCTACAAGAGTCGCACATAAATGGTTCAATAAACAACTTTAAAATGTACTCCTTCCATCCCAGGATAAAAGTCCTAGTTGACTTTTTGCGTATATTAAAGAAAGAAGATAAAATGACAAAATTGTCCATATTTAAATTCACATTTAATTGCATAGTTTTTTGCACATGACTAGTGATGCTCCATAAATATGCATAGGGAATAAAAATATTACAATTAATACTAAGAGTATTATGGATAAATTATTGTAAAAAATAGATTATTTAAAGTAAATAAATATTTAATTTGGAATTACTTAATATAGTAATAAAGAATTTTATCTCGGAAGGAAGGAAGGGAGTATACGTTTTTTTTTTCTATAACAATTCACACCGGGAGAAAAAAAGGTAAAATAAAAAAAGAAGAAGAGAGTATTAAAATCACAACTCTAAAGCCACCATTCCTTCCTCATCAACCATAACCAAAGCCTCCCATATCTCCACAAACATAGCCATGAATTCAACCCTAATAAAACACCACAAATCCGTAAACTCCGATAACAACCTTGAGGAATCCATATTAATCCCCGGCTTACCAAACCACCTTGCACATCTTTGCCTCACAACTCTCCCCCCTTCTCTCCTCTCCGCCGTCTGCCGCCCATGGCGCCGCCTCATCTACTCTCCTTCCTTCCCTCCTTTCTTCTCCATATACGCCCTTTTTTCGACCAAAAATAAAAATCTAAACCTATCAAACTCAGTTGAATTTTTCTCTCTAGACCCTATTTCATCAACATGGAATCCCCTCCCTCCTCCTCCGTCAAATCCCCCTCTCCACCTCCTCCACCGCCACCCCTCCTTCATATCCCGAAACCTCCCTATCCAATCCATAACTGTCTCCGGCCAGCTAGTCCTCATCGCCGCCACCAACCACCACCTACTTCCAGCTCTTTCCCATCCAATAGTGTTCAGCCCTCTTTCAAATAAATGGTTCTATGGCCCACCACTGACCACGCCACGTCGCTGGTGCGTCACCGGCTCAGCCAATGGCGCAATCTATGTGGCAAGCGGTGTGGGGCCGCAATACCAGAGCGACGTGGCGCGGTCGGTTGAGAAATGGGACCTGAAGGGTAGGAAAAATAAAGAGTGGAAATGGGAAAAAATGGAAGGGCTCAAAGATGGTAGGTTTAGTAGAGAAGCGGTTGAAGCCGTAGGGTATAAAGGGAAGCTTTATATGGTGAATGTGAAGGGTAATGCAACTAAACAAGGGGCGGTTTACGACGTTTTGTCTGACCGGTGGGAGGAAATGCCGGCCGGAATGCTGGCCGGATGGAACGGCCCGGCCGGCGTGGAGGACGAAGAAGTGATGTATGTGGTGGAAGAAGAAAAGGGTGTTTTGAGAAAGTATGATCAAGAGAATGATTGTTGGGAAGAGGTGGTGGAGTCAGTGGAGCATTTGAAAGGTGCTGAGCAAATAGTTGTGGGTAGAGGGAGAGTTTGTGTGGTTTGTGCAAATGGTGGCGGTGTTGCGGTGGTGGATGTGGTGGCAAGGCCGGTGAGGATTTGGGTTGTGGATTTTCCGGTGGAAAAGGAAGTGGTTGCAGTTCATATATTGCCAAGGATGAGTGTGCCGGAAAATTTTTAGTTGCAACTTAAGGTAATTTGGTTTACCGGTAAATATTTTGTGGGTCTCACTTTAGTTGTTGCATATTTTAATCTTTGTAAAAAGCAAAGTATAAATATATATATTGGGTAACATTTCATTGAGTTTTAAATAATTTACCATCCCTGATGAATACCAGGATACCGCTGATCAATTAAAGAAGACTATTAAAATAATTAGACAGTTGATATCGTCGAACAATGATGATTATGTAATAATCAATATATTTTTAGTAATATTTTTATAATTATTACAACAACAACTAACATTTTAAAAGAGACTTATTTTTCTGATAATATAATTTTTACTTAAACAATATTAATCATGTTTAACGGATTAAGATTACCCTATTATATTTTTCATTCAATTTGTTATGTACACATCTAACTACACAAATTTTATTTCTAATAATATTATCAATAATACAATTATTTTCGTGAATATTATTTTATTGTCAAATATATGATTTTTATCATAAATATATTTTAAGAAAAATTAAGTAAATATACAGAAGAAATTATTATTTATAAAAATAAATAAAAATGGGACCGATGACAATTACAAAATCTTTGTGGCAGTAATGTGTATGAATTTTGAACCATACACGTCATATGCGTAACAGTAAAAGCGACAATTTGTTTACTCGAGAACTACAAATAGATCTTTCCAACGTACTACTAATTAGACATTTTGTCTCCTTTTGTTGATGTTCGAAATATGTAATTGTATTTATATACGTGCCATATGCATCATTGATTACTTCACAACAAGAAGACTCCAAAGCTTCGTAATTACCGGATAAGAATCCGTCGGTTACACATATTTTTTAATTTTCTTTAATATATAATCACTATGTTTTTTATTATTTGATGTTTTAAAAAAAAATATAAAAATTAAGAAATACAATTAATATTTTATTTAATTAATTAAAGTAAGTATATAATTTCAATATTACTCTTCAAAATTCAATAAATAAAATGAAAGATAAATAATTAAGTACTCCCTTCATCTCAAATTATCTGATGTTTTAAAGATTTTTTGTTATATCAAAATAATTGTACTTTTAGTGATAATTTTGGCATAATTATTGTATTTTTTAATAAGTGTGCAAATGGTCAAAAATACATATAATTTGGGATGGAGGGAGTATTTAATATAGGGATAATATTGTAAATTAAGTCATTAATGTTTTTTTTAAATTTACAAACGACAAATAAAAATGAACAAATTTCATTCTCTAAAAATACAAGTAAAAAAGAAAGGAGGGAGTATATTTAACAACACAAATATTACATTTAATAACACTTTTAGCGAAATAATTGCTTGCGACAAATTTTATTGTGTCGCCAATTATCTGAGATGAATTTTATTTAATTACTAAATATAATATTTGTGTCGCTAATCGTGTATTGAGAGAAGTTGAAATATTTGTATAATAAAGGCTATTAATAATGCTAGAGTAATAATTTTGTTGTTAGAGTAATATGTGTTGCTAAAAATTTAAAGTATTATTAAAACAAATATAAAAATAACTTGACGGGAGAAGTTTAATTAAACTCGTATGGACCGGTGTTTCGCTTTTTAACTAGACATATTTCACATTACTTATATATTTTGATAATAAAATTATTACTAGTATTATCACCGGTCATAAATATCAATCACTCATAGATATCAATCATCTCAATTGGAAAAAAAAGAGAGATCAAGAAAAAGAAAGAAAAAAAAGAGGCAAGAATGTCATCATTCATGGAATTAACGAGTTCTAGCACACTACATGTTCATGTGGAGGAAACTAAAAGACAGAGACATGTTTGGATAAAGTCATCAATTAATCTTATGCTCCAAGGCAAGAGTGCAAGATCACAAAAGGTAATGAATCATCACGGGTCATTGACTAGACTGGCGTGATTGATATATACTACTCCTCACGCTTAATATAAGTCATTTTAAAATTATATATAAATATTAAAAAAATAATTGTATAATATTAAATATAATATTAATTATTTATATTGTCTTTGTATTAAAAAAAGTATTATTTATTTGACAAAAAATAGTAAGAGAATCAAAATTATATTTAATATTTTGAGTAATATTAAAAACTAAACAATTAATGTTTATTTGAAATTCTCAAACGTTATATATTAAGAAACAAAAATACTTCTCTAAAATAACTTATATTAAGGGAAAGAGAAAGTACTGTTGAGTTTTAATGGTTCCAAATTGTTTGCATTCTGCCGACAAAAAATCATTTTAAATGTCCTTCAAGTTGACGCGTATGAAAATTACTTCAATTCTATAAACATAGTTTTATTTAGAAAAAATAAATTATTTAACTAAAAAAAGTTAATTTTTTTTCTATTAATAATAATATAAAATGATCTTTTTCAAGTATAATAACACAATTTTACTGTCATGTTATTATTACTGAAATAAACAATGATTATATAAGAAAAATGTTAAATTTATATAATTATCCTTCACAAAATTTTGTTAAGAAGCTCGACACCAAGTAGAGTGCGCTTTATAGGCCGGCTATAGTTTACACAAATATGCATGGTTCCTGAAATAATCAATGGGGAACTCTCAATTTCTCAACCACTCCCAACCCTACTTATTTATACCCTTTATAACTACTTCCATTTTTTCATTTTTATTGTTCATTCCGTCAGCAGAGTCTATCGAAACCTTTACTCTCTTGTGTTTGTGATATATGAATTATAAAGTGGTAAGTATTTTTTAAAATTAGACATATATTTTAGATACATTGAATATTAATATCTTGCGATCACTATTATACTTCTGACAATTATTAAAGATATATTTTAAAAAATAATAGTTTTTTCTAAAAATCGTTTTAAAAATACATATCTAATTTGTCCGATGAAGGAATGATGAAAAACTACTCTTTGTCCTTGGGAAAACCTTAATGAGAATTCTTCTAAGTTTTTGGGAGAATGACAAAGATATTTATATAAAATATTTCCACTATCATCAAAAATTATAATTTCACGGTTCATTTTTTAAATTCAATTTAAGAAATTTTTAAACTTAAGATGATATAAATTCTTTTGATATTTATTAAATACAATGATGAATAGTGTAAATTATTTAAAATATATTACTTATTATAAATTTTATTATTGCATAACTTTTAATCAATCATCTCAATTTTGAGTTAGAAAATATTTCAAATTGACTTTTAGAAGTCAATAATAATTATATATTTTGAAACAGAGAGCATATTTTTTTGAATATATGTATGTACAAACCCAAAGTATGCATCAAAAAATACATTAAAGTGTAAAATAATAATAAATGAAAAGAGAGAAATTCTTAACGAAGATATGATCGATGCGAGGCACTGCAGGCTTTTGCTTCTTTAATTTCAACCAGCTAGCATCATTCCTCCAATTACAACAACAAATCCCCCACTAAAGCTGGCTCATAACACTACAATAACAGAGTTCTACAAATTTCAAGTAACAATATTGTAAATATATATGAAAAATGTGTATCATCATTCTACTTAATTGGGTATAATACAAATATATTAGTACTCTTGAATCAATATATAACTAAAAAAATAAAATAAATATCTTGATCATTTTAAATGAACCCTTTGCATTCCTTTTCTTCCATCATTATATAAGAGGTCCCCATCCATGATCAATATTTTGGCACAAAAACACACTCTTTGTTGTAGAAGCTCCAAATATGATAGTCTCATGCCCTACACTGCAACTTTTTGCTTCTTTTCGTTCATAAAAACAGTCACATAAAGCATACTGAAAAGAAGAAAGGCAGTTTGGCAAATACTCATGTACTAAAAACACAAAAGAGCATTTACAAATTGATAGGACCAAAAGAGATTCACAAGGACAGAATCCATATGTTAAGGAAAAGACAATGTCCTTTCGGATTTGACATCGCAAGTAGTTAGAAAGGCAGTAAAGGAAGGTTTATTTCTCTCTTTTCAACCACCCCCAACTGTACTAATTAATTCCCACCACTGCCTCCTTTTCATTATTATTGTCCATTCAATACTCCTAGCATTAATCATTATTAATGGCTTCCCTCCCAAAAAAAAAAAAATGAGCTGTGGGTGAAGTCACAATCTCAGAAAAAGTTATAGGAAAAAACATGAAAATAATAACAAATATTGTTTTTTTTAATAATTTTTTTATAGAAAAAAACTCTTTAGCTCTTTCTAAATACAATTGACGAATCTTGTGACTTCTCATCAGGTCAAATTTTTATACACTTATTAATTGGGATTTGGTTCTCTTTTATTACACAATTCTTCCATTACATTAATTATTTGATTTTAATAGCGTTAAAAGTTTTAAAACATCAATAATTAATAAAACAAGAACGCTTACGAAAATATGCACTCCATCAGTCTCAAAAGGAGAACATGGTGAAGCAATGAATGTTTCAACCAAAACCTTTTATGACATTAATGTTGAAACCCGAAAAAAATATTATCATGTGGCCTTCCCTTTTTTGAGGAATAAGCTTAATTTTATCACATCATCTAACCTTTTGATATATTTAAATTAGAATTCCATTGTTTAATTGGGTGGAGTGATCCTGGGGGGTTTTGAGTTCTTGTTTTCTCATGTGTGTCCGTTGTAAACATGTATATATTTTCGGTTCAATTACAGCTTAATCTTTTCGAAAAAAGATATATATATATATATATATATATATATAAAATTTTATATATATAACATAAATGAAATTCAATTTTATTAAAAATGAGAAAAAATAATGTGAATGGATGACTATTGATTAACTATTAACTGCAATATTAATTAATGGATAAGTCTACATACAACATACACTACTCCAAATATTATATTTTACACTACATTGCACATTCAACCATTAAAAAGTGAGATTTGACGTGGATTTCCGTATCAGGTCTCACTTTTTAGAAAGTGAGATTTGACGTGGATTTCCGTATCAGGTCTCACTTTTTAGTGATTAGATGTGCAATGTAGTATAAAATATAGTGTTTGGAGTAGTCTACATAAACTTATCTCTTAAATAGTGTATTAGGAAATCTCCCATCTATATATATTTCTTAATTAGCTGTTGTTGGAAATTTCATTCTTATTAATTCCTGGGGTAGAAAAATGAGTAAATATTTTACAATAAGAGACTTGATTTTTGGTAATCACAGATTCGGTAGGTCACGTGAAGAGGGAATTAAGGAGATGCCAAGTAAAAAGGGGCAAGTTTATTCTGGATTTTGTGGTTAGAAATTAAGACCAGTCAAAAAGGCATTTTTGGTGAACCACTCAATGCAAAGCTGTGCAAACCACTAGTCTCCAACTGCTCCCACCTTTACGTATTTATTCTCCTATATTCACAGAAACCCCAGTCACTTTTCCTTATTTATTACTCTTGGTCAATTACTGAACATGACCTACTAAAGTTCATTGGACCTTTTCTTGTGTCATTAATATCTATCTATATTATAAAGTTTTTAGCCAAAGTTTAGTAATTGAATAATACACTACATGGATTACTACATTACACATTTAACCATTAAAAAGTAAGATCTGACACGGAAATCCATGTCAGATCCTACTTTTTAATGATTAGATGTACAATGTAGTGATCCATGTAGTGATCTATGTAGTGTATGTAGACTTATCCTTAGTAATTTTGTGTTACGGTTTTTTTTCCCTCTTCTTTTATCTCTATAATTTTATTATGTATTACTATTTTTTCTGTTTTAATTTATACTTTTTATATCTTTTAATTTAATTTTCTAAATTTATAAAGTTCTAATTTTATCTCACACAATTTATACACACCATGCGTGTAATACCGGATATTAGTATTCAATAAAGGTTTTATATCACATGGAATAACTTCAAAAGGTGATATCAAATGGGAATTATATTTCCAGTATTAAAAAAATATTATTTTCAGCACAAGACATGAATTTTCCAATCAACAAAATGCTAAAAATTCTGACATCACTTTCCCTTGGGCCGGGTCAGTAAATATTAATTGGACATTTGGGTTCCTTTAATGGAAGGGGCTACCTAATTATGGTGCTTAAAACATATAAAGCCCACTGGAGATTAGCATGGCCCTATGTTGTAACCGAAGAGAAGTACCAGTAAATCATTCGGAAGTACAATACAGGTTTTATCCTTCGGCTTTATGCAACTTGATTAATTTTATTTAGTGTATATTTGTTTGCATTTAAGAGCATAGCTCAACCTTGGACAATTGGACATGCAATGGATGCTACTATTTTCAATTACATACAGAAACAAATGATGGTAACTCAGTCATTGACCGTGACTTGTTTTCGCAGCACACATATATACTAGGGCTTTCTAGGGAATACTGCAAATTTTCATCACTAATTAAGTCTCTCGTCAAAAACTTAGTAAGAGGATGTACTTGTCAATTTTTACCGGACCTTAAACAGACGATATCATCATGTATCAACTATTTCATAACTAATATATATATATATATATATATATATATATATATATATATATGTGGCACGTAGGTGCTATAGGCAAAACATTGATATACATGATCATTACCGTACAAAATAAGAACAAAAACCATGATTAAAAATAAAAAATCGGCGGCCGCTACTATTCTGTTTGCTACTAATAGTTGCAGACGCTAATCAAAATAGTTTAGTCTCATTCATATCTTCCACTCGATTTATTATGTAGAGTTTGGCATCCTTCATCTCTTCCACTCGATAAGACAAAATAGAGTTAATAATTTCTAAACCCTAGTTTATAAACTCTAAATCCTAGTAGATAAACCCTAAACCCTAATTAATAAATCAACCAAGTGAATAAACCCTAAATCTCGATGAATAAACCCCAAACTCTGGTGAATAAACCCCAGACCCTGATTAATAAATTCAAACCCTAAATAATAAGTTGAGTGAAAGAGATGACGGAGGTCAAATCCTAAATAATAAATCAAGTGAAAGAGAAAAAGGAGACTAAAGTTATTCTGATTAGCGTCCGCTACTATCGAGTAGAAGAGATGAAGGAGGCCAAACCTTAAATAATTAATCAAGTGGAAGAGATGAAGGAGACTAAAACTATTCTGATTAGCATCCGCTACTATTACTAGCGGATACATTAAAATTTTGAACTACGTCCGCTATTAGTAGTAGCGTACGACGAATTTAAAGTTTTAATTTTTATGTATTAGACGCTATTGGTAATGTATTATATATATATATATATATATATATATATATAATATATATATATATATATATATACACACACACACGCACACGCTAATAATAGCCTACAACTTGTTAACATATGAGCTTTAATGCTTATGAATTAAGTCCGAGAAATAATTGATTTCCCACATGCATGCATACATAAACTTGTCACATATGACATATATCTTGATTTTTTAAAAGAAAACTTTGCATTTCTTCCACTATTATGAAAAGGTCCGTTATATGATCAATAGTCTAAAGCCCTGTACTGCTGGTTTTTGTTGCTTTTTATTCATAAAAGTAGTATGTGATAAAGCATACTGAAAAAAGAAAGGCATTTTGTCAAATTCTCATGAGGTAAAACACAAAAGAGCATTAACAAATTGATAGGACAACAGAGAGATTAAGAGATTCACAAGGACATAATCCAAATGTAAGGAAAAGACAAAGTACTCTTTTCGGATTTGACATAACAAGTGGTTAGAAATGTTAAAATGCACCTTTAATAAATTAATTTTGGTCATTTTTTGGTTCAATTTTGACTCATTAATTAATTGATCATTGAATTTAAGTGAGATTAGAGGTGTATTTGATAGTCTACTAGAAGGAGATTAAAGAAAAACCTTATATGATTCAAGTGTGAATTATATAATTGTTTGAATTATACTCAAAGTAGGGTATGTGAATAGGTGCATTGTTATTTATAAAACTATCTTTAGTCTCATATGAGTAAGGAATAAAATTATTTAATGTTATATAAGCATAAGTGACATAATATAATTTTGGAACTAAAAGAAAGGTTTGGAATATATTAAAGGAAAGGTATAATTGTGCACTATTAATTGTATTTTGAAGGAGAGGTTTTCTGATTAGTCAAACTCAAGAATAAAAATATCACTAAGCCACAAACGCATGCGGCTGATAATTTTGTCTTTTAAACTTTATGTAGAACAAATAATTTTCCAGTTCTTAGTTAGGTAACAAATCCAAAATACCCCATTTCTAATTAACATGTTTGAGTTACACCGACTACTTTTCTTTCTCAAATATTTGCATGCAGCTATGGCCATCACTTTGGCAAACATTTCTTAGAGATGGAAAGGAGCAAGAGGAAGCTAAAGTTATGGTCATTGCTTAGCTGAAATGTATAGTAGAACAACTAAAGGGAGAGAAATTCTACGGTGGAGAGACGATTGGATTCCTAGATCTTGTATTTGGCCGGATGGCCAATCATCTCAGTATCTTAGAGGAAGTAACAGGTCATAAATTGATAGAGGAAGAGGAATTCCCATTGCTAACAAAATGGATGGAAAATTTTAAAGATGTTCCATTTATTAAAGAAAGCTGGCCAGCTCGAGACAAGCTAATCACCAAGTTTCATACCATGGTTCAAACAATGCGCGAGGCATACCTTGCATCAGGTTCATCTAAATGAATCAATTTGTGAAGCTTTCTACTGCCTCAAGTTTGTTGTTGATCTAAGCGAATAATTAACGATCCAATGATCTAAATGACAAAGCAAAATCCGCTTTTGCTTGTACTTCCTTGAATGACTTTATCTTTAAATTTTATAAACGTTCTGGCAGCTTCCAATATCTTCCTCATGACGATTGATTCCACCATTCTTGATTCGTTCTATTTTTATTACTTCTATGAGTAATTCTAGAGGGACAGTGTTAGGCGACCGGGTTAGGAACCCGGGTGACATGACACAGCTATATCACCATCCACTAAGAAATGAAACAAAAAAAAATTACAGACACTCATGCCCACCAGCTTCCACTAAGAAATAAAACAAAAACAAATACAGACATTTCAATCTCACTTTACCAACAATTAAAATCACTTCATCACAAACTCTCTCTACTTCGCCGCCGCTACTCTCAAGGAACACAATAAGATACCTTTCATATTGATTTAATACTTCGATAGTCGGAGAATCTGAATTTATTTAAAAAAAAAGTACTTCCTCTGTTCCAAAATTAAAGATACAATTTTTTTTTAATTAGTTTGTTCTAAAATAAAAAATATATTTCTATTTTAAGATTATAAAATGACATGATATTCCTAATTTACTAATATTACTTTTCTACTATTATTTTCAATATCACGTACAACTATAATTGAATTTCTAGCTAAATATCCATTTATCTTGTTTGTGAGTATTTTAGGGGACGGAAAAAAAATAAATAAACCAAATATATATTTGGCCACTTTCTTCTTCTTCTTTTTTTTTCGAAATTTTCCATTAAAATGTAAATGGCGGCGGCGAAGTAGAGAGAGTTTGTGATGAAGTGATTTTAATTGTTGGTAAAGTGAGATTGAAATGTCTGTATTTGTTTTTGTTTTATTTCTTAGTGGAAGCTGGTGGGCATGAGTGTCTGTATTTTTTTTTGTTTCATTTCTTAGTGGATGGTGATATAGATGTGCCATGTCACCCGGGTTCCTAACCCGGTCGCCTAACACTGTCCCTTTAGAATTACTCTACTTCTATAGTTTTTCGTCATTATTATGTCATATTTACTTAATACTTCTAATTTTGGTTTAGATGTTACAAATATGCATCTTATTAGGGGGAAGGACTACAAAAAAAAATAAAAATAAATAAATAAATTCATTGCTGTTCATTACTGATAAAAAGATCTTTATCTTTGCTCAAATTAAAGACAAAATAGGTAAAGGTTCAGTGCAATTCATTGGGCTATATTATTGCTTTATTAAGACCACATGCAACAATATGACAACAATACCATAACCTGATCACAACATTTCTTTCTAGTCCTAGCTAGATACCAAAGCAAAAGCATTAAAATCAACATGCACCTCGCTCATATCACTGCAGCTTGGTGCAGTCGGTACGCTTGAAAGAAACAATCTTCTTTTCTAAATCATACCCTACCAAGAAATTCATTTGTGCCATGTTACCAAAAACGGCAACATTTTCAACAGCAGGTAGGAAGTTCAAGCACAAGGACGTACGGCTAGTCAAAATGAAAATATTCCACGGATCCAATGCCAAATCCGCATTTTTAAAATGAAATACGATATTCGGAGTGTCAAATTTTTCTGAAGGAGCATAAGAAAAGCACAAATTTAGCACTTCTTGTGGGTCAGGAATTACTTTCAACTTTACAAAATTTTTTACTTCAGCTTCGAATCGCTTGTACAAATCCGATGGAAGCGTTGTAATTGCTGGACCCGAGTCGATAATAATGTTGCCATCTTCATTAGATATGCTAGATGCATTCGATAATGAACTAGAATCGTAAACATTCTAATCTTTTTCCTCCAACACTAATTCCCTCAAGTGTTAAGTAATAATAGGTATTAGGGTTTTTGGAAACTATTGGAGTGGTAACCACTCCAGTTCCCAAAACGACACTGCTTTCACCAAAGTGCATCTTGCTGGTGGATTCAGATTCCAGTGGGGGCAAGCAGTACGAGAATTTTCCACCCATATATGAACTTAATTGTGAAACAAGTGATAATGGACCGCCTCCAAGGCCAACAATGCCAGGTCCAAGAAAACTTTCTGAACCATAATTATTATGTCCACATCCGAAAATGGTGTTGGCTAGGAACATATATTTGCTATTAAGCGAACCCAACATGAACATTTCAGTCGCGAGATCGCCATGACTTGAATATATATCGCCATTTAATATCCTGTATTGGCATGTTTTCGTAGTAGTGTTGCAATAATTTATGGAGTCAAAATTAGTTTGGCATGGCCTAGAACTGCAAGGAATTGGTGTGTATGTTGAAGAAGTATTTGGATTAAAGGGGGGCTGATTTATTTGTTTGTGACAATTTTGACAAGGCTCACATGGTATCCATATTAGGTCACTTCCGGTATCAGCAACAGCTAGGATTTTTACCGGTGGAGTGCCAATGGAAATGTTGATAAGATAATCACCATTCATGCTGGGAATTAGATTAGTTGAGGCTGAACTTGACTTGTTGTAATGCTTGGCGGGACGAATGGAACGTTGTAAAGCTTGGAACATGCGTTGTGAATGAGATAGAGAAGGATCATAGAAGGGAGACTTGGGCGAATCGCGGTGGATTAGGTCAATGCTAAAGCAGCCATTACTTGCTTGTGTTAGGGTTAGGAGGGATAATGTTGTTATTGCTAGTGCAATGGAGAAAAATGAATGAAATGTGAGAATTGTAGCCATGATTTTCTTGAAGGATTTTTGAAGGATTGAATAAGAAATGTGCATGAGGCTGGTATTATTTTTGCGAGAATTTATAGTAAAACAAATGTTTCCATTTTCACTTTTTTTTTTTTTTTTGGGGGTGGGGGGTGGGGGGGGGGGGCGAGAGATCAAGGATTCAACAAAATGTGCATGAGCTAAATGAGTTTCAGAGTGGGTTGAGACATTTAAGGTCAGTTTGCGGGTGGTGTTGTTTGCATGTGTAGAGTTGTTGCAACAGCCGACAAGTTATACTGTAAGGAGGAGCTAAAGCTGGCTGGTTATGAGAAAGCCAATTCTTCTTTGAGATTAATTTACCAAACAAGAAATGTCACAAATTATGGAAAGAAAAAAAATTAGTGACATATTAGGTTGAAGCTAGAACTAATAATGGATTGGAAGGTTTATAAATTCGCAAATAAAAATATTTGTTTTGCGATTTAAAGTTCTAGCATAAAAAAGTGGAATATTGAATATTGAGTAGACACTCAATTATTTATGGGGATAATTGTGAGTAGACACATTAATTATTAGCCTAAAATCTCCTCTAAGCACGGGTTTAGTTTCAAAATATTAAACTAAAAAATATATTATTTTGTTTAGTTAAAAAAATTGATTGTATACTAATGATTAAAATTTTGAGAAATGAAATAATATTATTTAAGAGTTTTAATTTTAATATAATTGTTGTCAGATTAAGTATTAAATACTTATTAAAATTTAATTGTTTTATGGGAAGAAATTGAATATGATTTGACTGTAAGATTCTAAATAGATAATTATAATATAAAAAATTGAATGAAGCTAACATTCTAGTTTGAATGTAATCTAATTATATTTGACAAGTGATAACTGCATAATATTCTATGATTTTGATTCTTTTATATTTAGTTTTATTACATGTTTTATGTGTATATAAGCTTATTAAGGTATTTATTGATTTCAGGATAAATTAGAGCTAAAAAGAAGAAAAAGGGATCAAAATGGGCGCGCAAGGAGCAAAAAGAGAAAAGTAGCAGAATGAAGAGAGTCGCGACACTCAAAAGGAAGGGTCGCGACGCTGGATGTTGAGCCGCGACGCTAGTGGACTTCCTCAGGCGCGTGGGGTGCGTGCCAAGTCGGGCAGACATGAAATTTTCAAGATCTTTTGCAATCTTTAAGGAATTCTAATGTAATTGGGATTGTTATTTCTTAAAATTTAAGTACTTTGTTCTAAGAGTATAAATATATATTTTTAGTCAAGTCTTAGGGACTACTTCTCTTTGGACGCCAATTGCAAACCCTAAAATTGGAAGCAAGGTTGAAACATGTCAGGCTAAATTTTTTATTTCAGTTCTAAGGGATGTTGAACCTTATTTACAATTAATGGTTTAATTAAGTTAGCATTATTTATTCCTTCTTATATGAGATTTATTCTTGATAATCTATTTTAACTGTTTGAATGATATTTGCTTTGATTGATTTGATTTCGGCCGGGTTAAATTGATTGACGTATATCATCTACTAGATTAAGGTATAGTATTAAGCAAACAATATTGTATCGGATCATAAGTAGTAGTTAGTGATACCTGATTGTGGTTAAGCTTTTGGGTATTACTATGATTATCAGAAGGCAAGTTAAATAATCCCTGATTGTGTGATTGTTGCTTGGAATAATCTAATTCCCTAATTATTTATGTTGTTGTTATATTAAATCTAGACTGATAGTTCTAGGTTGTATGATAGTTAGGATCTAGTGGGGGCGATTGTTACATTAGATTTAAAACCTAAGGGGGATTTCGGATGATTAGCGATTGCGGTTATCTAGGGTTATTAATTTCATTGAATAATATTGATTAACTCGATTATTCTATTAATGTAAAAAGGCGATATTGAACTGAAGAACTAAAGTCTTTAATTCATTGGTTATTCTTATTAATTATTTTCTGTTACGTTAGTTAGCTATACTCAATTCAAAACCCCCCAAATTTATATTTATTGTTATTTTGATTTAGGAAATATTAGAATAAATTTAAGACAACACCATTCTCTGTGGAATCGACCTTTGCTTATCACTATATTGAATTTTGTATTTATAGAGTAGAAGTAAGGTTTAATTTTGGAGTGTTAACGACAGTTACCAAATTTTGGCGCCCTTGCCGGGGAGTGTTAATTGTTTTTATTTATTCTTTGTTTTTTTTTATTTGTTTAATTTACAACTCGATCCTCTCACTATTAAATTAAAATTTGATCCAGAGATAGAGAAAATTGCATACAGGTTAAGGAAAGGGACTCGTCTAACCCAAGTTCGTCTAGAGATTTAGAAAAAGAGATGGCTTCCCCTAATAATAAAAGGACTTTGAAAGAATTAGCTACTCATAATCTTAATCAACCATCATTGTGTATTGCATATCCTACTTTAGATGCTGCTTTTGAATTGTAATCGGGACTAATCCACTTCTGCCTACTTTTTGTGGTCTTACAAGTGAAGATCCATACAAGCATCTGAAGAAGTTTTATGTGGTGTGTTCCATCATGAAACCACAAGGAGTAGCAGAGGAACAAATCAAGCTTAGAGCTTTTTCATTCTCTTTGGCAGATTTAGCAAAGGACTAGTAGTACTATCTTCCTTCAGGATCAATACAATCATGGAATGACATGAAAATGTTATTCTTGAAGAAGTACTTTCCTGCTTCAAGAGTTTCTACCATAAGAAAGGAGATATGCAACATCAGGCAGTTCAATGGAGAATTTCTCTATGAGTATTGGGAGAGATTTAAGAAGCTTTGTTCCAGTTGTCCACCACACCAAATTGATGATCAACACCTGATCTAGTACTTCTATGAGGGATTGTTGCCAATGGATAGGAGTATGATCGATGCTGCAAGTGAAGGAGCACTAGTTGATAAGTCACCTGAGGCTGCAAGGAACTTAATTGCAACTATGGTAGCTAACTTACAACAGTATGGAACTAGGATAGAACACACACCTAGAAGGGCAAATGACGTAAGCACTTGTAATATTGAACGTCAAATTTTTGATTTAACTATTATGGTTCGTCAGATGGCTGCAGGGAATATGCAAATAGCAAAGGTCTGTGGCATTTGTTCAATGTGAGGGCATAATACAAATGCTTATCCAACATTGCGAGACAATGAAATTGTTCAACAAGTTAATGTCGTGGGGTATTTTGCAGGACAACATCAACATCAATATGATCCTTATTCCAACACTTATAATCTAGGATGGAGAGATCATCCCAACTTGAGCTATGGAGGTACTAGGCCATTAGTGCAGAATGTTTTTCCAAATGAGCGGATATATTTTTAACTAGCTCAGCAGCAGTACCAACCTAGACAAGGAGCACCTGCCAATCCTGAAACATCACTTGAGGACATGTTCAAGGCTTTTATGACCCAGGCACAATAATTCCAACAAGAAACAAGGGCTTACATACAGGATCTGGAGAATTAAGTGGGTCAACTGGCTACCACAGTTGGTAGAATGGAGTCTCAAGGCTTAGGAAAGTTACCCTCTCAGAAGGTTGTTAATCTAGGAGAGAATGTGAGTGCAATTATGTACCTTGAGAAGTGGTGCAGAGGTATGACAACAAAGAAAGTCAGTGCTTTCATTACAAAACAAGGTAAAAAATGGTGAAACATTTAGTGGTGTTATGTGTGACAAAGTAGTACCCAAGCGTAATTTTTCACCTCTCTCTGAGTATAAACTAGTACTCCCTTTTCCTCAAGCTTTAAAAGGGAACAAGAAAGTTGGAAAAAATTCAGAGTCATATGAAAAATTTCTAGAAGAGTTGGCGAAGAGGGAACAAGAAATTAATAATGATGAAGAGAAGGCCAAGGAGGAGACAGAGCTATCCAAGGTAGTTTTTAATTATGTCGTTCAGATTCCGACTAACCCCTTACCTTATCCATCCAGGTATTCAAAGTTTAAGGAGGAGCAAGATGAAGAGATACTGAAAATGGTTCACAAGGTTGAGGCAATTTTTGAGCAAGTAGACAAGGAGAATTTGCAAGTTGCAATTATTCAACAACTTGGAATTGGATAAAGCAGGAGAAATTGGGTAGAGTCCAGATCTGAAGGAGGCTATAACTACATTATATTCTTTACTAAAAATTTCAGATAAGTATGTAGTTTGTTCCGTGTCATTACTTGCTACTCACAAGAAATTATTACCTTCTGTTGTGTAGGCTCCTACTCTGGATTTGAGACCATTACCAATTCACTTGCAGTATGAACATCCAATTACGTAGATTGAGAGGCTAGTGTCGAGCAAACGACAATAAACAAATGCGCTGCTTGGGAGGCAACTCAAGATTTTAGATTTACTTTTCGATCCCTTTTTACTTTTTAGTTGCATGTTATTTAGTTACTATTTCTTTGCATGATTGTTTTTCATTGGGGATAATGTAAGGTTTGAGTGTGGGGGAGAAGTTTAAGTTTAGGTTAGTCTAGAGTAGGTTTTGCTCTAAGTTTGATAATCTGAGTCGTTTTAGAAAAAATTAAGAAATTTTTTGCTCTAAATTTTTTTTTCTGTGATTTTATTGAGCTAAGCTTTTAAACATTTTATGAAGGATTCTTAAACATTTTATGCTCAGATTCTTGTTGGGCTAGACCTTGCCATAGACTTCTATAGCAACAAGAAGTAATTTTGATCTATCTTATGACGCGATGATGCTTCTTTCAAGGACATGAACTCTTGCGCCCTTTAGCATTATTAGCAGAACTTCTTGGACTCCTTTTAGGCAGAGATGCAAGCTATGATATCTTCAAATAATCCATCTTCAAGAGCCATGAACAAAATATTCTTGGTTCTTTCATCTAGCTACACCAGCTGATCACACGATTGTCTGCCCGATAGTTACCTTGCTAAGGTCATCTGGTATTGAAGTCAACTCGTTTAGAATGAAAGGGGCATTCTGGACAGCATCAAATAGTTCATCATTGATAACATTCACATGTGTACCTACATATTTAATTTTGAGTTGTAAGCTCATTTTTATTCATAAGAAGTTGCCTACTTCAAATACCAAACTCAGAACTGATTTTGTTTAGTGCCATAGGATCAACTCAAAGTGTAAACTTTATGTTCGTGAGAACATGCTCTAATACCACTTGTTATTTCTCATAGGCACAATAGAGATCTAGAAGGGGGGTTAAATAGATCTCTAAAACTTTTTAATTAATTATTGATGTATTACCAAGTAATCAGTTAATCAAGGTTAGTTATGCACAACGGAATATTAGTTTGAAAACTCCCCTTATAGAATTATAAGAAATCTCAGTTCTGAATTTAGTTTATGTAGAAGCTGGCCATTCATTAGATGTAATAAGCGTAACTGATATGTAACAGAATGTAAATGACTAAAAGTAAATGACACAAGAGATTTTAAGTAGTTTGAAGACTAAATAATTCATACTCTACTTTTTTTACTCCACGAGTAGGAAATCCACTAAGGATTGGGTCACTAAGACCACTTACAACTGAACCACTAAGGTTCCTTTGAGTCACTAAGTCTCAGAAGTTCGGTTACTAAGACCAGGTCACTCAAACCTTTCACAACTGAATCACCAAGGTTCCTTCAAGTCACTAAGTCTCGATATAATGGTCACTCAGATCAAGTCTCCAGTTGAGATGATGTTGAGAGGTGCTGCTAAGTTTGGCGTTTAGGTTCTTCCTTTTTCAGGTACTTAGCAGCTTGAATATGATCATCTTCGAGATGTTGTTGAGTATTGAAATGATGTATGATTTCTTTTGGTACTTAAACAATTTCACATGATCATCTGTTGAACTGCTTCAGCTCCTTTCTTTAGATACTTAACAGCTACTCATGATGGGCTACTAAGATGACATTTAAGCTTCTTTCTCTTGGTACTTAACAGCTTCTCATGATGTGTTGTCAAGATGGCAATCAAGTTTCTCTTTGTACTTATATAGTAGCTCTGAACACTTCTTCTGTTGTAGAGTCAACTGGCTCTACTTCTTCATCGATTCAATTCTTTTTTGTATTCTTAGTGGTTCGTAGAGTGTATTCTTTTATTTTTTCTTTTTGAGCTGACACTTTACTACATACTTTTAACCACCAACCTTTCTCTTTCAATTTAAGTTCTTGAAATCTCTTATAGTCTTCAAGAAATATTCTCGTTGCAAGGTGTCCATTGGTGCATTTAATGCATAAATACTTTGATATCCTTGATGTTGACTTTCTGAAACTATTGTGTCAGCGTACTTTCTAGTTTAGGACTTGTCACATCAAGTTATAGCTGAATTTACCTACTTCTTTTATAGGTCACTTTTGATAAACTAGCCAGTGGACACATCTTTAATTTCCACCAAAGATATATTGTTTGATGCCTCGGGACCTTCACTTCGCAACGTTCCATTTGTTAGTCTTTTTGTCATACCTGACTTCGTTCTACGATTTGTAGTCGTAGTAGAGTGATGAGAATCGTAGAGTTGAGCTCTATGTTCTACTCAACCATCTTCTTTACTATCTGCTATACGACTAGGTATATTGCGATGCTTGATCAAACTTAGTAGACTTCTTTGCGTTCTTTGAATCCTTCAATAGCTTTACGGTGCAGAGACAGCTATACGATCTTGTTGTCTCTTTGTAGCTTTACAATGTCAGTTGCTATTATACGATCTTTAGGTAATTATGTGAACTGACTTAACCTTTGTGAGAAGACAGAGTACCTTAATGAATTAACCTTTACTTGCTCATTCTTCAACTTACCTTTATGACTCGAAAAAGAACTTTACGATTGCCTTTATGTTTAGCTCTACGGTCAGCTTTATGATTTCGTAACCTTTTCTTTATTTTGATGGTTCTACGAACTTATAGGTTACTCTGCGACATTGGCTTTACATTATGAATTGACAGATTAATTCTACGAACCATTCTTCACTCAACAAAACTTTTCTTTGCTGAATGATCTTTAAGTTGCTTCAGCGATTGTTTGAATTGCTCTCCGTTCAGTTTCTTCTCAATGAGCTTTGCTAGACTTTACGATTCTTTGTCTACTTTACTGGATGAGCTTTGTTTTGCGAAGTGAACTCTACATTATGTGCAACTGCTCTGCACTCTGTCTTTTTACAATGTTCCTGCAGCAGACTTTACGAAGATTGCTTTGTGACTTTGAGCTGACTTTCAGATTTTTTTCTTTCGTTGAATGATCCTTGAAGTACTCTACAACCTTTAGTTTTTTCAACTGACTGATCTTCATTTTATGCTTTGGAATGAACTCTACAATTATGTTGAAACTTTACGATTATAAGCTTTATCGACTTTGTCAAAGGAACTCAACGAGCGGTTAAGCCTAACACGTATACATCAGATTAATTGTAAGATTAACCTAGCATTTTTGTTCTTTCTAATCTAATTAAGTCCTTGTACATCATTTCATCATTAAGGACTTTACAAAACTTACTTATACAATATTTTGTTCTTTGAACACTTAGATTACTCTGCTTACAATATTTATATTACAAACATGCAGAGTAATTTTACGATCTACTAGTTTCTATCGATTCATAAGATCAACCTAACAACCTTGATCTTTTTAATCTAAATCCTTGTATATGTATATCTTTTTATAAGGACTTTACAAAACTTAGGAACAAATATACTTTAATCTTTAATTTAACATTGCATTAATCAATTATCATCATACTACATTTATCAGCAATAAATATGCAATTCTTAGCACTACAATCAACAAACAAAAATATAAACATATCACATTCATTTTCTAACTAGTCATATTTATCACATACTCACATAATCACATAGTCATAAAAGCACGCAATCATAACCACATATCATATAAGCCCTTAGACATAATCACATAAAAACATAAGCACATAGACATAATTACATACATAATCACATCAGTTATCATCATCAAATCAATCAAACAGATTCTAACACATACATTTTGGAACAAATGAATTATACATAGATCTCTAAAACTTTTTAATTAATTATTGATGTATTACCAAGTAATCAGTTAATCAAGGTTAGTTATGCACAACGGAATATTAGTTTGAAAACTCCCCTTATAGAATTATAAGAAATCTCAGTTCTGAATTTAGTTTATGTAGAAGCTGGCCATTCATTAGATGTAATAAGCGTAACTGATATGTAACAGAATGTAAATGACTAAAAGTAAATGACACAAGAGATTTTAAGTAGTTTGAAGACTAAATAATTCATACTCTACTTTTTTTACTCCACGAGTAGGAAATCCACTAAGGATTGGGTCACTAAGACCACTTACAACTGAACCACTAAGGTTCCTTTGAGTCACTAAGTCTCGGAAGTTCGGTTACTAAGACCAGGTCACTCAAACCTTTCACAACTGAATCACTAAGGTTCCTTCAAGTCACTAAGTCTCGATATAATGGTCACTCAGATCAAGTCTCCAGTTGAGATGATGTTGAGAGGTGCTGCTAAGTTTGGCGTTTAGGTTCTTCCTTTTTCAGGTACTTAGCAGCTTGAATATGATCATCTTCGAGATGTTGTTGAGTATTGAAATGATGTATGATTTCTTTTGGTACTTAAACAATTTCACATGATCATCTGTTGAACTGCTTCAGCTCCTTTCTTTAGATACTTAACAGCTACTCATGATGGGCTACTAAGATGACATTTAAGCTTCTTTCTCTTGGTACTTAACAGCTTCTCATGATGTGTTGTCAAGATGGCAATCAAGTTTCTCTTTGTACTTATATAGTAGCTCTGAACACTTCTTCTGTTGTAGAGTCAACTGGCTCTACTTCTTCATCGATTCAATTCTTTTTTGTATTCTTAGTGGTTCGTAGAGTGTATTCTTTTATTTTTTCTTTTTGAGCTGACACTTTACTACATACTTTTAACCACCAACCTTTCTCTTTTCAATTTAAGTTCTTGAAATCTCTTATAGTCTTCAAGAAATATTCTCGTTGCAAGGTGTCCATTGGTGTGCATTTAATGCATAAATACTTTGATATCCTTGATGTTGACTTTCTGAAAACTATTGTGGTCAGCGTAACTTTCTAGGTTTAGGACTTGTCCACATCAAGTTATAGCTGAATTTACCTACTTCTTTTATAGGTCACTTTTGATAAAACTAGCCAGTGGACACATCTTTTAATTTCCACCAAAGATATATTGTTTGATGCCCTCGGGACCTTTCACTTCGCAACGTTCCATTTGTTAGTCTTTTTGTCATACCTGACTTCGTTCTACGATTTGTAGTCGTAGTAGAGTGATGAGAATCGTAGAGTTGAGCCTCTATGTTTCTACTCAAACCATCTTCTTTACTATCTGCTATACGACTAGGTATATTGCGATGCTTGATCAAACTTAGTAGGACTTCTTTGCGTTCTTTGAATCCTTCAATAGCTTTACGGTGGCAGAGACAGCTATACGATCTTGTTGTCTCTTTGTAGCTTTACAATGTCAGTTGCTATTATACGATCTTTAGGTAATTATGTGAACTGACTTAACCTTTTGTGAGAAGACAGAGTACCTTAATGAAAATTAACCTTTACTTGCTCATTCTTCAACTTACCTTTATAACTCGAAAAAAGAACTTTACGATTGCCTTTATGTTTAGCTCTACGGTCAGCTTTATGATTTCGTAACCTTTTCTTTATTTTTGATGGTTCTAACGAACTTATAGGTTACTCTGCGACATTGGCTTTACATTATGAATTGACAGATTAAATTCTTACGAACCATTCTTCACTCAACAAAAACTTTTCTTTGCTGAAATGATCGTTTAAGTTGCTTTTCAAGCGATTGTTTGAATTGCTCTCCGTTCAGTTTCTTCTCAATGAGCTTTGCTAGACTTTACGATTCTTTGTCTACTTTACTGGATGAGCTTTGTTTTGCGAAGTGAACTCTTACATTATGTTGCAACTGCTCTGCACTCTGTCTTTTTAACAATGTTCCTGCAGCAGACTTTACGAAGATTGCTTTGTGACTTTGAGCTGACTTTCAGATTTTTTTCTTTCGTTGAATGATTCCTTGAAGTACTCTACAACCTTTAGTTTTTTCAACTGACTGATCTTCATTTTATGCTTTGGAATGAACTCTACAATTATGTTGAAACTTTACGATTATAAGCTTTATCGACTTTGTCAAAGGAACTCAACGAGCGGTTAAGCCTAACACGTATACATCAGATTAATTGTAAGATTAACCTAGCATTTTTGTTCTTTCTAATCTAATTAAGTCCTTGTACATCATTTCATCATTAAGGACTTTACAAAACTTACTTATACAATATTTTGTTCTTTGAACACTTAGATTACTCTGCTTACAATATTTATATTACAAACATGCAGAGTAATTTTACGATCTACTAGTTTTCTATCGATTTCATAAGATCAACCTAACAACCTTGATCTTTTTAATCTAAATCCTTGTATATGTATATCTTTTTATAAGGACTTTACAAAACTCAGGAACAAATATACTTTAATCTTTAATTTAACATTGCATTAATCAATTATCATCATACTACATTTATCAGCAATAAATATGCAATTCTTAGCACTACAATCAACAAACAAAAATATAAACATATCACATTCATTTTCTAACTAGTCATATTTATCACATACTCACATAATCACATAGTCATAAAAGCACGCAATCATAACCACATATCATATAAGCCCTTAGACATAATCACATAAAAACATAAGCACATAGACATAATTACATACATAATCACATCAGTTATCATCATCAAATCAATCAAACAGATTCTAACACATACATTTTGGAACAAATGAATTATACATACAACCAATTTATGGTTAAAATTTCAATTAATGTACATTTTTATGTTGGTCTTCTTTTATATTCTTTTCATATTTTGTGCTATATTTAAGTTAAAATTTTAATTTTAAAGCAAATTTTTGTTTTCTTTTTTAATTTTTATATTCCACTAAAGATAATTCTAAAACGTACTAAAGACTTTTCTATTTCAACAAGGACATTATATCATATTTATAATTATATAATTTAAAAATATTTATGAGGGGATCAACGTAAGCTTATATTCTAAACTAAAGATAATAATAACAAAAAAAAGAAGATTTGTTCTGTTTTTTAAGAGTTATTTCAAATACAATTATATTCAGTTCAACAAGGTTGAAAATTTCAGATAAGATCCAATTTTATTAAAATAAGAAAGTATGTGACAAGGAATTTTTTTTTCTCTTTATATTCTTTTCCTTTTATGCGTAATGTGTAAGTTAAAGTTTTAATCGTCTTTTTGTATTTCATAAAAGATAATTCTAAACCAAACGTTTTTCTATCATTCTATAGATATCATATTAATCAGGAGTCCGCACTTAGCGTGCACATATATAAGACACTAATATATATGTTTGAAACTCTACTTGACCCAAAAACTTAAGTCGTTAGGTCTTGTGCCCATTCATATATATTAATCATTCACTCTTTCATTATTTCTCCGATATGTGACTTCAACTCACTTGTAATATCCTAACAATCTCCCCCTCACAAATGAGTTCATCACATCTAGAGCTCCCCCTACTTGGATATACTTCTCTTTAAACATTTTTCTTCAATCATCGCAAACCAATTCTTGATTAACTATTATGGGTCTTTTATCTCCATCGAGAGTCAACTTCCATCAAGAATTGAACATCTTCTCCTCAATAACCGCAGATCATAAATTCTCGGATAACCACTCTTGGAGCCAATTCTCAGGTAAACCCATCGAGAATTCAACATCACCATCGAGAGCACCTTAAGGGAAACACCAACCCTTCATCGAGAATTCACGACTATCGCGTGTCTTTTGAAGAGACTTTTTGAAATTAATTTTCTGAATTACCATCACATGTCTTATGAAGAGTCTTTTTAGAATTAATTTTTTCAACCACCATCGCGTATCTTTTTAAGAGACTCACCAGGTCGGAATCAAACTTCCGTAGCTGTGACGCTCCTCAATCTGAGTACTCGCTACTGCAGACTTGGTGCTCACTATTCATCAATATCCACAATAACTAACTAATAATAAAACTAATTTATATAATCATTATATTAATTACATAAATAAGTCTTACAATTCCCAGGTCTTAATTACATTACATCTAAAATATATCAATTCCAAAATATTACATCATTATAAATAATAACTAATAAATTATGATTTTCTAATCTTCCTCGTTTGCCTTGCCCTTTCATTTGTCTTTAGTGCCTAAACCCTCAGGTCCCTTTACTTTAGATGTAGGTATGATTCATAAGGGTAAACAACTAATTTGCTCAGCAAGTATAAACAAGTTTATACAATATAAGAATAGTTATAATTAATTGAATCAAATACGAATGATCTAGAAAGGATAGAATAACATTTGTTAATTGGAAATCAACAAAGATGTCTTCACAAAGTTTTGAACTGAAATCTTAATTTATGTTGAACTAAAGAATCTCAAAACTCATCGTATTCTCTAGGGTAATTGAAAGTTAACTAAGTGGTTGTGGGGGCCATGAACTATCTAAAATGTTCTTCAGCCGTGGACCAAGAACTCTCCAATAATGTTCAATAGTCACAAAGACTGCAAATTCTCCATAAAGTATCATCAGCAGATCAGTCTAACAATACTCCATGTTACGCGTAACATCATCTCCATGTTGTATCTTTACAGTATATGTTGGTTACCCGAACAATTTGGATTCAATTAATTTCAGTTATAAGATCAGGGTCTGTACCAGAACAATTTGGATTGGATTAATTTCAAATACCTCCAAAGAATTATAATCAATTCAATGAAATTATAAAATCATATCAGCGGAGTCCAGCCGAACAAATAGCATAAACTCATTTCATAAAACAGCAAATGTCATAACAAGAACTTTAAAGAATACAATTACATTTCAATAAAGAATGAATGAATCGTAAATGCACATAAGAGTGGGAACTTGCTTGTTCAAAGCGTACTTTCCTTGTCTAAGTTATTCTCTGTCTCCAAATAATAATCTACACTATCTATAAAGATTTACTTTTAACATTTTTAATAGTTACCATCGATAACTATTCATAACCCCGTTTCGGTAATTTCAGTTATCTTAAACTCATTCTCGGACATGCTCTTATATCATTTTTTTATATAATTTCATCTTTATAACGTTCATTTCTCATTCATTTAACCTTATACATTCTATTTTAACACAAATTAACCAGTAGAATATATTACACATTTTTCGATTTTATGTTAATGATTTTTTTCCATAAATTATTAAGCTTTATTTTCTCCATTAACCCATCTTAACCATTTTATTATTTTTTCTCCTTCTAACCCGCCTAAGTAATTACATTTTAGATCATCATTTTTGATTTTTCTAAATTTTCCCCAATATCTTTAATATTTTCTTCAGGTCAGTTTCTGTCTAAAATTCCAAAATTTATTAAAATTTGAAATTATGTCCAAAAATCATGAATTTATGACAATAACCTCTCTGCATCAAAATGTACTTTCACCCAAAATTTCATCCCAATCTGAGTTGTATAATTCAAGTTATATCAGTTTTAAATTTTAAAATTCTAAATTTTGATTTGGTCTAACTCCTTCATCGCAAGTACATTTTTGCTCATCTTTGGACAAGATCTACCTTAGGTCACTAGGTATCACATACCAAAAGTCCAGAATGTTTCAAGTAAGTTAACAGTCCAAAACAATCTATATAAGAATTAGGTCAGGAGGTTCATCAATTTGTCCTATTTTGGTCGAATATTCATCATAAATAATCTATAAAGAATTTAAGTCTCAAACCACCACCTAACTATAGATAACTCAAAGAGCTATCATCCATAATAAACTTCATGAAAAAATTCAAAATACATTATGAGTTATGCATGTTACAATTTCAGTACTAGATTTTGAGTTTTTGACTTAATCTAGTTTAATTAAGTTTCCTACTTGGTTCTTCTTAGTTCCTTCAAAGCTTTTTCATGATCTAAGGTATATACCACCAATATCCAACATGTTTAGGTTTAAACAAGCATAATAGCTCTTAAGTTCTGGATCTAACATAGAAATAGTTTTAAGATGAAATAGAGGTCGAAAAGTGGGGTTTTAGGTTTACCTCTTGGAGTGCTTGATTTACTTTCTTTTTTTTTCTTGATCTAGCTTCTTCTTGCTTCACATTTGGATTTGATCTCTCATCCTCCTCCTTGGCTGTTGAGCTTTGTAACGTCCCCAAAATCGGGACCAACTTAATCCAAAATTAGGACTAATCTTAATCCCGACCTTGTGCGTTAATACTATCCTGTTCTAGCTTTAAAACATTATTTAATGTTAAAAAAGCTAGAAATGCAGAATAATTATAAAAAAACTTTTCTTTTTATCTTTGATTTGTTCCCTGAATCACAATCTTTACGATTATATATTTGAAGTAGATATAAGTATATACAACTCAATTCTACATTCAAATTCTTTCTTATATATTATTATCACTATATTGATTTACTTCTCAAAATAGCTACAATGTTATCTTTCAATCTCAAAATAAACATTCTTTATTTATTGAATATTTTAAACTTTATGTCATGTCAATTATACATCGGAAGAACCATCGTCGCGATTCAATACAATTTCTAAATAAAGAAAAGGTATTCCTCTGCACGTCTTCTAATCCATATCATCAGATGGCAAATAATATCGCATTGTATCCTTGACCTGCAAAAAGATTTATTTTTGCAAGATTGAGCTCGACAGCTCAGCAAATCCACAGTTTTCATGCTTCATGTAGCATATAATTTCATGCTCAGTTCATACATAATAATCATTCGACTATGCATTTCATACATGCATTATAACTTTAAACAATGCGATTTTATACGCTTAATATATCACATATCACATATAGATTGAGTTCTATAACTCAATCAACTTAGTCATAATTTGACTTTCATAATTCATAAAGCATAGTATGGAATTAACATGCTTATGAAGATATCATTCATAATACGATAAAGATTACATATAATCAATATCAAATTCATATAACACAAAAGAACTGAAAGACTTGCCTCAGTTTGCGTTTATCGCTAAATGTTCAACGAACGCCTATGGTATAGTTCTTCTTGTCATTTAATATAATCTCAACCTTATCCTGCGTCGTATAACTTAAATATATACAATTAGGTTATTATGCGTTCATTAGCCAGTCAATACATGATCTATAATGTCCCAACATTTCACGAGTCCATTAAATCTTCTAAAGTCTTTAGAATATTATTCTAGACTTTCCAACCAATTTTCACATTTTTCGGAATATCTGAGAATTTTCTGTGATTATTTCTATTAATAAAAACTATGATTTAATAGCTTCAAAATAGAAATAATAACTCTACATACTTTTATATCCTCAAAACACTATCAATATTTATCTTATATTATTATAAGATTTTTCACCAAGTTTCACAATTTTCCACCGTTCATAAAATTTTCTATGAATTTCTACTAATTTTTAAACTAACTTTAAATAGCTTAAAAATACAAAAAAATAATATTTTTGCTCTTCAATAATTCTTCAAAACTATTCAGAAATTCTGAAATAATATTATAGGATTTTTCACCAAGTTTCATATTTTTCACCATTCATAGAATTTTCTATGAATTTCTACTAATTTTTAAACTAACTTTAAATAGCTTGAAAATACAAAAAAAAAACATTTCTGACTTCAATAATTCTTCAAAACTATTCAAAAAATTTTAAATAATATTATAGGATTTTTTTACCAAGTTTCATAATTTTCTACCATTCATAGAATTTTCTATGAATTTTCACTATTTTTAAACTAACTTTAAATAGCTTAAAAATATAATAAATACTTTTTCTTTTCAATAATTCATCAAATATTTACAAAAATTCTAAAATGATGTTATAAGATTTCTATAAATTTATTTTAGCCCAAATAATGTTCCTAGTAATTTAATCATAATTTCCAAAGTGTTGAAACTTTTTAAAAAATTTCATAATAATTAAACCGCTTATCCGAAAATTACGAATTCTATGTCCATTTCACATAAAATTTAATTCTCTAGAACTTTGTAGTTCAAAGTTTTGTCAAATTCTGGCCGGAAATAGCCCAAACGGGCTTCGCCGGAAAGTTCGTCGGCGGCGACTTTTTGGTCATCTTCTCCGGCAGGTTTGCTATTTTCTCAGCGATTTTTCCTTGTTTTTTGGCTCGGATCAGTTCACTAACATCCTAGGAGTCCAACCATGTGATTTATTTTGAAAATAATTAACGTTTTCATGTTGAAACAAGCTTCCGAAAATACTTTCCGACGAAACTCTTTTCTTCGTTTCTTCTTAGTTTCTCGACCATATAATGTTTGGTTTAGCTTGTTGGATTCCTGGGTATTCTCTCTACTTACTCGTGCACACATTATAGCTTAAAATCTGGTAATTAACAAGCCCATTTAATTTTACTACAACATTATTCATTTATATTATCATTCTAATTTTCCCATGAACTTAGTAAGCAAACTACTTTTACCTCTTGATTACTTGATAAGTTCTCGCTTCAATGCTTCTCCTAATACCCGTTGCTAGTTCTAATCTTCCAATAGCTTGATTACAATTTGTTTGTTTTTTTACCTAGGCTTGGGATGAGGGAAACCAAAAAAATCAAGTTTGGAGCTTGGGTCTTGGTTTATAAAAGATTTACAATCCTTGCTCCTCACACAATTTTCTTGCTTTCTACTCCAATCTCCTCTTCTTGCTCAGCACACCTTCTTGCTCCATAAGTATTCTTGTTCGGCACGAATTTTGGCTTGGAAGCTACTCTTTTTTTTTTCTTTTCTTTTCCATTGTGCTAATTATTTCCTTGGATATTACTCAAATACCCAGCTCATGCTATCATTCTAATAATTTAGTTTATGTTACATCTCAAGCCAACGTAACACATATATTCATATACATACTGCATACATAGCACATATAATAAATATGTTATATACACATTATCCTGCATACTACATATACTTATATATTATGTAGTATATTTATAATACATTAATTATTTAATTTATTACTTATTTTTCCCACTAAAAGAATAATTAGAATTAATACATTAAATAATTTAATATGATAAATTCACATTATTAAAATAATTTAAGGTTATAAATTATTTTAATATACTTATTAATGGATACAATAATTTGTATCATTTAATCATCTATTTCCTCCCATAAATTGTTTTCAACAATTTACTTATATTCGTTAAATATATAACTTAATATATTTCATCATTTATTCTAATATGAATAAATTTACAAATTTGATACCAATATACATATCATATATGTTGGATCTCATCACACATTTTTAATATACATCCCTCCATACTTATCGCGTAATAAATAATACACATTAAATATTACACCAAAAATCTTTTCCGTAAAAATGGAAGTTATTCATTAAATAAAAATAATTTACTTAATGAAATAATTTCAACATATTAAAATAATTTAATATCATAAATTATTTTAAATCACCTTATTCAATGTATACTCTAATTTAGTATACATAAATATTATTTCCTTCCCATTAATAGATACAAAAGTTTTGTATCTTTAAAGCTATCCATCTCTTTAAATAAATTGATTCTCACAATTTATTTCAACCCAAAATAAATATATAATAATATATTCAATTATTTTCTTTTCTTTCTATAAATTGTTTTCTCACAATTTATTTAACCGTAGTAAATATAATAATCTATTCATTACATTAAAAACATGCATACATTACATCCATTATACTTACATAATTCTTTCAATAAAATAGAGGTTATTAAATATATTTAATACCGCCCGTTTAGTATATTAAAATAATTTAATATTTATAAATTATTTTAATAATTTCCTTTATCATAAATTTTACCTATCTCATTTCCTCTTAAATAAATTGTTCTTACAATTTATTTACATATAATATATATTAATAATATATTTATTATTCACAAAAATCACATATTGTATAGCACGTATCCACTTATGCAATACAATCTCACATATCATATCGTTAAATAAGAATTTTATTTATTAAATTCTTATTTTAATATTTTTTGAAAGTTCGGGTCGTCACAAGCTCTCCCTCTTTTCTTTCTTTATCTCTCTTTTATCTTGCTTATGTTGGTAAAATCATGAAGCAGTAGAAGAGAAGGCATGGTATTTATAGAGATAGTTTTGGTATTTTATCTTTTTCCCTAAAGTTTTGGTCTTGTTAGTCAAACTCCTCATCTTTCTTATCTTCTAATACTTCCCCCATGATTAATTAAGTTAATGAACCATACTTGCAAGTAATCCCATATTTAGTAGCTAATAATACATATAAGGCTCTCATTTTACAAATGTGGTGGTCAATAAAGCCACATCTCCTCTCTCAACATTTGACAACTCAAAAGTGGCAAGTAAGAGTTGTTGGTAGCCCACATGGGCCCTTTGACCTTGTTTCCCCCCTAGCCAAATTTTGAAGGTTCTTTTCTTCTTCTTTTTCTTCTTCTTTTTTTCATTTGCAGCCCAAGTGGTCTAAATAGCCTCCCACTTTCAAGTGGACCAAGGCATCCCCATTACCTTATCCATTTCATTTTTTTTTCATTTGATGTTTATTTGTTATCTAAAGCCCAATGTGCTTCCTTTCATGAATAGTTATTTCCTAGTTTTATTTATATAAAATACAATACTTATTTAATAATGTATGCACAATTATAAGAGCACAATTCTAATTATAATTTAACTTTATTATAATTTACATTAATAATTACTTTTCCAATTACATTGTTAACAAAACTTCTCGGATATTACAGTAGCTCTAATATCAATTGTTAGAAGAGAACCGGGGAGCTCGCGCGTCATGTGCGCATACACAAGACATTAACATACATATTTGGAACCCAACTTGAACCAACAACTTAAGTTATTATTAGGTCTTGGGCCCATTCATATATATATTAATCATTCACTCTTCATTATTTCTCTAATTTGGGACTCCAACTCACTCCTAACAGTGGTATCAAAGTCCATGGTTTGATGGGCCTAAGTATCAGGTGGACATTCCATGGTGGAGCATTTGCAGGCCACATTTTACCCAATTCGCACTGTGGAGCAAATAAAGTTGAGTAAACTAGAACACATGGGGATCATTCTCACAGTTGCCACTACACGGTGACATATGATGTAATATCTGAGGATAATGCACCGTACAAATTTGTAAATAAAATAGTTTTTTTTCTTCGAAATATGTTGTTTGAATAAATTTTGATTTAAGTGTAATTATAAATATATTTATGTATGTGATATGTGATACTATTCATGTTGTGAGATTTTTTTTTTTGAGATTGAGAAATGAAAGTTTTGTAAGAAAGAAATTAACTTATATTAGTTAATCATTTCATGTAGACAAGATATGAAATAACTTAATAGTTAATGTAATAATTAAATAAGTAATTATTTACTTATATAAGAAAGGAAATTAGATTGAATGTGAAAATTTTTACATTATAAATACGTCAAGTGAATTATTTGATATGTATATATTTATTAATTGAATTGTTTAATTGTCCAAATGTGAGTAATAATTGGATAACATGAAACAGAAATGTAATAATAATACATAAAATAAACTACATATAATATATGTGGTGGGTATATATTATATATAATGTAGAGTAATATATATATATATGTGTGTGTGTGTGTGTGTGTGTGTGTGTGTATATATATAGGCATTATGTGTGCAAGTAATATCAAATAGCATTATTTAATTAGTACAATACAAGTATGTTGGGTACTAAGTGGAATTTGCTGGCACATTTTGTAAACATAAAACAATAAGTATATCATGGGTGGTAAAGCAGAGCTATAAAACCAAGCAAGCAAGCTGACTATTGGAACAGTTAACCGAGTCTTGAGTACTGAAACTAGGGGCTGTTTGTTTAGAACTTAATGGGTCTGAATGGCTGAATCGGTAAGTGGCTGAATCATTAAGTGCGTTTGTTTTGGAAAAAAATCGTCTGAATGGCTGAATTGGTCAGATGCTTTGGCTGAATGGTTAAGTCAGAATTTTTGGTCTGAATGGCTGAATGGTTGGCTGAATGAAGTAAAAAAATAAAAAAAAAACTAAAAAAATAAAAAAAAATATTAACTATTATATTATGTAATATTAAATAAATTTACAACAACTTTGAATTTTTTCAGAGGGGTAAAATATTAAAAATATGTCATTCAGATCTTTAAGATATGTCAATTATCAAACAGCTTTTTTCATTCAGATTCAGCTCATTCAGATTCAGATTCAGATTCAGCTCATTCAGATTCAGATTCAGATTCATTCAATTTTTATCAAACACCCCCTAATTATATTAAGCTAAGCATGCTACATATTAAATTGAGTAGGTTTTGCTGATTCAACTAGCAAGCAGGAGGTGGCATGATTTGGAAGCCTTAACAATACACTAAGCTAAATATAACATGAGCTGGCATGATTTGAGTTAATTAGGAAGCCACTAACTATTTGGTCTGATGATTAGAAGGTGAGACTATATCAGAGCATGCCCATTACCAATTCTTCCTATTCTAGTATTCTACCCGTTCCATTACATTTCGTTACTCTCAAAACTACTGAGCATATACACCTTCCATTTGGCCAAACCAAGTCCATAACTCCCTAAAATTTCTTGAGTTCGACTAAGACAGAGAGAGAAGACTTAAAGGACTGAAGCTGAAGATGAATTGGAGGCTGTTCTTGGCATCTAAATTAGATTAAAGCATCATCAATTTTAAAGAGTTTAAAAAAACAAAAGGTAAGTTATAAGTTTTATGAAATTTATAGAAATTAGTTGGTTATTAGGGTTGTATGGTTAAATTGAACTATTAATTGGATTGTGATAATTGGGATTTAATAAGAAGGAGATTAGTTGTTGTTGTGCGGAGTAATAAAGGAGAAAAACATGGTTTGAAGCAAGTATAAATCCCTATGAAATCTATTCCAAAATGGACTGCACACAAGGTGTTTGTAAAAATGCCACAAGGAAGCTATTTTGCTTAAAACATAAAAATTGGTTTAAGCTTTGTGCTACGTAGTGTTCATGCATGAATTAGAAGATAACTTAAGTTGGTTAAGTGTATTAGAACAAGTCCAAGAAGAATTTTGTGAAGTTTCTATAAAAATGGGTTTGGCAAAAATCTGTGTGGCAGAGCATCTTTTGAACCTCTGTATGGATGCCTTAATGAATTCTTTTTGGGTATGCTATATTTTTATAAAATACTATGTAGTACCATATATAACATATTAAAATTTGAAAGCAATCAGATTTGTGAATTGAGAGCTACAAAATCACAAAATAGCTATAAAAATCACAAAAATGCTGGAAAATCTGGGCAGCTTGCTCCAGATCCTGATTTCTGCTTAATTACGGTTCTGCCACTAGTATTTAATTAGTTAAAAATCAATAATAAAATGTATTTTAATACATAAGTTAATCTATAAATCGTGCTAATAACCTAACATGATTAGTAAACTGAGATTATAAAGTTAATCTTTGAAATATAGAAATTTAATCTATATTTGTAGAATATATATTACCGTTAAGCAATGTAATGACTTTAATTGCATTACATAAGTATACGTAACATACTAGCAACATAAATAATTTATAATTAAACTAATAAATCCAACGAAGTTAGTAAATTTAAGATTAAGTTATTAAATTTTGAAAATGCAAGTTTTAAACGAAACTTGTAGAATGCGTATACATTGAACAATGTAATAATTCTAATTACACTAAATAAGCATACGTGAGATATTAGCGAAATAAATAACCTCTAAATTGGATTAATTAACCTAACATGGTTAATAATGTGGAATTAAATTGTTAATCTTAAAGTATATTAAAGTTTGGTCAAACCAAGAACGCATTGCGGGTTAAGCTATGTAATAAGCTTTATAAATATTATGCAGGAGATTAAATCAAAGTTGGTGAAATGAGTTTACATTAAGCTATCGAACTATTAATCCATAAAAACTTATGTTGTATATTTAAAATATAACAAATCCAATGAAGTGGATAAAAAAAAGGGAGATTGAGACATTAAGCTTAAAAGATACAAGTTGAAATTTATAGAATGTGTTAGCATTAAGCAATGTTATAATCTTATGTGTATTACATAGGTGCTTTGCGAGATCATAACGCTTCGAGTTCTCGTAATCGCATAGAATCGGTAGCTTTACATCACGAAGGTAAATATATCAACCTTTCTGCCTTAAATGAGTTTATGTTGCAAGTATCTCAATTTTCTCCATAATTGAAGTTTTGTTCAATAACGAGTTTTGTTGCAAGTATTCCAACTCTCTTTTCGAATTGAAACCTTATTACAAGTATTCCATAAATGAAATCCTATTGTGAGATTTTGTTCATTCCTATTTCCCTTTTGAATTGAAATCTTCTTTGTGAAGCTCGTGTTCAGTGGAGAATTTGTAAACTTTTTGTTCATGTTCATGTATTATAAATTGCGAATATGATTGAAAATCTCTTATTCAATCTTGAATGATAATACTAAAATCCTTTCTTGTGAATTGATATTGAGAACCTATACTATTGATTCAACTAGTACATAGTCGATGTGCGTTCTAAAGATTTTGCGATTATCATGAAAAGCTAAACCAAACCAAATTGCTTTTGGTGCGGATTCCGTGATAAACTGAGAAGAACAACCCTATAAAAGGGGTACATGTTATCGGAGACTATAGTTCCGAGGTACGCTTATGCGTTAATATGTTTGTGCACAATACATAGGTATAAAGGGCTGATCACCTGGAGTACTTTAAGTGGGTGTCCGATGTCTTTTGACTAAAGGTTACGGTAGAAATACTAGATAATCTGGGACATAGTTCGTGGTTTTGTGACCCTCAGTATATATTTGAATTCAATATCTATTATTTGCTTCGAGAGTTGATTATTCCGATGGATTTTCCAGTTCTTAAATGATTGACAGTTGATTTTGATAATGTTCTTTTGTTCTGTTGTAAAACGTTCAATTGTTGTTGTTATAAGTTGCCTTGTTATCAGTTGTTATACTTGCTGGGCAATTGTTTGCTCAATCTTGCTTATCACATTTCAGTTAAGAACGAGAAGCCGAGGAATGCGCCTACAGATAAAGGCAAAAGCAAAATGCATGAATAGACGCCGACTAGTCTATCTTTTGTTTTGATATGTATTAAGTAAATGATGTAAATATTTGCTTATGATATGATGTAATAATAAAGGTTAGAGAACCTGGGAAGCGACTATGTTTATGTAATATTTTGTACTATTTATTATGTATGAAGTATGTTATCCTATATAATGGGTAGAATAGATGAATGTATATATTAGATCGTGAGCACCTGATCTGAGGGTTGTGATACCCGGATTTGGGGGTGTCAAATATGATTTAAGTCAAATAGAATAGATTCTAGATGGCTCTGGGAAGCTGCTTAAGGTGAAGGGTTAACAACAAATAAGGTTGTATTCTCACGTTTGTCTCTGGTGTGGTGGAATAGTATTAGAGTTGAGCAAAGGCTCTTGAAAGACTTAAAGAATGTGTGCTCAATGTGGTGACTACTCTATTGTGATACTTATGATGAGAATTCAAGTGAAAGGTGGAGATTGTTGGGATATTTCACATGAATCATATATCGAAAAAATTTAAGAGTGTAGATGAGATAATAAGTATGTTGAATTCTCAACTTAATAGGTTAACATTTTGGGTAAGGAGGTGATCCGACAATTAATTCCTTTAGTTTATGTCAATACAATTATAAATATCATAAATTATCTAAAAAGTACTATTAATTATTACATTTATTATTTTGAAAACTTAAATAGTTTATGTCAATACAATTATAAATATCATAAATTATATAAAAAGTACTATTAATTATTACATTTATTGTTTTGAAAACTAAAATAAATTATGTTAATTTTAAATTTAAAAATATTTTAAATTTAACTTTTCGAATATTAATAATGATGTTGTAATTTAGAATGGATGGATGGAGTATTTAGGAATGTCTATTAATTAGAGGTGGTCTTAACTCTCGGTGTTAACTCAGCAGACAAACTCATCAATATTCAACCATAGACAAACGAAAATAATGACACAAAGAAAAGTATTTTTATCTCTTTTTAAAAGGTGTCAAGAGTTAATTATTTCAAATATAACTGTAGTTTTTTTTTTTTTGTTCTTTTTTTTCTTCCTAGTTTAAGACATAGTTTAGGCACACATACCCAACTTTAGTCATTGTCAAAATTTAAAACCCACCTCCTTAGTATACATGAGATGGAAGTAACCATTGGACTAAGACATTTTGATTTAATATAACTAAGATTGAAATTTTTGTTAAGGTATTCTATATATTAAAATATATATCGAGAATTATTAAATTCAGTGACATGACATGACATATAATTGATCTAAAGCAAAATAGAGATAAGCCAAATTATGACAAGCTTACTAAGTCAATGACAGTGCATAATACACAGTTAGATGGTAAAAAGAACAAATTGAGAAATAGGCAACTTTTATTTAAATAATTTTTTCAACGTCTCACTGAATAAATGCAACTATACAAGGAGGATCATTTACAATTCCTTTGACATTGTGATCTGGTTTTATAGCATGTTTCGTTGAGTGAATCCGTCACTGGCTGGCTTTTTTCCACCTCGCTGGTCTTGATCTTAGTAAGCTCGACACAACACCAACAAGTTCTAAGGCGAATTGTACATAGAGTAATTTCACAGAATTTAATGCCTTTGTTATCTAGTTGTTTGTTATTTGTTAGCTTTGGGATCAAATTATTGTCACCATTGTGCAAAATAGTGGTAGCTTTCTTGATGATCTCACCTGTTTTAAGCAGAAAATTTATCTGAAAGTTAGTAATAAAATGGGTGTATGGCTAAATTAATCTAGTAAATTTCTTATTTTCTTTAACTTATTGATCATTATCAGAAAAGAAAAACAATAAAACCTGAAAAAAAAAAATATTTATGTTGATAGTAAAATAGAGGGTGTGGAACTTACATTCATTATTAGCAAATTGGGAAACCAGAACTAGGCAAAAGAGAACCAACGGTTGAAACCTAGACGTAGCCATAGAATTGTCAAAGGCCTGAATACAACAAAGCTCCAATAGATAGATTTATATAGGAAGATAATACGAAGCCAGTAATCAAATTAACAAAAAAAATAAAATAAAAAATTTAGAATTAAATAGTATTACTCCTACCGTTCCGAATTATAAGATCAATGTTGACTTTTTAAAAGTCAAATTTTAAATATTTTTAAAGTCAAAATTGACATGAATTCATTTAATTTATGTCAGTATAATTATGAATATCATAAATTTCGTAAAAATACTATTAATTATAAGTTATATTATTGTCACAACTTAAATGAATCATAGGTAGCTAGGCCATAGGTAGCTGGCATTAATTAGACACAGTTATAATATCACATTTCATACTTTATTAGGAAAAAACTAAAAAAATTAGGAATATGCAAGGTAACTCTTAATGAATAGACATAATAAATATTACTCCCTCCATCTCCAATTATCTGCATTTTTGATTATTTGTACACTTATTAAGAAATGTAATTATTATGTTAAATTTATTACTAAAAGTACAATTATATTCATAATTATGCAATTTGGGAATTATACACTTAGGATTAGAAGGAATAAATGAAAAGAATAAATTTGTATTAGAACTATTTTAATTGTTTAGAAAAAAAATAAAATACAGTTAATTTGATATAACAACAATTCTTTAAAATTACAGTTAATTTGAGATGGAGGGAGTAATAGACTGAATTACACAAATGTTATGTCTTATCTTTTCATTTGATCACTTCTTTGCTAGATAGCCTAGATTTGATTTGATTTTTTTTCCTTTTTAGTTTTGTTTTGTTTTGCAACAATGAAGGAGGTTTTAACTTTTAAACACTGGCTTTTTAAAAAAATAAATAAAATAATATCATTGAAAATGTAATTGTGACAATCAATAAAATTAATTTGGATGGAAACACGAGAAAAATTTGGTACATTAATGTGAAAAAAGGGAAAAACCTACTCATCATTTGTAACATCCCTTCCTAAAATAGAAAGAGAGGTTACGTATAAACACAACATAGCTGATGAAATAATAACAAGGCTCTAAACCACATAAAAATAGTCTCATAACCAATAATCGTCACAAGACAAAACCATAATGATTGCCAAACTAGTTAGAACTACAGTCTAAGATATTTATTTCAACTCCAAATAACCAATGTATTATAGCCTAACAAAATATTTAAACCATTTGAATAAAAGGGAGCTCTCATCACACTTGCCCTTGATCTCCCTGATTACTTGCCGAAAAAAGAACACAGGTGAGTCAATTGCCCAATACGGATATAAAGATGCACATATATATAACAATATATAATGTACCCAAAAGAGCTGAATGAACGAACAAATACAAACTACGAACGAATTATGAATATATCAAAATTAGTGAGACAAGGTACAAATGATTAATACTATCAAACGAACACCTATAGTCAAAAGGATTCCAAACAAAATAAGGTTGAATCAAATGTTTATGAGGTAATAATTTCATACTAAGCTCAAATACAAATAGCCAAAGGCTAACAAAATACATCGGTATCATAATGTATGAAAATCAAACCGGATAGTACGCACGACACATACGTCACTAATCCACCAAACAAATCAAATCAAATCAAATACTGGGTTGACCCATACGTATCTTGAACAAACAAATCAAATGGCCAAAGCTCATACCCAAAGCATACAAAAGGATACGACGTGAACTGATCACACCGCCACATAATATGTCATGCCCTCGTGTTAAGAGAACATGTTTATAGTCCCCCACAGGTAATTAGCTCAAGTATACTCTAAGGATCGAACTACAAAATGTAAGCCACAAAGGGGTTCAAATCACAAGGCTTATATGACCATCTTCAAATGACATCGATTTATTCCAAATATGAACATACTTAAATATCAAAAGATACCAACGATCTAAATACTTCCGAATTCAACGAAAAAATATGAAGAATGATACAAATGAATAAGGCCTCCAAAATATATTGACATGTAGATTTCTATAAATATCAAAATAAATATTAGACATGATTAACTAGTTCAAATAGTACCAACACGAGTTCTATGTATCAACGCCAACATGAAACTATCATATTAATTTTATACGGAACAATTATGTGAAATAATAGTCAAATTTGAAAAGAGAAACAAAACGAAATAATTAAATTTAACAAGAGTATCGTTGAAGGAGTACGGAATCCGTACCTAGAGTAAGTAATGTAATACCCAAAATTTATTCCAAATATAACTCGTTTAGGCTCCTTCCGTTCTAACTAATTAAACAAAATAATAAATAAGTACAATTAGTGAATTATTATTATTATTATTATTATTATTATTATTATTATTATTATTATTATTATTATTATTATTATTATTATTATTATTATTATTATTATTATTACTGCATGCCATAAGTTTTATAATACCATTTGTATTAATTATGTACTTATATTTATCCTATCTTTGTTTCACAATGAATACGCATAAACTCAAATCCTGAAGCACATTTTAATTAATTACAAAATTAATTATAATCTTCCAACTTCGTTCTAAAATATAAAAATTTACATAACTTGATACAATAGTATAGTAGCAACATTACTTTGAAATATTTACTCATTGTTCTAAACAAGCTACTCCAAATTATACCTTATTCATTTGCTAGTTACCGGTTAATACAAATTTAAAAATCTAATAAACTATCAAATCAGTAAACCTTGGATGATCCCAAACTAGCTTTACATGAGATTCCCTGCCAGACTTTACTTATAATAATAAACTATCAAATCAATTACCTTGCATGATCCCATCATACAATAAACTACAAAAGGATACCCAATAATGAAAGTAATGGTATTACCTTGATTGGGAGAATTTTCCTCTTTCCGTTTTCTGTACTCACCGTCGCCTCTTCTTTCTCTTTTCTTTTATTAGAATAATAAAACAGCGTACAATATTACATAGAGTTTCAAGTTTTTAGTATTCATTTATGTATTAATATATTTTATTAATTTTTAAAATTTTAATAGAATTTAATATTAGCCATATATAAATTAAACCCAATTAATATTAATATCCAATTTTATCAAATTAATGATACTTACTAATTATTATTAGCCCACATAAATTAAATGACTAATTTGACTCAAACAAAAGACAAAGTCCAATCAATATGTTTTTTTTAAAAAAATAAATAATTTATTATTATTATATTTATTTTTTTGGGTATTACATCATTATTGGCTATACTAATTTTACAAGTAACGAAGTATTTATACTTCATCCGTTTTAAAATTTATATCATTAACTTTTTAAAGTTACTTAAAGACATTTTTAAAGTTAATTAAAATTGACATGAATTTCTTTAATTTTTGTCAATATAATGATGAATATCATAAACTATCTCAAAAGTACTAATATTTATAAGATTTATTTTTTTCATAATTTTTAATGAATAATTAATTTTGAGTTTGAAAATGTATTAAATTAACTTTTAAAAGTTAATAATGATCTTATAATTTAGAATGTAAACAGTATTTTTCTTTTGCTAAAAATGAAAAGAAAAGTATTATTCACTAGCAAACTAATATATCATGAACATGCTAACAGAACATAAATATAACGTTTAAAGCCGTTGTACCATTTTTTATAGGGTTAATAGCACTTTATAAATTCCAAGTTCTACTTGTTTTATAATTGAGCCCCTAAAATAAATGAAAAATGAAAAAAAAAAAAAACTACTGATATGAATCTTGAAGTAAATTTAAGTTACGGATACAAGCCCTATCATATTCCAGCCAGATTTTAGTCAGAAATACGATTTTGACAACCCAAAATACATTTTAACCGTTATAAAAATATTGATAAATTTAAAAAAATTAAAATTAATAAAATAAAATAAAATAAATAAATAAATAAAGGAATTTCTTAACAAGGGCACATGTTAAACACACAGTTCAAGTGTATATTCTCTTGAACCGTGTGCATATTCCCTTGATTTCTGCATTTGCACCAAGTTCAAGAGAATATATCCTTGAATTGTGTACTTAGCATGTGTTCTTAGGGCACATGTTCCACCCCTTTCTTTCTCCTTCCCACCACCACTCCATCTTTCACCCCTTTCTCTCTCCTCCCCCACCATGATCGCTTCATCTTCAATTTCTCTCTCCTCCGAACAACCACCATCACAACAGTACCACCACACCCACCAACACTATCAATAACTAGAACCATCAATAACCGCCACCAATCCACCACGACCACCATCATCCGAACCCCCATCAATACCGTCATCAACAACTGCCATTACGACCACCACCATCTGAATCCACTATATCAGATCTGTCCAACCTATAGACACCCGAAGTCAGACCCATTACCTCATATGCGTCCAACCCATTAATCTTTCTCTTAGGTCTATCCATCTCCATCAATTTCTTCTTTTTAATTCTTCAATGTCTAACCCCTATTTCCCTCGATACTTCAAATGGAGAGATTTTGAAAAGAGAAATCAAATGCATTTTAAAGATTTTATATATTTTCTGAATTGAAACTTTGGGTAGAATGAAGTATGTATTTCATAAGAGAGATCTGAATTAATTTTGGAGCTGATATGTGAAAAATTAAGTTAACTAGTATGTGGTATATATTCTGGAGCAGAGCTTGGAATAAATTTATTTTTTGGGTTTTCAATTAGGGAAGAGGAAGGGTATAGTTTTATATTATAAATTATTTGAAAAAAGAGAAGTTTTATACTTTCATATACATATTCTTAGGTACTATTATCTATGTCAAACTATATAAATTGAACGGTATAAAAATAGTATTTCCGGCTAAAAAAATCAATTGAAGTTGCATATAAGGTCTATCGTGTTTACTTAAATGTATTTAGGGACTTATATTAAGAGAATTTATACTTCAAGACTCAATAATAATACAAGTATAACTTAAAGGGTCTAAGCAAGGTTCTCAGACCCGGACCATTTATCAAACCGAAAAAGGTACCGAATGGGTGAGTTACTGATCCAACCAGTCGTTGGACTGTTATTGACCTAGTGATGTCATTAATTTATAAAAATATATATTATTAGTAATTAATAAAATTTTTAAAAATTTCATTTTTTATGAACTAAAACATAATAACGATGAGTTACAATATTAATAAAAGTGATTAATTTTAATATTAAAAATTTTTTGGTAAAAAAATAAAAAATCGGGTCAACCGGGTCAATTAACCGAGTTTACCGGTTGGACCGGTGGTCAACGGACCAACCCGAGTTTTGACCAAAACCGAGTTATTGGTCCAAATCGGACAGGAAGACGGACCGATTCTGGTTTTTACCTGTCACGCCCCCAAATCCGGGTCCTTTGTACCTCGGACCTGGTGCGTCACGATACATCATCTTCGTACACATTCTACAATAAATGCGGAACATATAAATATACATTATTTATTTCAAATAATTCTACAACATTTTCCCAAGGTCTATAACTTTAACTCAATATTTACCTTAATAATTCAAAAGGTTTACATAATCATTTTCATAAGATAACATAATAGTTAACACATATTAAGTTTCTGTAGAACGTTTCCTCTTGGCTTTGTCCTTCCTGAAGCACTTGGGCTTAACTGAAATATTATCATGATATAGCAAGAGTGAGCAACTACTTTGCTAAGCAGGTTTAAATACAAGAAAGATATATCATGATTGAAAAAGAATAGACTTTCGAATTTTCAACAATATATAATAATTGTGAAAGAACGATAATCAAATTTCAATAAATGAATAACTGAATCAATAACGCTGAGTGGCCAACAATGACCATGAACAAATTTGGTAATCAAGGTGATCAGCCTTTCATACCAGGTGAACATATGCAACTTGCACTAAGTGCGATTAACAATAAATTTCATTGAGGTGGAATAATTGACAATAATTAAACCACTAACATGCTTGAAAATATTAACTCAAGTTTGAGTTAGGAAACTTGCAATAACGTAAGAAGTTTAGGGTTAAGAACTTGCCTCGTCCGTCGATTACTGCTACACAATCTAATTTAATCTCTTATGAAAGACCTATCATTTATAAGATTGATCTTTTAATCAGCATATCATATCATACCACATAATACTGCTACTTCTATAAATAAATCATCTAACATTTAGCCACATAATCAAATGTTAGATAACACCTTAAACCATCAATATTATTATCGTCCTTTGATAATATTTCAATCACTTAATCAACATCTTAAAACTCTCGTCTAATATTATTAATCATTTAATAATATTTTAATAATATCTTAGGCACTTAGAAATATTATTAATCATTCAATAATATTTTAATTCACTTTCAAATATTATTAACCCTTTAATAATATTTTGATCACTTAATATCATTTATTAATGTCTTAATCATTACAAATATTATTAATCATTTAATAATATTTTAATAATCTAATAATAATTTAATCTAATATTATTAATTATTTAATAATATTTTAATTATTTATTAGACTCATGAACAATTTAATTTAATTGTTTATCCTTACTATTTAATTTAGTTAACATACATATTTGGTCATACACATAATATTTAATTAAAAATGACCAAATTACCCATATAAAATCTTAATATATCATATTAAAGGTCATTAAGCAATAAAATCACATTAACACATTTTTCAACTTAACATAACTTAATTTACTCATTTATTCTTAACTTGATTAAAAATATGAAAAATACCAAAACAATGTATTATTTTTATATCTTCTGGGAAACATTAGTATATGGTATTTTAGTTACAAAATAATTTTCCTACAATTTTTTAATTTCGTTTCCTATTTTTAAATAGGCTAAAACAGTCCAAAATGACTACATTTATCATAAATTATCCGTTTGTTCAAAACTTATGAAATTTATACGGTAGACTCATGCTACCACATACTAATTCCACTTAAATTTTCACAATTTTCTGGGTTGTATTCGCTGCGTTATAGCAGTTTACTTTTAAAATCGCATTTTCTTATAAAAGTCATAACTCCCTCTCAGGACATCGAAAAATTTCCATCTTTGGAAAACATCTAGTTAACTTGATATACTAATATACCACAAAAGGCCAGAATATTTAGAGCAACAAAAGTGGCCGAAACAGTGGTCGGAGTAAACTGGCCAGGGAGCTTTAACAGTTTTCCAGATTTTTGTCGGCAGGAAGTGTTTTGCCAAAAATTACACCACGGTTGATCCGTTTAATCTTTCTACGTGATTCCACTTGGGTTCATCAGATAACTCATAGATCTAACACCATTCTTTGACGGATCACAAAAAGAAGTTATAGATTTCAAATGGTAGAAGTTCAAAGTGGACTAAAATTTAGAACTTTTAAGCTAAAAAAACTGTTTTTGTTCTTCTTCTTTCATTTCTTTTCTTTTCTTGAATTCTTTTGTTGGATTCTTGCTAATATATGGTTAAAACATTATTTGTAAGTTTAATCATTATCTTACTTCATAAAACTTGACATCCATATGAAAAATTAAAATTTTTTTGCTAAGAGTTTAGGTATATACCTTTAGTTAGTTTTCTTCCTTTTCTTTGTTTCATAGCTTTGCTTCCTCTTTTATGCTCCATGGTTACATACCATTAAAGACATAAACAAAATACATAAATATGGTAAGGATTTCAGATTTCAAAAGAAAATTATTCAAAAATTTCTATGGATTAAATTTAGTTATTACCTTAATTAGGATTTTCTTTCTTCCTTCTTTCTTCTTCTTCTTCTTTCTCTTTTTTTCTTCTCTCTCTCTCTTTCTCTTTTCTTCCTCTCTTAATTGCTACGGGAGGGAGTGAGGGAATGAGTAACATGGCTGATGGAAATGCCTTACAAAGTCAAAATTAATTAGCCAACATGGCCCCTCCCTCACCTAACATTATTCAACCAACCAATCACATGAAAGGTTGGTGAAGAATTTGGGGAAAGACTTGGAGGCATGTGGAAGAAAATATTCAGCAATTATTCCTCCCCTAAGAGCCTTAGTCGCACCCCCTCTTCTAGAAGCTTAATTACTCCCCTTTTATTAGCTCATTTATCCGATTAATATCTATAAAAACTTCATTTTAAACAATTATACGCTTCGTTAGTTAGTTCAAACTAATTAAATTAATTAGTTTTGACTAACTATTAATTCAAATCCATTTGACATAATATTAAATATCATACCATTATTCATATTACATGTAATTATTGTAATACAAATACAACTATCGCCATTAACTAAATAAATTTCTTTATTCAATTAATTAAAACAAATATTTTAACCAACTAATTTTCAAATAGTGAATTAACTCATATATAAAATTTAGTTCATAATAATTATATCGTCGTCGAAGGCTAAATATTCAAATTATATTATTTCATAATATAATTTTAATTTAATCTCAATCAATTAATATTAATTAATTAATTTCATCCACTTTATTTAATGATTTAATTAAATATTAAATCTCATTTGTCCAATATATGTATATATTTCACATCTATATATACATATTTAATCCATTATACAAAATCTCATACTTTACATTATATGAAACACATATGTACATATATGTTCAAATCTATTTTATCTCTTGATAACAATTTTATTTATTAAATTTTTATTTTAAATTTCTGAAATATCTGGGATATTACATTCACCCATTTTTCTAAGAATTTTGTCCTCGAAATTATGGCACAATCATCTCTATTCATTCTACTCCTCTATTTTTAAATCTAGGTTTTATTCTTTAAACCTTTATTTAATTATTTGAGATCTTATTTACAAGTCTCATAAATTTTTGGGTTATCACATTCACCCCTTCTTCTAAGAATTTCGTCCTCGAAATTATAGCATATTAATTTTTTGCTCATTCTATTGATCAAAACTAGGTTTTCATATTAGCCTTTATTCTTTCCTTCTCTAAAAGCTTCTCTTTTAGTCATCACATCCCACGACCACTTCTCTCTAAGAAGTTCACATTTTCTAAACTTTCAATTTCCAAAACCATGGAAAATCTTTCAAGAGTCTTCAACAATTGTTTAATAATTGTGAAGTAGTTTGAATAACTAGGAGTAAAAGATTCCTTTAAATACTTTTCAAATTATACTGAGTGGTCATAAAGACCCATGAACTTATTACGGGGCTTAACAGTTATTCAACTGTACACCCTTATAGAATATCTTTTGGTACTTTAGGGGATCCACCTATTGTACCCGGTGTTGTGCACAACACTTATACATACTTTTCGCGCGTGAAGTCGGATTTTCCCAACATAAATTACCCTTTTTCTAGGGTTGTTCACCTCAGCCATTTTGATAAAAATATTTCAATATTTGTCTAACCGAAACAATTGGCCTAGACTAGCATTAATAAACTGTTCGTATATTACGAACTGAAAGTCATTCTAGGTATTTAATGTAACTAAAATTCATTTTTTTTAGGACGTCATAATACTGCACTGTTGCAATCAGTGTGTTAGAATTCCGTCATTTTATCATCTCTACACCACGGCTTAATGGTAAGTGATGATTAAATACATTTTGAAGTTTTCAAAACAAGCTTTGTCCAGCCAACACAATTAGCATGGACATATTTCATAAAACGGTTCATATAACTAAAATTCATTTACAGGACAACATAATGTTGCACTGTTGTAACAGTGTGTTAGGATGTCGTCATTTATCATCTCAACACCATGCTTTGCAATGGTGCATTGACGATTGTAAAATACATTTTGATGTTAAAACAATTTTTGTCTAGCTGAGCAAAGTAGCATAGACATACAAATGACAGGATTTTTCAAAGGCGTATAAGTGCGAATATAAGCACGATTTAAGATCTAGCATAGCTAGAAGATTGGGAATACCTAGAATCTTCACTCATCTTCATTTTATCATCTCAATTTTACTTAACATCTCTATTCACTTCTGATTCTACTAATGTTCGCCCATCACTTAGAACTCTTAAATCACACTTTAATTTATAACCCTCTCTTATAGTCTGTAATAATATACCACAAGCATTGTTCATCGAACTTACCACACATTATGAGTTCAGGAACTTTCCACAATAATATGAGTTTAGGAACTTGTCCTAGCAATACGTAGTCCAAGAACTAATCAGGGACTGTCCATATGCTTAGGGGCTCAAAAACATGTCATATGATTATGAGTCACAAACTTACCATAAACGTGAGTTTTAAGAACTCGCACCTAATCTTACATCATCTACCTATCCGTTATACACATGAGAAAAAAATCACCTTCTCAACATACATATAGCGAATAGCGCGACACCAGGTTCCAATGATTATCAATATAGGAAGCTAAGTGATTGTCGAACTAAACACAATCCCCTGCCCATACAAAGAATTGGTCAACTCGGCCACTAATCAATATAGGAAGCTAAGCGGTTGTTAGACCAAGGACAAATCTCTTGCCCATACAAGAAATTGTTCAACTCAACCACTATATCGATATAGGAAGCTAAGTGGTTCTCAAACTAAGCACAAATTCCCCGCCCATACAAGAAATCGTACAACTGAGCCACTAACATGAGTCCTCAATTGAAATTCCACATAATTCTAATTTTAGCTTACTCTTTGCTCAATACGAACTTTTTCTTTAATTCGTAACTCATCTTTTATAACTCTTCAAGATTCTTCTTTGAATCTTTTTGTTTATAACTTAATCCATTTCTTTATGGATTCATCTTAAACATCTGTTATAGATCTGTTCATGATCAGCTAGTATTCTTTCTGTTTTTTTTTCAAAAGTTTTATCATAAGATATCTCGTATCATTTATTTTCATTTAAGACCGGGTAGTCTTTCTCTATTCATTTCAAAGCACATTTATTAAACATACTTCTCGTAGTACATAATACTTTGCATGTTATAGCACTTACAAAACATATCCCTCTAATACTATACATATGGGGATTTATAACAAAAACATATCTCTTAACTTACACAAAATTGGCAGTACATATTAATAACATTATAAGTACCGTATCTATATACGCCATTCACATCTTAACCTCCTAGACCACGCTCAATGGCCTTTTCTTGTTCTTCCTTGGTAATGATCATGACCTGGTCCCTACTAATGACGAGTCCAGTATGATCTTCCTCCTCGGGGTAATTGGATACCCTATCCTGAATATGCCCGACCAACTTATTAAATGCGTACCTCATTCTATCCATTTTCTTGTTCTTGCATCTTATTTCTTCTTCCAATTCATACGCCTGATCTTGCGCTCACAACTTTTCTAAAATCTCATCTTCCAAATGGGCTTCTATAGCCTGCTTATTTGTTCGAAGTTCTTCCACTTTTGCCTCTAGTTCTTGATTGTCTGATCGGAGTTCTTCCACTTCCGCCTTTAGTTCTTGCACCATATTTTCCAACTCAATGTTCCTATCTACCACTGCTGTTAATAGATTCTCCACCGACTCCTCCCTATCCTCGGGTTCAGGAGCTACCGTAGATAAAGACTCTATAGTTATCGGCTCCTCCGAAACTACCAGGATATCTCTAAATGCTTCATCTCCTGACATCTTGCTTTTTTTTTCTTTCTCTCTAGCTTATTCTTGCTTTTTCTTACTTCTAACTTGGAGAAATACACAATTTTATGAAGGCTTATTTATAGGCCACTTCACAGACTCACAATTAATATTCTCTGTTCTTTTACCTTCCATTGGCGATCCCACCAAGGTTCTCAAACTTATCTTCTCTAACCCTAATTATTCATTTAATAAGGTTAAAGCAAGGATTTATTAGTTAAAGCAAGGGGACAAGATTCGCTTTTTGGGGAATTAATTTCAACGAGTCTACTAAAGTTCTCGCCTCCTATATTCGGCCTATAGTTGGCTCCTACATCACTTGTGCCCTCTATTGGCCTACTTAGCCTCTAGGATTTTTAAATACGGCTTAATCTTTTTAGGTTATATCCTAAGATACTTTTACCTTAGAACTATAACTTACAGCTCTGATACCAACCTGTCACGCCCCCAAATCCGGGTCCTTTGTACCTCGGACCTGGTGCGTCACGATACATCATCTTCGTACACATTCTACAATAAATGCGGAACATATAAATATACATTATTTATTTCAAATAATTCTACAACATTTTCCCAAGGTCTATAACTTTAACTCAATATTTACCTTAATAATTCAAAAGGTTTACATAATCATTTTCATAAGATAACATAATAGTTAACACATATTAAGTTTCTGTAGAACGTTTCCTCTTGGCTTTGTCCTTCCTGAAGCACTTGGGCTTAACTGAAATATTATCATGATATAGCAAGAGTGAGCAACTACTTTGCTAAGCAAGTTTAAATACAAGAAAGATATATCATGATTGAAAAAGAATAGACTTTCGAATTTTCAACAATATATAATAATTGTGAAAGAACGATAATCAAATTTCAATAAATGAATAACCGAATCAATAACGCTGAGTGGCCAACAATGACCATGAACAAATTTGGTAATCAAGGTGATCAGCCTTTCATACCAGGTGAACATATGCAACTTGCACTAAGTGCGATTAACAATAAATTTCATTGAGGTGGAATAATTGACAATAATTAAAGCACTAACATGCTTGAAAATATTAACTCAAGTTTGAGTTAGGAAACTTGCAATAACGTAAGAAGTTTAGGGTTAAGAACTTGCCTCGTCCGTCGATTACTACTACACAATCTAATTTAATCTCTTATGAAAGACCTATCATTTATAAGATTGATCTTTCAATCAGCATATCATATCATACCACATAATACTGCTATTTCTATAAATAAATCATCTAACATTTAGCCACATAATCAAATGTTAGATAACACCTTAAACCATCAATATTATTATCGTCCTTTGATAATATTTCAATCACTTAATCAACATCTTAAAACTCTCGTCTAATATTATTAATCATTTAATAATATTTTAATAATATCTTAGGCATTTAAAATATTATTAATCATTTAATAATATTTTATTCATTTTCTAATATTATTAATCATTCAATAATATTTTAATTCACTTTCAAATATTATTAACCCTTTAATAATATTTTGATCACTTAATATAATTTATTAATGTCTTAATCATTAAAAATATTATTAATCATTTAATAATATTTTAATCATCTAATAATAATTTAATCTAATATTATTAATTATTTAATAATATTTTAATCATTTATTAGACTCATGAACAATTTAATTTAATTGTTTATCCTTACTATTTAATTTAGTTAACATACATATTTGGTCATACACATAATATTTAATTAAAAATGACTAAACTACCCATATAAAATCTTAATATATCATATTAAAGGTCATTAAGAAATAAAATCACATTAACACATTTTTTAACTTAACATAACTTAATTTATTCATTTATTCTTAACTTGATTAAAGATATGAAAAATACCAAAACAACTTATTATTTTTATATCTTCTGGGAAACATCAGTATATGGTATTTTAGTTACAAAATAATTTTTCTACAATTTTTCAATTTCGTTTCCTATTATTAAATAGGCTAAAACAGTCCAAAATGGCTACATTTATCATAAATTATCCGTTTATTCAAAACTTATAAAATTTATACGGTAGACTCATGCTACCACATACTAATTTCAGTTAAATTTTCACAATTTTCTGGGTTGTATTCGCTGCGTTATAGCAGTTTACTTTTAAAATCGCATTTTCTTATAAAACTCATAACTCCCTCTCAGGACATCGAAAAATTCCCATCTTTGGACAGTATCTATTTAACTTGATATACTAACAAACCACAAAAGGCCAGAATTTTTAGAGTAACAGAAGTAGCCGAAACAGTGGTCGGAGTAAACTGGCCAGGGAGCTTTAACAGTTTTTCAGATTTTTGTCGGCAGGAAGTGTTTTGCCAAAAATTACACCACGGTTGATCCGTTTAATCTTTTTAAGTGATTCCACTTGGATTCATTAGATAACTCATAGATCTAACACCACTCTTTGACAGATCATAAAAAGAAGTTATAGATTTCAAATGGTAAAAGTTCAAAGTGGACTAAAATTTAGGACTTTTAAGCTAAAAAAACTATTTTTGTTTTTCTTCTTTCATTTCATTTCTTTTCTTGAATTCTTTTGTTGGATTCTTGATAATATATGGCTAAAACATTATTTGTAAGTTTAATCATGATCTTACTTCATAAAACTTAACATCCATATGAAAAATCAAAATTTTTTTGCTAAGAGTTTAGGTATATACCTTTAGCTAGTTTTCTTCCTTTTCTTTGTTTCATAGCTTTGCTTCCTCTTTTATGCTCCATAGTTACATACCATTAAAGACATAAACAAAATACATAAATATGGTAAGGATTTCAGATTTCAAAAGAAAATTATTCAAGAATTTCTATGGATTAAATTTAGTTATTACCTTAATTAGGATTTTCTTTCTTCCTTCTTTCTTCTTCTTCTTTTTTCTCTTTTTTTCTTCTCTCTCTCTCTCTTTCTCTTTTCTTCCTCTCTTAATTGCTACAGAAGGGAGTGAGGGAATGAGTAACATGGCTGATGGAAATGCCTTACTAAGTCAAAATTAATTAGCCAACATGGCCCCTCCCTCACCTAACATTATTCAACCAACTAATCGCATGAAAGGTTGGTGAAGAATTTGGGGAAAGACTTGGAGGCATGTGGAAGAAAATATTCAGCAATTATTCCTCCTCTAAGAGCCTTAGCCGCACCCCCCTTCTAGAAGCTTAATTACTCCCCTTTTATTAGCTCATTTATCCGATTAATATCTATAAAAACTTCATTTTAAACAATTATACGCTTCGTTAGTTAGTTCAAACTAATTAAATTAATTAGTTTTGACTAACTATTAATTCACATCCATTTGACATAATATTAAATATCATACCATTATTCATATTACATGTAATTATTGTAATACAAATACAACTATCGTCATTAACTAAATAAATTTCTTTATTCAATTAATTAAAACAAATATTTTAACCAACTAATTTTCAAATAGTGAATTAACTCATATATAAAATTTAGTTCATAATAATTCTATCGCCGTCCAAGGCTAAATATTCAAATTATATTATTTCATAATATAATTTTAATTTAATCTCAATCAATTAATATTAATTAATTAATTTCATCCACTTTCTTTAATGATTTAATTAAATATTAAATCTCATTTGCCCAATATATGTATATATTTCACATCTATATATACATATTTAATCCATTATACAAAATCACATACTTCACATTATATGAAACACATATATACATATATGTTCAAATCTATTTTATCTCTTGATAACAATTTTATTTATTAAATTTTTATTTTAAATTTCTGAAATATCTGGGATATTACATTACCGGTCCGACCGCCGGTCCGGTTCGAGTTTTAAAACCATGGTCTAAAGTACTATTAATCCTTTTGTATGCCATCCTCAAACGTGTTAAACAATGCTAACAAAATATTACACATTCATTTTCATTGTTTCCATTTAAATTCGGACCTTACCAAATAAAATTTATATTATAACAAAAATAATAAATATACACTTTAACAAAAAAAAATATATAATAGTTAATTTACTGTTAATAGAATTGTATTTCTACTCCAGTTAGATCATGTTTTACTTTTCAAGTACTATAATAATAATAATTTTATATTCAAGCTTCTAACAAAAATTGGTAAATTATTTGAAGAATTTTCAAGTGTGAACTACACTACTTTTCTGTAAAGACCTGACTCACCCTATAGAAGCTAAACTCGAACAGATAGAACAAATGGTCCAACTACACAACCTTTTCTTTTCATTACTTCTATGGTCATGTATCATGGCACGGTAGCACCTGTACTATTGAAATGGTTCGTCAGTAGAGATGCTCCCACATCGATAGCGCACTTGACTGTATCCTAAATCTTTTTTTGAAGTTATTTTTTAAATAGTTCGATAAGCATACTTAGAGTCCTTGCTTTTGTATGTGTGAACTTCTCCTTCTGATGTCTACATTCAACTCTCTTTTTGATTTTTTTCTTTCTACAAAACCCTCTCCCGATTAAAGGCGTAAGAATATATATATATATATATATATATATATATATATATATATATATACACACTATACACACATATATATATGAGAGGGGTTCTTCGACGAGCTCGCCCGTTAACGGGCTCACTTTTAGCGATGGACATGTCCGTCGCTAAAGCCTTTAGCGACAAACACATATGTCGTTATAGGCTTTAGCAACGGACATGTCTGTCGCTAAAAGTAAGCCCATTAACTGGTGCGTCCGTCGGAGAACGACTTTGATATGTGTATATACACACACACACACACACACATATACAAGGTTTTCAGATCTGGACCGATTATTGAACTGAAAAAGGTACTGGGTGGGTGGGTCACTAGTTCAATCAGTGGTCGAACCATTATTGATTGAGTAACGTCATTAATATATAAAAATATATATTATTAGTAATTAATAACATTTTAAAAAAATTCATTTTTTATGAACTAAAACATAATAAAGTTGAGTTACAATATTACTAAAAGTGATTAATTTTAATATTAAAAAACATTTGGTACAAAAAAAATAAAATTAAAAACCGGGTCACTAGGTCAATTAATCGGTTTTACCGGTGAACCACCGGTTCGACCAGTGGGTCAACAGACCAAAAATAGTTCAAACCGGACCATAGTGCCGACTGGTTTTGGTTTTAATCGGTTGAATCGGTGATCCGTTCTGATTTTTAAAACCATGTATATATATATATATATATATATGTGTGTGTGTGTGTGTGTGTGTATGTGTGTGTGTGTGTGAGAGAGAGAGAGAGAGCCTTCGCATTTTGGATTATCTTATGCCCAATGCGGTACCCCTCGTTTTTGCTTCCTATTGGATTTACTTTGTTCATGTCAACCCCATCACAGCAAGGAAACGCGATCTTGTGCTATACTCCGATGGACACGCAAACTCCCATCGTATCCCAAATTACATTCTGTGAATCTAACGGGGAAGCTTACTCATTCATCAACTCCTCTTGTATATGTATGTACGTGTGTGTGTATATATATTAGGCATTAATTAGAAATTGATTTTCACTTTGTGTGTGTGAAATAGTCACAAAAAGGCTATCATAAATAATTACAAAGGATCAAATAACAGATAGTTTCATAAAATTACTTTAATAATTATCAAGTGAATTAAGTGTTGTTATATATGACTACAAATTTATGTCGGTATTGAAGACCGATAAATGATACATGCAATAGGAGGATGTAAAGAAGGAAATTACATGTTACTATTCTATTTTATCGCTTATAGTTTCACGGTAGTCATAATCACGTAAATTAAATTAATAATCATATAAATCATTTTTCTATCACATTTAATGACACGATATAAAATTAACCTAATTGATGAAAACCGGATATAATTTAACAAAACTTCATTTAAACTAGCCATAAAATTGTTCTATAGGATATCAATTTGGACAATGCTTCCGACATTCGAATCTAGATCCAAAACATGATTCCTGATCCTTGACTGACCCGATCCCGAACCCGCTATTTGGTACGGTGGTCCCCACCGTGCTCATCTTCATCTTTCCAATGTCAATACAACATCAACAAGTTCTAAGAGGTGAACATATACTAGGTTGACACATTCTAAATTTTTTATCCACTAGTGTGTTAGTTTTTAGCTTCTTAGCAATATTTCATATGAAAAAAAAAGGAAAAAAAAGAAGAAGCTACAAATATGAAAATAAAATTATATTCATCAGTAAAAAAGAGGGTGATGAATAAAATTCTTACATTCATTTGTAGCAAACTGGGAAAGCAGAACCAAAGGGGAGAACAAAAATGTGAAAACTTAAGGTGGCCATAGAATTGTAGAAATTGTCTATGTTTGTGTGAATACAAGAAATTAGTTCCCATAGATGGGTTTATATAGGGAAAAATACAAAGCCTAATCAGATTCATTGTAACAATAAAAGTTTAAATGAAATTACGTAAACTTGATTGATAGTCCGTACAAGACACGAGCTAGTTCTAAAAATCAATAAATATAATTTGATTAAAAATTTCCTTCTCACAACTTTGTCTCATAAGTAAATTCTTTTTTTGCTTTTATATGAATTGTGTGTTTCAATAAATATATTTACTAAATAACATGTTTTTGTTTTATATATAAATATTATATTACCTAAATATTAAAGTAAGGTCAATCAAAGTCATCAAATTTTTTCTTATCACATGTACACCAAATATGTATGATATGACTACATAAGAATCCAGCATTTAATATACATGTATAACAAAAACTAACCAAAAACGTGTATTTCTATTTATTTTGAGGAAGATAAAACATCACATTTATGTATGTAAAGACATTACTAATCAAATAATGAAAAATATTCATGCAAATTGAAAATATATGAAGAATCGATCGTGCATACATTAATTTATTCATAATAGAATACTTTGACGATTATTTTTTATCTTACATTATATGTGATAACTAACTGAGTCAATTCATTAAAATTTTTAATTATATGTGAGGACTAACCAAGTCAACTCACAATTAATTAAAAATTAATTTCAACTATTCTCCTTACCTGCTTTTTATAAAGGTATTGATCATAAACTAAATTATGAGCAATCTGATTAACATGATTTTGATACTAAAAATGCATTGACATGATCTCTAAAGACCACATATAAAAATGTAAAAAGTAAGAAGGTTTTAGTCTTTTTATTATTAATTAAAAACGAAACATTCATCAATTTTAGCCTTTTAAAATTTTCCCATTTCTGAAAGATTTATCTTTTAGAATTATTGTTTACTCATGACAAAACAAATAAAAAATAAATAAAAATTACGGGAGACATAAGAAATCAACATCAACAAAAAATGAAATTGATATTAAAAGGGCAATAAACATGAGAATAAGGCAGCTTTTAATTTCTTGACAACTTTGCCCTTACTCTCCTTCATCTCCTTCCACTATCCATGCACATCTCCATGGACATAGAAAATACAGCCAAAAGCCATACTCTTCTTTCTCGTTCCATCGCGGTTGCTTCATTTAGATACCTCTCTCACCTATTTATTTTATTTTCTTTTATTTTCTCTATTTAATTTCAGGCTTAAACCTCAAGAATTCTCTCTACTGATAGATTGTTTTTAAATTAGGTACACTTGTACAGTCAGGATTGTCTTCCAAGTCCTCCTTGTAATTATCAGATACCCCAGTTGGTTGATTTAGATGGTGGTCTATAGTCCTAATATCGAGGGACAAGACAAGGCTTCATTGTTGTTCACACTATGGTTGCTCAGGCTTCACAATGTGAGGAGTAATTTGCCGGTGACGAAGGAGATCAAGGAGATGTAGAAGAGATAAGGACAAAATTGTCAAAAAATTAAATTTTCATTTTTCCCATTTTTAATGTCCAGTCAATATCACTTTCCTAAAAATATAGAAATTGCGTAATGTGGTGCTGGTTATTGTGTCCCACAATGTTAGAGATAATGATAAGTTATTATAATCTAAACTCTAATTTGATTAGAGATTAGTACTCTATCTTATCTATATCTTAAGACTGCGTTTGTGTGATTATAAATACTATCAGGAGAATCGTGTGACTATATATATTTTAGGGAATTGTTATTTTATAAAGAAAAAATTGATATTTTCACAAATTCTCACTCACATGAATGATAGTCTTATTTACTACTTATATGAGTGGAGATTTCAGATATATCAATTTATCTTGTGAAAATATTAATGTTAGATATAATGGCAAGTTAATATTTTTTTTAGCAACACTAAAATTTTATTACTGAAAAAAGGCTATAATCCAAGAGACTTGAATTATAGACTATAATTACACAAACTTGCTGCAAGAAACTCACAAAAAAAAATTATATGGCTGAAACAAAAAAGAAATCCCCAATAGTTGTGCATAATTGAGATGAATAACAAAAAATTGAAAAACAAACCACCTGTTTCCACCTAACTTGAAGCTTTCAGAACAGCATAAATACTCTCCTTGCATCCCTTGAAACCTTCGTCATACATACATAACTCTCCTTGTTCATTAGTTTAGATAATTTGATGCACACACATAATTTCTTCACTGTTTGGAGTGAACAAAAAATGGTCTGGCACTGCAGTCGTTTTTTCATGGATCAACTTTAACTTAATGCAGAATATTGGGTACTGCACTTTCTTTTCCGCATAGACTGCACAAGACAAAAATTCCATGTTCCAGCAATGCTTTCCAACGTCTTTTTCGACCACGCTTGAATCCCTCTACAAGCAATCCGTGTATAGCCCGTATAATTAACTGACTCTTCCTCCATCTTTGCAATCTTGAAAAAGTTTTCAACTAAAACGTGTTTGTTCTTCTCAAATCTTGTTGATTCTTCTTCACTGTCACACACAACTAAAACACCCTGTAAGGTGGCGGACCCAGAAGTTTTAGTGAGTGGGGTCACAATTGTCATAAAAATAAAATAATTAACAAATAAAATTTAAACTTAATATCGCGGTCAAGATCTTCACAAGCCGTTTAAACTTGTAAACATGTACTATTTGTTTGACTCAATTATGAAAAGAGATGTATGTAAATACCTAATTTCAAGCATGGATAGGTCATAGTTTGGAATTACATCTAAGATTTTCGTACCTCTTCTAAAATAAAAAAAATAAAAAATTGGTAAGTTTCAAGAATTAAAATCTTTATAATTAGTAGAATTTCTTTTAGAATTTATAGTAAATATGATTATATTAACTATAATAAATAACCATTTTAATTTTACAATTAACTTCAAAAAAAATTAAAATGTCTCTTTTCTTGAAATGTGGCAGTAGTCACAAAAGATTAATCATGGTAGATGAATCAGGGATAGTACATTGTGTTTTGTTCCTTCTAGTTGCCTACTTGTTATATATAGTATATTTTATACTTCCTCCATCTGATTCAAATTATAAAATTATTTCTGATTTTTAAAAGTTAATTTAATACATTTTCAAACTCAAAATTGAGATGATTCATTAAAATTATGAATAAATCTTACAATGAGTTACATTTTTTAAATAATTTATAATATTTATTATTGTATTGATTATAATTAAAAGAATTTATGTCAATTTTAAATTTAAAAATGTCTTAAATTAATTTTAAAAAATTAATAATAATTTTACATTTTGAAAAGGAGGAAGTAAAATCTAACTATACAATATATAAGGCACACACGTTGTACCCCTTGCTAATACGTTCCAACATGATAAAATTATAAGAGCCCAATATGCAACCTATTACGGAAATGAACATGAAGAACAATTGAAGCGTAGAGAGAGGATTAGAAGTTACTAGTATAATTGGCCGTGCAAGGCATATACTTTGTTTATTAACCATTGTTTATATTGAAAATAATAATATTTAATTAAAGTATTTATATGACTAAATAAAATGAATGACATATAAATTGTTCATATAAAATATCATTTATGTAGGTAAGGAAATTACACCTTGCTAGGGTTAGGGTTTCGTATTGGCTGGAGAGGAGAGAAATCCACGAAGAGCACGAAATTGATTGATTGATTGAAGAGGGGAGAAGAACAAGTGAGCAATTACTCCAATGACACGTGGCAGAACTCTTAGAATCCGGAAACCGGGTTAGGGTAGCAGGGATTCCAAGAGCCTTCTTGAGTCTTCGAGTTGAGAGAGAGTTCCAAGTGTAATGAGCTTCCAAGAGTCTAAGTGTAATGTCTTAAGAGCGATCCCCTTATCTTAGAATAAAGGGGCTATTTATAGAGTTTTCCTGGAAATAGTCACATGCCAGACACATGTTTTAAGGGAAATTCCCAAAATACTCTTTAATTATGTTTTAAAGGAGAAATTCCAGAAATGTCCTTTAATCATCAAAGTAATGCCCAAATTGCCCTGTTCTTCTAGCCACCAATCCAATCCCTCAATCAATTCCCAAAATGGGTCGCATCCACGAGTCTTCTGCCTTGGAACACGTGGAGACTTCCCCGGGTCTAGTACATTTAATTAGGTCACATGAACCCTAATTTGTACATTTAATTAGGTTTTTGTAAACCCTAATTTGTACATTTAATCTAATTAGGTCATGTGAACCCTAATATGCACTTGGGCCCACATTTGCCCCCTACGCAAGAGTCACGATTCCTGAGAGACGCTCGTGCAAAATACTCCAGGCTTGTGAATGATTTTGTGTGACTCCACTTGTCCAAGTACTGCTTGGTAGATCATCTGAAAGCTTCCTCATTTTGCTCAATATTTATTTCCTTATTTTCTGAGAATTAAAACAAGGAAGATCATCAGCTCCAATAATCAAATCTTATTTTATATTTTAGAAACAAAATCTTCCTTTATTAGAATTTTATAAAGCAAGATCTTTTTCCTTAAGAAAATCAAACATTCAATATATATATATATATATAATATATATACCAATTTCGAAAATTGTCTATTTGTTAGGAAATAAAATATCAGATATCAAATATATATATTTTTCGAAAATCCATTAAATTACCCAATTTAAACAAATTTCGAAAATATATGTGTTTATTTAAAAATAAACCCAAATAAACTTATCTTTATATTGCGAAATCTTCCGTAAGAAGAAAATAAAGATTGCTTCCCTTGCTATTGCAAGCTTGCGATCTGAATATATACATCTCCCAAGTCACTTAGGCTTTTCTTTTCACCGTACAATTTTTTTTTTGTCTTGGCATTTTCTCTCCTCATTCAAGTTTGAAGATCACCAAGAAGTCGTCAAGCCAACAATCTTCATCTTGGGAAAGAGGTAAAAAAAACAATTCCTTCTTCTTTTTCTTTCAATTTTTCAGTTTATTTGAGTATTTTCTGCCGAACTTCTTCTTGACTTGCTTCTCCTACGTTTCTTCTCAGGTTATTGTAGCTTTTCTTTTGTCTTCCGAGCCCCGTTACTTGGATTATATCTCGGTAGGGTTCCCTCGGATAATAAAGAAAAATACAATATTTATTGTGACAAAGAAGCATTCGTTCCGAAAACATTGATTTGTGGAGCGTCAGAATTTCCAAGGTACACAACAGAAATCCCCCTAGGGGGTCGAACCCTATAGGTGGCCGAACCCTATAGGGGAAATTGAGCCAAGCAATTTTTTTTTTTGCCTGTCCGAACCCTAGGGGGGCCGAACCCTAGGTGGCCGAACCCTAGTGGGCCGAACCCTACCAAGCATTTTTTTTTGCACGTCTGCATCCTAGGGGGGCCGAACCCTAGGGGGGCGAACCCTAGGAAAAATGTCATTAAAATTTGAACGTTGGGAATCGTGATCGCCGTTTTGACCATACCTTTTGTTCTGTTTGGAGTCTCGGGGCCCATAATATATCAAAACGACCGTATCAACGAGCTCTTCAAAAGTCATGGCCAACGGCCATGACTTATATCAAAATAATCCAAAAAATGGCTCCGAAGGATGCATTTTGGCTGTCCAAAGTTTTTTGGAAAAATTTCAAATCTTGTTTTTCTTTCATAATTGTGATTTTGATCCTTCCCTGACTTCATTTCTTCTTATTTTCAGGTATTCTCAAGTGAAAGGCTCAAATTCTCCCTTTGCAATGGTAAGCCTACTCAAGTTATATGCCTTACTTGACATCCTTAGTATCCTCATGTGGAGTCTTTCTTACTTGCAGGCCTCGTCTACCGGATGTTCTGAAGACTTACGATCGCACAACTTTTCCTTCACCAGATAAAGAAGGCTTGTTTCTTTATGTCGCAGCTTGCAGAGGTTGGGACGACTTCCCCCATTCCGGTCGCATTCCCCGCATGTGCATAGAAAAATAAGAATACCCTTTCAGTCCCTTTCGCTTCCTGTCTGACTCATCTAGCCGTCTTCAAGGATGGCAACATTAGACTTACGAAATCCTCGGGAATGTTGAGTATAAAGCTATACTAAAGAGCGCGGGCATATATCGCTGCATTCAGCTATGTAGGACATTCAGCTATGTAGGGCATTCAACCATGTAGGGCATTCAACCATGTAGGGCATTCAGCTATGTAGGGATCTACATATCATGACGCCTTTACTGTGTTGATTTCCCACGGGTGCTTTTCTTCATGCACATTCGTTACGTTAGAGTATGTCTGCTTCCTTTTCTTTTTTCAAATTACATTCTTATTCTATATCTTGCAGTCTTCCTGTTGTTGCTTCAGCTTCTTGTAGCCCATCCAGACTGTTTCCTAGGGATACCGAGTGCGTTGCATACTTGATAGAGGCTGTCAAGCGGGCTGGCAATTATACTTCATGATTTCATGGTGACACGATCATTCTAGACTTCGTCGCGGGTACCTCCTCCAGTTCCTCCCCCGGGATCCTCTGCTATCGGAGATATGAGAGTTACTGGCTCCAGAGTAAAGCTGAGGATCCTTGTGTTTAGATTGCCTAGAATGATGATGATGATGATGATGTTCCCATCAGGTTTCTTATGGGTACGGCAAGTAAGGTGGCGACCTCCACTAGTTGTGAGCCTCCCTGACAGAACATGATTGTTGTCGAGTCCTCCTCACCTCATGATGATCGTGTCAGCCTTAATGTTGACGATTCCATGCCTGATGTAGGCTTAGGTCCTGCTGTGGTTAGTACAGTTCCATCTTCATGCCCACATATAACATCTTCTCATGATAGCTTGGAGGGTACCGGTGACACCCATGTTGATGTTGATGCTATTATGACAGTTAATCCTCCTCCCCCGAGGGGGAATCCTTCGAAACCTATTGCTGATTTCCATCCTCCCCAGAAGGATTCTCCCGAGGCTTCACCTAAAAGGGAGGGTACAGTTGCTAGTTCTTTGGGTGGGGGCATCGACGTCTTACTTTCTTTGCCTGTTGAGGAGCTCGCCTTATTTGACTTTCCTCATCTTGATTCTGCCACCTCGCCTTTTAGTGACCTCGGCTATCCACCCAACAACAAAGATGTCGTGGAGCTATAGGCATTCTCTAAGCCCGTGATTTGTACAGCCCCTCTCCCGATGAATATCTTTTCGTGCTGGGCTGGATCTCTTTACTTCTAGGTATGACTGTTTGTAGCTTTTTGTTATTTCTTGTATCAAAGAACTCATTTATATTATCATTTATCATAATAGAGTTTCTTTAGCATTATTGATTGCCTTTAACTTGAATTTTCCTTAAGACCCAATATTTAGCATTGAATTATAAGTGATTCAAATTAATACTCCAAGACAACAATATTCATAATACTGATAGTAAACATACAAATTTTTGTTTTTAATTAACATGCTTTTTTCCGATTTCTTGCAAACTAACACTTGAATTCATACTTTTAAAATCGAAGAATAAGTATAAGTGAAAGTTTGACATTTTTATTAATAATCATATTGCTTTTAACGAAAAGCACAACGTTTCAAAAATTTTCATAAAGATAATAATGATAGATTTTGCTTTTGTCGGATAAAACATAACGTTCGCCACTTTTAGAGATAAAGTGTAACTTTCTCGGGTTTGAGGGCTTATAGTCAGGTGCCTCGCTTACTTTTAGAGTTCAAAGTATAACTTTGAGGACTTATAGTCAGGTGCCTCGATTACTTTTAAAGTTGAAAGTATAACTTTGAGGACTTATAATCAGGTGCCTCGATTACTTTTAAAGTTGAAAGTATAACTTTGTGCCTTATCCCTTGGTACGTCGTGCCAATTATTTGGCGTATAGGGTTTCATAAGGGCTTAAGTTGCATGCCTCGTCACTTGGTCATCCAATTTCTTGGCAAGTGCAATCTACGAGGACTTGACCACCATCGTGGGTGGATTTTTAATTCGTCAATTCTTGTGTCTCCTCCCTTGGTCATCCAATTTCTTGGCAAGGGATACTCTTGAGTACTTACTTCAACCACCATTTTCTAGTGGACCACCATCTTGGGTGATTTTTTTTTTCGACCTCTTGGGCTACACCATGGATAATAATGTTGCATGTTTCTTTTCCTTTGTGGTTTGGAAGTGGCTTTTCATACATGATGCTTTTCTTTTCACAGTTCAATTTCTCCGGCTGCCAGCTTCTCATTGTATATCCTCCGCATACTGTAACAGTCCATAGTGGAATGTCCTACGTACTGGTGGTACACAAAGAAATCTGGTCTTCTTTTCATCTCTTCCGTCACCACAAATTTAGGCTTTAGAGGTTTCACCACTCCGTGCTCAACCCATTGTTCGTACAGGCCCCTGAATGCCTTCTCACTGCATGTGATAGCCTCTGGAATTGACATCCTGGTATACTTGCCCCCAAGTTTTCCTTTACTTCGTTCAAAATTTCGCTCATTCTTCTCCCTCTTGCCCTCTTGTGGTTTTGACTGAGAATCAGCCAAAGCCACAGTTGCTCTTCTCTTACCCTTGCATGTAACCATCGTATGGCTGATGAGCACTGTCACGATTCCTCCCAAATCTTGTGCGAAGGATGAGAGGGTTGCAAATGAATCACAGGCCTTTGTAATGAGATGGGGCTTGGAGGAGTCTAGAGCACCATTGTTGCATATGCTAACCAAGTTCTTCTCTTCAATTGGCTCGGCACACTTCTGTGCTTGGGCCCTGAATCTGTCCACATAATCTGACAGTTCCTCATTCGGCTTCTGCTCGAATCGCATCAGTTCTACAATAGTTACCTGTTTCTGCACATAGAAAAATTTCTTAAAAAATTGCAGTTTCAGATCATCCCAATCATGGACTGATCCCTTCTCCAAGTTATAGTACCAACTGAAGGCACTATCCGTCAAGGTCTTGTTGAATTCCCTCATCAACAGATTATGGTTATTCACCTCATCATAACCCAACCATGGAGACATCGACTCCACAAACGTAGCAATGTGCTCCCTGGCATTCCCTTTCTCCCCGTTATACTTTGGGAACTGCGGGGTGTGCTCAATATACCTTGCCGGGTAAGGTTGTCTCCGTATGTGTGCTGGGTAGGGTGGAGTAAAGTCCAACTCTGAAGGTCGGGATGTCTGCTTGCGAAGTTGATTGATCACATCGATCATATCATCCTTCGTCACATAGTGACTCGTGGTATGGACTCTCTAAGGGGCTATGATGTATTGATGCATAGGTGGTGTGTATGGTAAGGAAATTGGCTGGTGTACACTTGCATCCTGCACAATTTGTATCGGTGGTGCTTGTTGGCTTGTTGGTTGGATATGGCTAGGGATGGTCGGTATCTGCACTTGTGAAAATGCTGGAAGAGTGGTCGGGATGATGTTGGGCTGAGGCTGACTTGCTTCCAATCTGAGTTGTGGCACATCGCCGCTATTTTGGGGCTCCAAGTTGATGATCGGAATCGGCTGACTCTCCGTTGTTGGAAGCACAGTCGGATTCTCTTTGTTGTTATTGTTGTCCTCCATTTCTGCTCGTTCCCCCTGCGAACTTCCTGGGAACATAGCCCTAAAAGTGGGGATTTGCATCAACTGTTGGCGGAAATTCCCCATCTCTTCTTGCTTCCTTTGCATTTCTAGCATCATGGTCATCATCATCCCTTGGCCTTCTCGTGCCTCCTGTAATGCTTTGAGCATCTCCATCTGCACAGTATTCGCAGTTGTCTGCGCTCCAGTGACTTCCTCACCTTGCCTTCTTGCGTTTGGCTGTCTAGCACTGGTTTGTTCTTAATCAGCCATTTGAGGTGATGTTGAACTTCCTTCCGAAACGTCTTCTAAGATGGGTTGATCAAAATCCAGATTCGCGCTTTGGAGCACTGGATTCACTTGCCTTGAAATCGGATCCGGTGAAGTGATGCTTGTTGTCGGTGAAACTCTTCCTGTAATTCTCCCACTTCGAGTTGTGGGCATACCCTTCACGAATTCTACACCTCCCCAGCAGAGTCGCCAAATAAATGTAGGTAAGGAAATTACACCTTGCTAGGGTTAGTGTTTCGTATTGGCTGGAGAGGAGAGAAATCCACGAAGAGCACGAAATTGATTGATTGATTGAAGAGGGGAGAAGAACAGGTGAGCAATTACTCCAATGACACGTGGCAGAACTCTTAGAATCTGAAAACCGGGTTAGGGTAGCAGGGATTCCAAGAGCCTTCTTGATTCTTCGAGTTGAGAGAGAGTTCCAAGTGTAATGAGCTTCCAAGAGTCTAAGTGTAATGTCTTGAGAGCGATCCCCTTATCTTAGAATAAAGGGGCTATTTATAGAGTTTTCCTGGAAATAGTCACATGTCAGGCACATGTTTTAAGGGAAATTCCCAAAATACCCTTTAATTATGTTTTAAAGGAGAAATTCCAGAAATGTCCTTTAATCATCAAAGTAATGCCCAAATTGCCCTGTTCTTCTAGCCACCAATCCAATCCCTCAATCAATTCCCAAAATGGGTCGCATCCATGAGTCTTCTGCCTTGGAACACGTGGAGACTTTCCCGGGTCTAGTACATTTAATTAGGTCACATGAACCCTAATTTGTACATTTAATTAGGTTTTTGTAAACCCTAATTTGTACATTTAATCTAATTAGGTCATGTAAACCCTAATATGCACTTGGGCCCACAATTTACAACTGATGAAAATAGTAAGTACATATAGTTTCACTGGTGTAGCCATCCTTGGAGTTGTTGAAACATATACTTAATGAACAATAGCTCTTCCTCTCCATTTTCTTAACTTTTCTTATCCAAATGATATTCAAAAGATAAAAGTTAAAGTAATTGAAGGATATGAAAAAGAAAGGAGGAAATAGAAGCCTATTTATACAAAACATAGTAGGCTTTTGGTATTCTTCCTGTAATGTATATGTTGTATTTATGTGAACAATTAAAGAGTGAGTATTAATTTTAAGTGATTACGTACATGTGAAGTCTCAACTCTAAAAAATAACTTTTTTTAAAAAAATCTAGTTAACTCATAGACTATTCGAGTCAACTCATTCTAATTGATGAATTAACTCAAATGGTCAAATTAATTTATCTTCTTTCCTGCTTTTATATATAAGGTATTGATTATTGAAAGCTTAGCCAGGAGGTCAAGGGCCATTGAATCCGATTAGGGTGAAGTTGCCAACTTCACCCTAGTAAGTTTTATAGGTTTTTATTGCATGAGTTATAGAAAATATTGCATTTATAAGTTCTATCGTTTTTTATTGCATCGGTTGATGCGACATTTTTTATAACTCATGCAATAAAAACCGATATGAACTTACTAGGGTGAGGTCAGCTTCACGATCCAAGACTATTGTACCATCCCCTATATATACAATTGTACACAACTGAGATTATAACTATCAACAATGCTAATACAAGTTTATTTACTAGAATACCTTCTAGCTTCATAACACATACCCGATGATAAAGGAACAATAACACATGATATTTCATAAATATTCACATTATTGAACCAATAATTATCACCGTAGTAAGGGTAGTAATGAAAAGTTACGTAATTAAAAGTCACGTGTATTAAATAATTAGACAGTCGTTATTTGTAGAATCCTGATATCTGTGATATTAATACATTAAGTCAATAATGCAGAAGATAAATAATATAATAATAATTGTGAATAGTAAAGATAAAGGTAATCTTAAAATGTGAAAAATGTGGATAATTAATATGTGGTAGATTAAAGATAATCTTGAAATGTGAAAAGTGTGGATAATTGACAAATGATGTAGATTAAAGATAATCTTGAAATGTGAAAAGAGTGGATAATTGATGAATGAGATATATTAAAGATAAGATTAAAATATGAAAAGTGTGGTTAATTGATATGTGGTAGATGTTAGTTAAATTTTGGCTATAAATATGGGGCTTAGCATAAGGAGTTTCATAACTTTCCTGCTTATTCTTCCTTCCACTCTCTAAAAATTGCTTAGTATAAGTGTCTCTCTGAGTGTACTAAGGCTACCTTAAGTATTAGTGAATATCAGTAAGAGTGCAAGAATTGTTCAGGTTAATCAAATACATAAAAAATAATATTTAATCACGTGTTAAGATAAGGGATATTATTTTCTTTCATACTCCTAAATTTAAACTTACTATGACAAGAAAGTATTGTTCCTTTCTACAATCTTTAAACGGTAAAAATTTCTAAAATGATTAGAATTTCTTTAATAGTTGGTGCTTCACCTAATATCTTTTGACCTAAACCTTCCTGTTAAATTTTAACCATTATATTTGAACTATGAACATTAAATATTATTCTTGAACTCGAATCGATATTTTAAATGTCGTGTTGACAATTTTCACATTATTGGACTCTGGACAAATTAAATTATAAATTTCTAACGTTTATTCTTTATTCTTATTAGTTCTGTTCATCCCTTATATCATTGTTATTTGTACTAATCATTAGAACTTAAGTTGTTCTGAATATCTTTGGCCTGGGTGCAAAGACAATATAGTTGTTGAGTGTTTTTAGCCTGTGTGGTAAGGACACGTGGTGAAAGTTCTTTTTGGCCCGGGTGCAAAGAGGAACTATTGATTGGTATGATCATGGTTACAGTTGAATGTCTTTGGTTTCTTTGGTTTGCGTACAAAGACAATATGATTGTTGAGTGTCGTTATCCTGTGTGGTAAAGACACGTGGTGAAAGTTCTCTTTGGTCTGGTTGCAAAAAAGAACTATTGATTGGCATGATCATGACCATTGGTGTTTCAGTTGATAAAATCTTGATGGTAAATTTTTAAATTGAAAAAGATAGTAGACATTATGGTCTATTTAACTACTCTAATGCTTTACTCATTCCGTTACACTTATTTGTTGAAAACTTATGTTGTCTATCATTTTTTAATTCTCTGATTTATCATTATTGAAGGCTACTTATTCTTCGTTATCTTAGTCATGATTTTTTTACTGGGCTATTTGAGCTCACCCTTTTGTTTCATAATTCCTTTTAGGAAATGAGAGTGTAGTTGGGACTAGCGGGGAGAATAGGGGAATGAAATGATGGTCCGAGTTAGTAGTTGTAGTAGTCCTTACCAAGTTGTAAAATAGTATAACAATAATTATAGTGAGGTCTTATTGTGTGTGTATGTGTGTGTGTGCGTGCTATCGTACTATACACGACATTGTGATAATTATAAATAGAAAAATATGTATAGTTTGTATTTTGGCAACTCAAATTAGGTGGTATAGACTCGAATTTGTGGGCGTCACAACAACCATATATAGGCATATAGCTATCTACCCATAGTGTACAAAAGATTAGAAAAAATTGAGTGACTACACTTGCAGTCACAGGACCCACACTGGGTCTGCCACTGCTGTAAACCTCATCTTATCATATGTGATACTTTTACTTGAATTTTATCTATGACTAAATACACTTATGTTATACCAAATTTTACCTTCCTCATAATTTAGTCCCTTAACTAATTGGGCTCATAATTTAACTCCCAAACTATCTAATACCACACAATGTTCCCCCCTCCCCCCTCCCAAATTCATTTTTTGGCTAAAATTAGCCAAAATACCCGACTCGTCCGGCAATCTAGTAAGACCATAATGATTTTTTATTATTTGACTGTATTCAGACACAGTTTGACTTCATTAAAAAATTTAAATACTTATAAATACAATTAACCCCAAATTAAAATATTCTAAATACAATTAACCTCAATTGAAATACTTCTAAATACAATTAACTCCAAATTAAAATACTTCTAAATGCAATTTACCTCAAATTAAAATACTTCTAAATATAATTCACACCAAATAATGTTAACTCTAAAAATATAAAATTAAAATTCACCCTAAATAATGTTGACTTTTAACATATAAATCCTATTTAGAATTTAAATCAACATTTTTATAGATTAATTTTATCAAAATTAAATAACACTTCTTTTTATACCTAAACTTTAAAATATAAAGAAAAAAAATAAGTAAAAAAAAGTGACACATCTCTCTCTCCTCTCTGACTTTCCCCTTTCCCTTTTCCCCTTTCCCCTTTCCCCTTTCCTCTTTCCCTTTTCCCTTTCCCTTTTCCCCTTCCTGTCCTCTTTTCCCCTGCCCCCTCCAGCAGCACTGCTCATACACCTTCAATAGAGAAGAACATATAAATATACCTACCCACCCGTCCACCTCCTACAGCACCGCGTGCGCAACCGCCATAACCTTTTGTTCTCCCTATCAATTTTTATCTCAAAATAAATAATTTTTATCTCTATGGCATGACCCAATTGGTATTTTTCTAATATAATTCTGCTCGCCATCACTGGTGGTTCTTCTAATGTTTATAAATCACCTTCTGTAGTCGCATAATTTGTGTTAAGCATAAACCAAACTGAGATGATGTGGAATGGATAACAAAGAGTAACAAAGACCCCTTCAATCTTATATTTCAATTGAGCATTCCTACTATAATCCTACACTTGAAGGTATTTTTTATTCATTAATTTGTTGGCTATTGATTGTTGCTTGTTTATTGTAGATTTGGTGGTGAGTGGATTAGGGGGTTTGGTGTGTTCTTGGTATGTATATGGTGATTCAAATCTGGATGAGAGGGTTTGTGTTCTTGGTGTTTTAGTGTGTGTGTGTGTGTGTGTTTGTATTTGTTTAATTTATATTTTAATTTGTGTCTTTAGTTTTTTGTATTTTAATATTAATTAATACTTAATTGTTTAATAAAGTCAAATCATATTTTAATACGGTCAAACCGCACAAAAATACTAACATTGCCGAAAAATTATGTATTCCGTCCGATTTCAACCAAAAAATAGAATTGGATGGATATTGTGTGAAATTAGGTAGTTTGGGGGCTAAATTATGAACCCAATTAGTTTAGGGTCTAAATTATTAGGAGAGTGAAACTTGATGTATTATAAAGGGCTAAATATACTTCCGTTACATCAAGTACCATCATATTTATGATTCGGCCCTCAAAGAATTTAGGCTTACAATTTACTACATCAAATCCTAATTGTATACAATTTATCCCCAAATTTCGGAATCCGACCAAAAGTAGCCGGAATACCCGACCCGTCCAATAATCCGATCGGGTCTTAAGTATTTAATACCAGCTGATCGTATAAATATACAGATCGACTTAATTTAAAAAGGGCTAAATGCAGTTCCGTTACATCAAGTACCACCATATTCATGATTTGACCCCTAAAGAACAAAAAAATTTAAAATTATAAAAAAATTATAAATACAATAAAACTAGAAATACAATTTAAAATTATAAAAATTTATAAATAAAATTATAAAAAATTATAAATGCAATTTGTAAAATTTAAGTTGTGATATAATTTGTAAAATTTAAGACCTAAAATTTATAATTTGTGATATAATTTATAATTTATAAGATTTAAGTTGTAATTTTTATATATACAATTTGTTAAAATATAAATACAATTTTAAAATTAATTTTTTTTTATAAATACAGTATATATTAACTACTGTTTGTTTAAAGAATAAAATGAAAAACGGACAGAAAGAAAGTGTTGTTCGATAAACTAATTAACTACTGTTTGTTTGAAGAATCTCTTAACTAAAGAAAAACAACTCACTTTCCAAATGCAAAATACATTACCTATATCGTCTTATGTACCTTCTCTCTCCTCCTCCTTTTTACAACTCACTTTTTGCACACCATTTCTCTCATCCTCTTTCAATGGCGATAATCAGACTTTTCGGTTAGAAAAGTCTCTGAATTAACATAAAATTTCAAGTTATTTTCTGCTTAAGTTGATCAAAGTTACTGGACAGAATCCAAGGCGCTAGAATTTTCAAATTTGAAGGAACAGAACAATTTGAAGGATTAGGGAAGAGGGAGAGAGAGCTAATGGGTCATTTTTTTCTTTTCTAATTTTTTCCTCCTCCTTTTGTATGCTCTTCCATTATTAAAAGGGTATTATTTAATTAATTAAATTTTGGATACTTTTGTCAATTGTTTAAAGTTTAATGTTATTCGTGTTAAAAATATAATTTATATGTTTAAAAGTTTATTGATTTTTTTGGTAATTAAGTCTTTTTTTAATTTTAAATTAAAAAATTTATATTTTTAGTTAAAATAAGTATTTATACAAATTTTATACGAATTAAGTACTTGATGTAGTAAATTGTGAATTTAGTGGTACTTGATCTAATATAAGTGTTATTAGTCCGTATTTTATACGGTCAAACGGTATACAATTCCTATTTGGCTGAAAAATTAGGTATTTGGGCAATTTTGGCGCCATTCTGAAATTGGGGGCTAAATTGTATGCAATTAGCACTTGATGTAGTAAATTGTAAGCCCAAATTTTTTGGGGGCCGAATCATGAATATGGTGGTATTGAGTGTAATGGAAGTGTATTTAGCCCTATTATAAATGTATTTAGCCTTTTTATCGATGACACCCTCTATTTCTTTTAAACTTTTAGTTCTTTTTGATATTAGAATCCGACTCCTGTTAAGATAGCTCTTCACTTCAACATTTGCTTCTCTATTGATTTGTGGTTTTCCCTTATATTTTCAATCAGACTCCTCTACTACCCCTCTTTTCATTTGATTCTTTATATCCTTCCGTCGATAAATCTCTGTGGGCAAATTTCAACCAGTAAACTTCTGTTCATTATCCATCTTGCTTGCAATCTTTTCTTCGCTTCCTCCATATTCTCTAACTTTATAAAGGCAAAACTTTTATATATATTTGATCCTCCCATCCTTGTAAATTCTAATGCCCTTTATATTTTAATATCTTCTAAATATGTTTCTTAATATCTCCTCTGATATTCTCCATGCATGATATATTTGCCAACAATAAAGTTTTTGATTCTCGACTTCTCCTATAGTCCGAGGCTTCGTCTCTTGGTGTCCATATTTTCTTTAAATCTCCCAATGCTTATTTTCCCTCCTTTTTGTATATCAGAAAAGGAAAACCTGATGGAGCTTCATTTGACGACGAAATTGTACTATTTGCTAAAAAAATTCATGAGGATTATGTTTGTGTGACTATATATTAAATCATGAGGATTCTCTGACTATATATACTTTAGAGTATTGTTATTTTTAACAGAAAATTTTGATATTTTTACAAAATCTCACTCATATAAATATGTGTCATATTTACTATTCATGAAAGGTGATTTTTTTTTTTGTTGTGAAAATACCAATTCTCATATTTTAACATCATTTGTGCATTTTATTTGGAAAAGTAGTGTTCTTTTTATCAGCAAAAAGAATTTTTTTTATTAAATAACTTCAATTCACCAATCATTCCTCATATACAAAAGGTTTTGATATGAGTATACAATCTATACTGATACTCTCTTTAGATACTACAATGAATTAAAATTTAATACACAACCACAAGTTATGACTCTATTTATGACTGTTGATGCTGCTATGGGTGCTACCCTTAGCAATAACCATTCCCCAATTAAATGATATATACCTCACCTTGCCAACAACTACTCTCCAGCACACAACCTCATTTTTGAAAACTATTCGATTTCTGGCTTCCCAAATAGAACACAGTGTAAACATTACTCCCTCTGTGCCTTTTTAAATTTCATTTTAGAGAAGTGTTTCTATTAGTATTTGTCGTTTGAGAATTTCAATTAAGCATTAATTTCTTAGTTTCAAATATTATTCCAAGTATTAAATATAACTTTAGTTCTCTCATTATTTTCTATCTAATAAGTAACACTCCCTTATTCTAATGCAAGGACAATTGTAATATCCCAGATATTTCAAAAATTAGTAAAATAAGAATTTAATAAATAAAATTCTTATTAAGAGACGAGGTAGATTTGGACGTATATGTATATATGTGTTTTATGTAATCCGAAATATATGATATTGTGGAATGAATTAAATGTGTATATATACATGTATATACATATATTGGAAAAATAAGATTTAATAGCTAATTAAATCGCCAAAGAAAGTGGATAAAATTAACTAATTAATATTAATTAATTGAGATTAAATTAAAATTATATTATTAAACAATATAATTTAAATATTGAGCCTTGGACGGCGATAGAATTATTATGAACTAAATTTTATATGCAAGTTAATTAATTCACTTGCTTAATATTGGTGAATTAATGTATGTATTTTGTTCTAATAAAATGAGGGAGTTAATTAAACTCATTATTATATATATATATATATATATATATATATATTACATATGAATGTAATATATTATGTAAGGGCTTAATATATTATATTATGTCAAACAAATATGAATTAAATATGGAATGATATAATTAATTCACTATTTGAAAATTAGTGGGTTAAAATATTTGTTTTAATTAATTGAATAAAGAAATTTATTTAGTTAATGACGATAGTTATATTTGTATTTCAATAATTACATGCAATATGAATAATGGTATGATATTTAATATTATGTCAAATGGATGTGAATTAATAGTTAGTCGAACAATTTAATTTAATTAGTATGGACTAACTTATAAGGAAGCGAATAATTGCATATAAGACAAGAATAGTGGTAGAAAACTTTAATTTGAGTTTGGAGTGAAATTTGGAGACGTGGACTGGACGATTGAGTCCGGAACGTCGAAAATAGTAAGAATAGACTAAAAACACAAAATGTGTCGGAGTTGACTTTTTGGTCAAAAAGTTAACAGTTGACTTTTCAATAAAAAGTCAAACTCGAGATTTAGAGATGAATTTGAAGAAACGAATATTCTCATGACGTTGAGAACATCAAAATTAGTAGGAATCGACTATAAGTACGAAAATGTTAATTTTTAGAAGTCAGAATGGTCAAATAAATCATTAAATGGATAAATAAGTAAATAAAAGAGGAAGAAATAATATTGAAGGGAGTGGGGCCACATGGTTTGCTGATTGCTGGAAAAATAAGGGGGATAGAGATAGTGAAAAATTAATGATGGGGGAACAAGATGAGAGAAATAAGGAGGAAAAAGAGGGAAAAAGAAAAAAAGAGAAGGAAAGGAAGAAAGAGAAATGGAAAGAAAGAAATAGGAAGAGAAGAAGGGTGTCGGTAGAAGAAGGAAAGAGAGATAGAGAATTCTGAAAAATCAAGAAGAAGAATAAGAAGAAGAAGAAGAATAAGAAGAAGATGAAGATGAAGAAAGTAAAGAAAAACTATTAAAGGTAATATTCAAACCTTGAATAAACTCTTAAATTATCTTTGAAATTGGTTGTGAAAGGTTGAATTTTGGAATCATGAAGGGTTCAGAAGATATAAGGATAAATTAGTATAGAGATTATGTGTTTAACATGTTAAAAATTCGTGTGAAATTTGAGTTTTTAAGTTATGCACACTAATTGTTTGATAAAATGATTCAAAAAGACTATTGTCTTAAAAATTAAAATTGTTCGAAGTTTGATGTTAGATAATAGGTAAATGTGAGTTATAAGTTAACTCCAGATGGTTGAATAGTTTAAATCAAGATCAAAATGAGTTTTTATGAATCTTTATCAAATTGGTTTTTAAACAAAAATCTGTGATGATAGGGGACTTTTGAGCCTCAGAAAAGTTATCTTGATGAACCCTTTTTAGTTATGTGATAATTGTCTAAAATACTATGTAGTACCATCTCGAAGTTGTCCGAATTTGAAAGCAATCATATGTGTGGATTGCAAGATAAAAAATCGCAAAATAGCTACAAAAATAACAATGTTGCTGGAAATCTGGAGAAACAGAAAATTGGCCAAGTGTGAAAACTGTTCTGAGTAGCCTATTTCGGCCCACTGTGCTGAAGTCTTGCTAAACGCTTTTCATACATGTTATATTTTAAAAAAATACTACGTAGTATAAAGTATAACATATTTGAAAATGGTCTTAATCCGATATATAACGAGTAGGATAAAAATTTGCAAAACTAGCCCGAAAATCAGAAAATTCAGAATTTCCAGATTTTTGCCAAGAGCCTGGGCAGTTTGTAGGCTGTCCTGGGCAGGTTATACTGTTTTTGGCACGCTGAGACATTTTTGTTCGCCGAGTCAATTTTGAGCATTACGTAATTTTTTGATATGTTGTTCAGTTTCTCGTATAGATTTCAAATATGTAATCCATGTATAACACTTTTTGGACAACCCAAAAAGTGTAGAATAATTTTTTTAATCAATGGGGTCTTGATTGAATTATGAAATGTAGTAAGATTGCATAGTTAACCCATACGTGGGATGATAATCCAAGATTGGATAATGAAGTAAAGATTAATAAATTAATTTAATTATGTATTAAGTCTCGAATGAGACTATTTAGCATATTATAACCCAATGAGTTATAAATAGATTATACAAGGATGGTTGGAGTTCAGATGAGGTAAACCGATGAATGAGGATATGCAATGGATATTTGATTTGTGTAAAATAGTGACCGAGGCAAGTTTCCTAACTTACACAAATTTTATATTGTGCAAGTTTCATGAACTTACTCAGTTTTTATTTGAGCAAGTCTTCTTAGTTCATTTGATTATATTCTCATAAAAGTTATATGATGTATTGAAGCTTTAATTTACGCAATGTTTGTGTTGTGTGAATTTTAAACTTATGCAAATCTTTAATATTTGTACAAGTTGTTCGAGCTATGTTAAATTGCAAATCCTATATTTGGTTATGGAATTTCATTTGTTATATGACATTCATCTTATTATGTGAAATGATTTATAAAAGAGAGTTATTTGCCATTTGATTTGGCTTAACTCAATTTGTGAGCTATTCCATTCGGAATGTTTATTGTTGTGATATTGAATTGTAATAATTCTTGAATTGTGATAGTTGATTGTGCCAAGTCAAAATTAAATAAATCTTGGACAATTAATAATATAGGTTGCTTCTCGTGCAACAATGAGTTTTATATGAGTAAATGTGGTTATGATTGCACCTCGTGCAATAATGTATTTGTTAAGCGTTAAATACAATAACATGTTAGACCAATATTAACACTTATGTGCTAAACTAAAGAAGAAAGGTTCTAGAATTGAACTGTTGATGTGTTTGAGATTATGTTTATTAATGAAAAATGTTTAAAGCAAATGGAAAAAATAATAATAATTAATTCATATTTATTTGAGCTGCTTCACAATTATTGTTCAATTGTTGAAGTTTTCAGAAAGATTATTCTATTCATGAATGTTGTTTATTCACTGCTTATAATTACTGGGCAATTAAATGCTCACTCTTGCAAATTCTAAAATTTTTGCAGCTACAATGGAAGGACCAGAATGGTCAGAAGAAGATAAGAGTTATTAATTGTTAAGGTAGAATAGTTAAAGTATATGACGGGTTGTAATATTATATAATAATATTGTAATATTATTGAGGTAGTTATGTAAAGGTCTTCGTACCTAGGAGTAGGTTGAATTATATTGTAATATTTTAATATTTACTCTGATGTTGTAAGAATATGTTGAGTAGGTAGTATCTTGGCGGCACTGGATTCGGGTTTAAAGATAGACCGGGTTTTCGGGTTGTCACAACAATATTGACATTTAAAGTTATTTTTAATTAAAAAACATAATATAAATTATTTTTCTTAATATATGTGTTCACTTTCTAAAAAGATAAATAATAAGTTACAGAGAAAGTATCATTATAGTCCACCACTTCCTCATTTATTTGTTTTTGAAGTATGAATTTTGCCACAACATTTCTTAGATTGTTAGTGGTAGAGCAGTTTGAATATTTCACCAACCAAAATATAAGACAATACCTTCCGATCCCATCAACGTTTAACCACAAGAAGATTTGCAGTTTCAGTCATTTCCTCGCACCACAGACAACCAATCCTGTTTTCATTATTAGTGACATATCTTCGGAATAAGAATTTCTTCGTAGCAATAATGGCATTTTGAACAGCATTTCATGATGTTTCGATTTCCTCCCATGGAAAGTCATCCTTGGTCCAAAGTTATTTTCACCCAAATTAAGAAAGTTAACTTTATTTTTTTACTATAGGTCTCAAAATAAAAATACAATATTTATGAATATAGTTTGAAAAATGATATATATTGTGAAAATTTATGTCGACTTTTTGATTACTAGTTACTTGGATAAGTATTAGTGGTAATTTATTTTTGGAGAGATTATAATAAGTGAGATTCTCTTATAATTCCTACCAATTCCATGTATAGATATATAAGTTTTGCAAGTATAATTCGGCATAAATTTATCGCAATACATAGTATAACTCATATATTTTTTGTTGGAGTTATAGTGTATTTCTAAAACAAATTGGGTTAGTCCCACATTGGATAGTTAGGAAACTTTTTCCTTCCTTTTAAGTCTTTGCCCTTTAGTGGGATATTGAATGTGGCTAGACCAAAAGGTGGACTCGCGCGCTCAGGGGAGGGGACTTGGCCAAGGCCGAAGATATATTTGAAAAAACTGATCCGAAAACCAATTAACCAGGTGCGTGCAGGGGGGGGGGGGTGCAAATCTGCCAAAATTTGAACTTCACTACTTAGCCCAGCGAAGGTTTTGTTTAAAAAAAACGTATATGCTTTTATACGTTATATTAATGCTTCAGTTTTTTTTTAAAAAAAACGTCTATATTTATTGGACGAATGTTACTCTTGTTTTAAAAAAAAAACTGCTCCCTCTCTTCTTGTATAAAAACGTCTCCTCAGATCATTTTAAAAAAAAAACACAGGAAAAAAAATTCTTCCTTCCTCTACAGAGTTCAAGCAATAGGTAGAAATTGTGTTTTGTGTTCGTCTTCCTTCAGTGCAGGGAAAGTCGAAACAGAGATCATTCTGGGCTGTTTTATCCTGGGGATGACGTGGTACTTTTGAACTGCTTGCACATTCTGGGCAGAGCCGCGAAACGTCTTAAAGAAAGCGACCTAGTCCGCGACTCAACTCAGATTTTAGATTTTGATACAATTGGTAAATCTGTTATTTTCATAACAGACACAAGGTAATCGGTCAATTTTATTTTGATTATTGTTTTTAACATTTTTAGCTATAGCTATGAACTATATTATTACCCTAACTATTCGCCGCCGACTAATTTATGATATTTTTTCTAAAACATGCTAAAAAAACAAATTTATTGTTAACAACAAAATATTATATCATCTGCTAACATATTTATCTATTAAGTAACTTTAATTTTTGAAAAATATTATGAAGTTAATGATATAAATCCATCTATTCATTCTTTTTCCTTTAGAAATTATAATCACAAAATTTTGTGCTTACGTAAGGTTGCGACATATATTGATATATGAGATTTGGTAGGATTATAAGGTTGACCAACTATTGCACACATCTTATTAAAATATTACCAACAATAGTTATTCGCCTAACTGGCAGCAAAAATCGATGAATAAAATCGCAAGATATATTATTTTCCTAGAAATTACCATATTTAATAGATTATCCAAGAACATGTTCTCACAATTTCGATAAATGTATGAATTTATTGAATCCAGAAAATTGAAGACAAGAAAAATACTAAATATTAATTTTCATTGAAATCCTTACAAGTACATGCTAGGCATTGCAATGGCAAAGAAATCCAAAATCAATGAATAACTGCAACAGAAGAAGAAGGAGCACCACAATGTGCTTTACAGTCGGATTTCTTCTTATAGCATGGTTCGACTTTAAAATTAGCACAACACCAACATAATGACAAATGGCATGTAAAAGGATAACAGAAATGAAGATTAAGTTTCGAAGCCATTGTCAAATTAGTGCTTAGCTTCGTAATCGTAATATTAATCCCATCATGCATAATCTCAGTTTTGTTGTTGATCACACCTGTTTATAGCATATTGAAAAAGAATAAAAGTTAGAAGCTATTAACAAATAAAAAATATATTATATGACACTTTTTATCATTTAAAACACGTTTATTACATCTGCTAACAAGGCAGAATTATGTATCTGTACTTTTAAGTTACCACCGAGTTTCAAAATAACCTTTTAATTGGCAAAAGTGACGGTACGTTCATCCTCTAAATTGGCATTATGGTTAATTTATATTTCAGAATTACATAGTTGTGTCGGCATACCAACTTGGAGGGAAGAAAATGTTAATTTTCCTAATTAAAGTGCCACTTTAAAACTCGGTAACAGCTTAGAAAGACAAATATGTAATTCAGCCCGTTAACAAATATTACTAGTGGTTAGGGAAATCAAAAGGTTGAAGTAGAAAAATCCGAAAGCAATTAATTAAAAGAAGAAAAAAAAAAATTGTTGTCATAATCAAAAGTAACAATATAGTATTTGATATATAAATTTATTTAAAAAGATACATAATTGGATTTGTTCCCGTAAGAAAGTTTTTTATTTTAATTTTACTTATTTTTCTCACTAATAGAAAGGAGTTAAGGAATAATATACTTACATTCATTTGTTGCAAACTGACAAAGGCAAATCACGTAAAAGAGAACCAAAGGGTGAGATCTGAATCTCGCCATAGAATTGTGAATAATTTTCTTTGTGTTGCTTGAATACAATAAAGTTTTAATAGGTGAATTTATAGAGGAATAAAATACGAACTGTCAAAGCCAAATCAACATATGGAACTCAATTTTCTTAAGAAAATTATGACAATTAAATATTAGATATGATTGTTAGATAAAGAAATATTGATCAGTGCGACTTAAATTTTTTCTATTTATGAATATGACTAAAAGAGTAAAATATCCATAAATATGACTAATTAAAAGAGTAAAATACCCATGAATTCAACTAAAAGAGTGAAATATACATAAATATGACTAAATAATTAAATATCCCGGAATATGACTAAAATAGGAAAAAAAAAATCTATGAATATGAAACAAAAAGAAATATGATAATTAAAAGAGTAAATGTCAATATTTTTCTAGTATGAAATAAATATAAAAAAAAAATCTTTGATCAATTCATTAATCTTTGAAAAGCTGCAAATACTTATAATATTATTGAAGATTCTCAACCATTTTAGAAGCATTTATTCTCGTGACTAAAAAAATTAATAGTCTTGCAATGTATATATACATGCCGAATTATAATTGCGAAATATATCAACATATAAGACTAGATATAATTATAAGGAGGTCCAATATATTACATATCTCTTTAGAAGAGTTACCACTTATATATTATCCATGTAATCGATAATCAAAAAGTTAATGTAAACATTCACATTTACTTGTGAAAATATCTAAATGATGTTCAATACCTGTATAAATATGGAATTAAAGTAGGGTTGTGATAACATTGTAGCACAACGAAATTTTTTTACATAAATAACCCTGACTTAGTAAAAGACTATGATAGTAATAGATAAAAATTACACAAACTTAAATTGCTATCATAAAAATTCCCAAAGTAGATTAAAGAACGATCAACGGTCATAATATGTTGATAAATTTTGACTAATAAAGATGAATTAATACAAAACAACCGCCATAATTAATTCTAGGCTAAAATTGGAAGTATTTTGAGTCTGGGATTCTCTTATGGAAAGAAAATTTGTAAAATCAATTTTCCTTACCAAAACCATAATTTCATCATTATCTTATTATATTTTAAGAATTTTCTTATGAAAAAGACATTTTCTTAAATAAATAAAAAAACTCTCTTTCAAACATTAATTCAATTCCATATAAATCTATACATATATGATCATTTTTGGGAAGACAAACACTAAGGGATGATTTTCAAAACTCTAAAAGACATATTTCACATCTTTCAAAATACAAATTTTTCAAAACCCTAAAAGACACCTGAAAACCTTCATTTTTCAATAGAGGTACTATTCAATGCCTTCTCCCTTAGGAAAAAGGGGCTCAAAATCGCTTTCAAACCAAAACACTCACATTTTTGGAATGACACACACTCACATTTTTTGGAATAACACAATTCACACACTTAAACTTTTGGAATTTCCAACGGATTATTCGATTGGAATTAAGTTTATTCCGACGGAATAAGATTAATTTCGACAGAATAATTCGTCGGAATTAAGCCTTTTTCTTATAGTGAGAAATTGTTTAAGCACAAGACGCTAAAGATAAACTGTTTGGAATGACACAATTTGTTTACGCACAAGACACCTATATTCATAGAATGACACACTTTACTTTATAAGGCAACTTATTTAAAGTTTAGGGAAAACTTTAGGAAAGTAGTAATTATGATCTATGGAAGTCGGTCTATCTTGTTAAAACTCAAAAATTTAAATGAGTTGGTACATCCATTTAAATTTATACCAACTGACGACTCTAAACTATTGGTTCACTTAAAATTAAAATTTGAAATAAGTCGAACAAAAAGTCAATTTTTTATTTTTTCAAAACATCACCTAATTCACCCCAAGTCACATCATGAATTGTTTCTTAATTATTCGGAAAAAATCCCGATATCGAGTACAATACTCTCGTTTTCTTTTTCTTTTTGATAAATTCAATCTTGAGTCAAGATTTTATTTTAAAAAGGGAGGGATTATTATGTTGGTCAAATTTTGTCCAAATGTAATTTTGTCAAATTTTACAGATCCATTGGTCACAGTGAATGATACAAAATTATTTTTAGAAAATTACATTTTCCTTAACTTTGTCGAGTATCAAGAAAATAAACTATTTATTTTGCACCCGTAAAACTTTCAAATAATTGACATAAAATACCCAAATTTGACTATTATAACCTGACGTATACATATGATCTTGTCAAAATTTGGGCATTTTTTATAAGAGTAAAATGGGGTACCACTCTCTACACAAATTATTTTTTAAATACTACGTTTTCCTTAACTTTTGGATTCCAAAACAAAAGGTAATAGACCAAGTCTCAATTATCTCTAATTATTTAATACCTTTGACTTTTGCAAATAAGACATTATTTTGAAGATAAAATCATTATAGCTATTCAATGCACACCCATAAACCATAAGAGTGTAAGTTTGCAAAATCACAATTTAATTGTAATACGCAACGGAAAATGGAAATTAAAATTTTTTGCAACTTATCCATGAATCACCTTATGCATAACTATTAATTGATGAAGATTAACAAGAGATAATACCTTTGATGATTCAACTCTTGAACCGCTACAAGATCTACTCCTCTCTTGATTTCTTCAAGCTCTTCCAATCTACAATCCTTTGTTGATTTCTTCAAACTTCTCCAATCTTTGTTCCTTGATTTAAACACTAGCTACAAAGTGTATGTAGCACTCTAGAGGTAATCCACCAAGAATGATTATACAAGAAACAATATTTGATTTCCTAGAAATCTTGGATGGCTAATCCAATTTAAGTCTTTTATTCCTAACTCTTAAGAATAATAAGAACTCTTCATTAGATGGAGGCTAGCACTTCTCTAAGTGCAATAAATGCTAGGTTAGATGAATTAGGAAAACCCTAATTCAATTAGTATACTACCAAGAATAATACTTACATAATATGTAAGTAACATTATTCTCCTAACCCACATGTTTTGCATTTAAGCAACTAACACATGTTATTAGCTTAGCCCACCTTTTGCATTTAATTTAAATGATATTTACATTTCATTTAAATTAATTCTTAATCTAATTAAGAATTAAATGATAATAATAATAATAAGATTTCTCTTATTAATTTATAATTCAATATTTCTCCAAATATATCATTATAAATATTAAGCATTTCAATTTATTCAACTAATAAATTAAATACTTAATTTATTATCATTAAGTCAATTTCTTCTAATATAATATTATTCTTTTTGCGCGGTGTGACCCTTTAGGTTCAATATTATGCCGGTAGTAGAATAAATAAATTAGAACAATTCTAATATTATTTATAATGAATTAAACTCCTTTAATTCAAACATAAATAAATAATATTTATTTTACATCATGAGGGACACCTTACGATAATGTATCATGACTATCCGAATAATATGAAATCAATGTTTAATCACATAGAACCTATTCAGTAGTAGTTACCGTACAATTCAATCCTTCTACCATACAATGTCCCGATTAAATATAAGACATGGATTTACTGACAAGTCTTATTTTATTTAATCATATGCATTTCGATTTAAGAATGCACAACTCCGATTAATGTAAATTAGAAACTCCTTTCTAATTTTCATTCAACCCTGGCCAGGGATTTTTGAGCTGTCATTTATCAAATCGCATAGGACATTCTCTCCCTTTATCAGAAGTGGTAGATCCTTTGTCGATCATTCACCTACCTCCGTGTATACTTTATTATACCCGTACATACCCTATGACATACCCTAAGGTATTAAGGAATATGACAAAGTATAACTTAACATACACAAGGTACTATGATGATCTCAAGTCCAAGGATCACTTGTACAACTATCACTTAAGAACTTCCCTATTGACAGGTGAATAAAACTCCATTAGAGTTCTTTAAGCGAGTCACGTTCAGTGAACTTATTCTCTAATAAGCACCTACATACTTGCTTTAGTGTCTTCACACAAATGATTATGAGATCAATCATTATCTTCTAAAGATCAAGCATAGTATGTACTAATCTATCCGGATCAGTAATCCCAATATTAGTGATCCAACGATTAGGAACATTTTAGTTTTGAGCTTTCTTGAATTTAGATCTCACTAGCATGATCTCATCATGATTCTAAAAGCATTGCTCGAAAACTATGGGTTCATCACATTTATTAATTCAACCAATTAACATGGATAAAATATGCCTTTTATTCTATTATTAATATTTGAATAAGATTACAAAGTAAATGCTTACTACATCAAATATAATTGGCTTGAGGGCATATTACTTTCAATCTCCCACTTGCACTAAAGCCAATCACCTTGGTATCTAATACCCATTTTATCGAAATGGCGATTGAATTGATCTTGCGATAATGCTTTAGTAAATGGATCTGCAATGTTGTTCTGGGAGTCCACTCTTTCTAAGGTAACATCTCTTCTTTCAATTATTTCTCTAATTAAATGAAATCGCCGCAACACGTGTTTGGATCTCTGATGAGACCTGGGTTCCTTAGCCTGTGCAACAGCTCCAGTGTTGTCACAATAAACCGGAACGGGTCCAATAATGCTAGGAACTACCCCGAGTTCAGAAATGAACTTCTTCATCCAAACAGCTTCCTTTGCAGCTTCACTTGCAGCTATATACTCTGCCTCTGTCACTGAGTCAGCAACTGTTTGCTGTTTGGAACTCTTCCAACTCACTGCTCCACCGTTCAAGGTAAATACATACCCTGACATGGATTTACTGTCATCTTGGTCAGTTTGAAAACTTGAGTCTGTAAAGCCCTCTAGTTTCAAATCAGACCCACCATATACTAGAAACACATCTTTAGTTTATTCTCAAGTACTTCAAGATGTTTTTCACAGCTTTCCAGTGTTCTTCTCCAGGATTAGACTGATATCTACTTGTTACACTAAGTGCATAAGCAACATCTGGTCTGGTACATATCATTCCATACATTATGGATCCTATTGCCGAGCATAAGGTATTTGATTCATGCGTTCTCTCTCTTCAGGTGTCTTTGGGGACAATTTCTTAGAGAGATTTACTCCATGACTCATCGGTATGAGTCCTCTCTTGGAGTCTTGCATGCTAAACCTCTTTAGCATCGAATCAATGTATGCACCTTGGGTCAAGCCGAGCATCCTCTTTGATCTATCTCTATAGATCTTTATCCCCAATATGTAGGATGCTTCTCCCAAGTCCTTCATGGAAAAGTGTTTAGATAACCAAATTTTAACTGATTGTAGCATCGGTATGTCATTCCCTATAAGTAATATATCATCAAACATATAATACCAGGAATGTCACAGCACTCCCACTAACTTTCTTGTACACACATGGTTCATCCTCATTTTTGATAAAATCAAACTCTTTGATTGTCTCATCAAAACGGATGTTCCAACTTCGAGAAGCTTGCTTCAATCCATAAATGGATCTTTGTAACTTACATACTTGATTTGTTCCAACCTTTGAAACAAAACCCTCTGGCTGTATCATATATACATCCTCATCTAGTTTCCCATTGAGGAAGGCCGTTTTCACGTCCATTTGCCAGATTTCGTAGTCATAGTAAGCTGCAATCGCAAGTAAAATCCGGATGGACTTGAGCATGGCTATTGGTGAGAAGGTTTCATCATAGTCAACTCCTTGTCTTTGTTTGAAACCTTTTACAACCAGTCTGGCCTTATAGGTCTCCACCTTGCCATCTGCTCCAGTCTTTTTCTTAAAAACCCATTTACACCCTATAGGCACAATGCCTTCAGGTGGAGTAACCAAAGTCCATACTTGGTTTTCATACATGGAGTCCATTTCGGATTTCATGGCTATTTGCCATTTCTCAGAGTGTTTACTACTCATAGCCTCATCGTATGTTACTGGATCATCATCAGTTATGATGCGTACCTCATCATCATCTTCTATGATAAGTGTATACCTTTTAGGTATTTTCGGCACTCTTCCAGATTTACGACTCGGTTGTGGTACATAAGTTATATCTACTTGAACATGTTCATCCACTTGATCTGTAGTGATTTGTGGTTCTTGAACTTCTTCAAGAGCTATTTTCCTCCCACTAGCCCCTTCAAGGATAAACTCCTTTTCCAAGAAGGTAGCGTGTTTGGCAACAAACACCTTTTGCTCGGTAGGATTATAGAAATAATATCCTAAACTTTCTTTAGGATACCCCACAAATTTGCACTTGTCAGATCTAGCCTCAAGTTTGTCACTTTGTAACTTCTTTACATAAGCGTTACAACCCCAAATCTTAACATGCTTAAGACTGGGTTTTCTCCCTGTCCACATCTCATATGGAGTCTTAGGAACGGATTTTGAGGGAATCTTGTTAAGTAGATATGCAGCCGTTTCTAGGGCATGACCCCAGAATGATATTGGAAGATCGGTGAAACTCATCATGGACCGCACCATGTCTAACAAGGTACGATTCCTCCTTTCAGATACACCATTTAATTGTGGCGTACCAGGAGGCGTCCATTGAGAGAGAATACCATTTTCTTTGAGATGATTAAGAAACTCATTGCTCAAGTATTCTCCTCCTCGATCTGATCGAAGAATCTTAACACTTTTGCCAGTTTGTTTCTCTACTTCACTTCTGAATTCTTTGAACTTTTCAAATGATTCGGATTTATATTTCATTAAATACACATATCCAAATCTTGAATGATCATCAGTGAATGTAATGAAATACGAATACCCTCCTCTAGCATTTGTTGTCATAGGTCCACATACATCTGTGTGTACCAACTCTAACAACCCTGCAACTCTCTCTCCATGTCCACTAAATGGAGATTTAGTCATTTTACCCATGAGACATGATTCACAAGTTGGATATGATTCAAAATCGAATGGTTCTAAAAGACCATCAATATGCAACTTGTTTAATCTTGTTTCATTGATGTGACCGAGTCTACAGTGCCAAATGAAAGTATGATTTACTTCATCTCTTTTTCTTTTACAAGTTTGTTCAATTTGAAAAATATTTTCATGTAAGTCAAGTAAGTAAAGTCCATCAATTAATCTACCAGTTCCAAACAAAACATTATTATTATAAATAGAACAACCATTGTTCTTAAATATAACATCGAATCCTTCTTTGTCCAACATAGAAATAGATATAATGTTTCTGATGAGAACAGGTACATAATAACAATTTATTAAATTGATAGATTTTCCCGTAGGCAGTGCTAAACAATAAGTCCCCACAGCTAATGCAGCAACCTTTGCTCCATTTCCCACTCGTAGAGTTACTTCTCCCTTGTTTAGCCTTCTACTTCTGCTTATTCCCTGCAATGAATTGCATATGTGAGAACCACAGCCGGTATCTAATACCCAAGTAGAATTTTGACTTACAGAAAGATTTATTTCAATCATGAATAAACCTGTATCCGTAGCTGAAGCTTCAACAAGCTTTTTCTGCTTTGCCTCTGCAAGGTAATCCTTGCAGTTTCTCTTCCAATGTCCAGGCTTATTGCAGTGGAAGCAAACTCCTTTGCTATCCGCATTTGTTTTATTCTTATTACCTTTATCAACTGTCTTTCCTTTTGCCTTTTTAGAATTTTTCTTCTTATCAGAAGCTCATTTGGGCCACTTCCTTTTCTTGGAAGCGTCACCTATCAGTAAGACTTGGTCTTTCTTGGATGGAAAGTGACTCTCTGCAGTTTTCAACATGTTAAGCAATTCAGGCAAGCTGACATCAAGCTTGTTCATGTGAAAATTCACAACAAATTGTGAGTAGGAGTCCGGGAGTGACTGCAAGATCAAATCTTGGCTCAACTCTCCATCCATTACAAAACCCAATTGTCCCAATTGTTCAATCAAATTGATCATTTTGAGGACATGTGCCTGTACTGTAGGGCCATCGGTCATTCTAGATCGGAAGAGCTCCTTAGATATCTCATATCTTGCAGACCTACTTTGTTCACCATACAACTCTTGCAGGTGAAGCAATATAGCAGGTGCATCCATTTTCTCATGTTGACGTTGTAACTCGTTACTCATGGATGCGAGCATGATGCATTGAGCTACCATAGCATCATCTTGCCACTTTTTAAAAGTAGCAATCTCTTCCTCAGAGGCAGTTTCTGCAACAGTTGCAGGAACAGGCGAATTAAGGACATAAGATAATTTTTCAGCGGTGAGAACAATTCTCAAATTCCTTAACCAATCCGTGTAGTTCGGTCCGGTTAGTTTATTAGCATCCAATATGCTCCGCAGTGATAGTGAATGGGCCATTTGTAAAAATCTGTAAATGAATTTTTATTTAAACAACATTAGCATATATTCATTTTATTAATCACCAATTTAATATAGGACTTTATTAAAAGGGTGTCTCCCACTATTTTATACAACCTATATGACCCTCCATATATAGTTCGACAAATTTTCAAAAATCTGTTTAATGAGTAAGGATCCTATTGACATAAATATGCAGCCTTGTGTGTGCACAACAAACCATATATTTATTCAAAGGGTAGACAACTCTTGTCAATTACATCAACTATGTAACTCCTTGTATTTTGCCTCTTAGATTATAATAGTCAAGTGTGTGCACATCCGAACTAAAATAATCCAAGTTAAGTTTCACCTAGCATTTCCATATAAGCGAATAGAAAAATATAGTCCTTGTGTGTGTGCACAGGAACAAAAACTAGTATTGTTCAATTCCTTATAAAACATTTTTAATGTAATAAAGCCACATCTTAAAAATTTAAATATGAGGTCTTGTGTGTGCACAACAAACTAATATTAAATAATTAATACTCTATTGCTTTATCATGCTAGAAGGCTACGTTTGATATTTTTGAAATACCTTTAAACGTATTTCAACATAATTATTTTGTAATGAGGGTTTTGTTATTAATGGTCTCATCTTGTTTAGAGAGCGCGCATGCAAGTATATATATATAAAATACCGCGTCATATTAAACATTCATCAACATGAATAATAATAGATTTAATATATATATTATAAGCATGCATTCATAGAATACTTATATTCTATATGGGGATGATTATGGACTTAATCTAATGATTCACTCGAGCCAACCGAGTAAATCAATAGGTCAAAACCTAGGGTGCAAGAATAAATTTTGAATATAACTATTACATTCAACCCAGGCTTCATTACAAATGGGTCTTCAATGCTCTTGCTCTTCGGTTCCAATTTCTCTAGTAACTCTATTAAATCCTATTACATTCATTTTAACAAAATAGAAACCTTGATCAACAGTCAAGGGGAAGTACATAGGAGAGAGATAGAAATTACATTTAGAAATTTAGATAGGCGAGGTACGCAGACCCCATTATGAATAAAACCATTCATTCAAGCATCCATTCAAATTAAATCCAATCACATTGGTCAATAGTCCTTAATCATCCCCTATATATATATATCTACATATATAAATTACATTCATCTCATGAATAATAAACCATTCAATATATATTGATATCATTTAATGGGCAATTGACTAGTAGAAATCCAAAATCCAATTAAAATAAACTCCTTTATTTTAATCCATTCCAAATTAATATAAACTCCTTTATAAAATTTAGAATCTTTGTTCAAAATTGAAATCCAATATTAATTAAAATAAACTCCTTTATTTTAAACCAATTTCAAGTCTAAAATAAACATCTTTATTTTTCAACATTGAAATTTTAAAATTGGAAAATCATTTTTTTTTTTTTTGTGAACAGTGCCCGGGCTGCCCGGTGAACAGTTCCGCTGCCCGCTGCCCGGTGAACAAGTCCCGCTGCCCGGTGAACAGTGCCGTTAAACAGTTTCCGGCATGAACAGTGTCCGGCGTGAACAGTTCCGGCGGTGAACAGTTCCCGGCGATGAACAGTGTCCGTTTTTTTTTTTTTTTTTTTTTTTGCTTTTGATGTTTTTCCAAAAAACATAATTTCATACTAACAATTATACCCAAAAAATTGTTCTAAACACATATCAACATATATATGATTGATACAATTAATAGTACGCATAAGGATGGCTCTGATACCACTGAAAGTTTGCAAAATTACAATCTAATTGTAATACGCAACGGAAAATGGAAATTAAAATTTTTGCAACTTATCCATGAATCACCTTATGATAACTATTAATTGATGAAGATTAACAAGAGATAATACCTTTGATGATTCAACTCTTGAACCGCTACAAGATCTACTCCTCTCTTGATTTCTTCAAGATCTTCCAATCTACAACCCTTTGTTGATTTCTTCAAGCTCCTCCAATCTTTGTTCCTTGAATTAAACACTAGCTACAAAGTGTATGTAGCACTCTAGAGATAATTCCACCAAGAATGATTATACAAGAAACAATATTTGATTTCCTAGAAATCTTGGATGGCTAATCCAATTTAAGTCTTTTATTCCTAACTCTTAAGAATAATAAGAACTCCTTCATTAGATGGAGGGCTTAGCACTTCTCTAAGTGCAATAAATGCTAGGTTAGATGAATTAGGAAAACCCTAATTCAATTAGTATACTACCAAGAATAATACTTACATAATATGTAAGTAACATTATTCTCCTAACCCACATGTTTTTGCATTTAAGCAACTAACACATGTTATTAGCTTAGCCCACCTTTTGCATTTAATTTAAATGATATTTACATTTCATTTAAATTAATTTCTTAATCTAATTAAGAATTAAATGATAATAATAATAATAAGATTTCTCTTATGTAATTTATAATTCAATATTTCTCCAAATATATCATTATAAATATTAAGCATTTCAATTTATTCAACTAATAAATTAAATACTTAATTTATTATCATTAAGTCAATTTCTTCTAATATAATATTATTCTTTTTGCGGTGTGACCCTTTAGGTTCAATATTATGCCGGTAGTAGAATAAATAAATTAGAACAATTCTAATATTATTTATAATGAATTAAACTCCTTTAATTCAAACATAAATAAATAATATTTATTTTACATCATGAGGGACACCTTACGATAATGTATCATGACTATCCGAATAAATATGAAATCAATGTTTAAATCACATAGAACCTATTCAGTAGTAGTATTACCGTACAATTCAATCCTTCTACCATACAATGTCCCGATTAAATATAAGACATGGATTTACTGACAAGTCTTATTTTATTTAATCATATGCATTTCGATTTAAGAATGCACAACTCCGATTAATGTAAATTAGAAACTCCTTTCTAATTTTCATTCAACCCTGGCCAGGGATTTTTGAGCTGTCATTTATCAAATCGCATAGGACATTCTCTCCCTTTTATCAGAAGTGGTAGATCCTTTGTCGATCATTCACCTACCTCCGTGTATACTTTATTATACCCGTACATACCCTATGACATACCCTAAGGTATTAAGGAATATGACAAAGTATAACTTAACATACACAAGGTAATATGATGATCTCAAGTCCAAGGATCACTTGTACAACTATCACTTAAGAACTTCCCTATTGACAGGTGAATAAAACTCCATTAGGGTTCTTTAAGCGAGTCACGTTCAGTGAACTTATTCTCTAATAAGCACCTACATACTTGCTTTAGTGTCTTCACACAAATGATTATGAGATCAATCATTATCTTCTAAAGATCAAGCATAGTATGTACTAATCTATCCGGATCAGTAATCCCAATATTAGTGATCCAACGATTAGGAACATTTTAGTTTTGAGCTTTCTTGAATTTAGATCTCACTAGCATGATCTCATCATGATTCTAAAAGCATTGCTCGAAAACTATGGGTTCATCACATTTATTAATTCAACCAATTAACATGGATAAAATATGCCTTTTATTCTATTATTAATATTTGAATAAGATTACAAAGTAAATGCTTATTACATCAAATATAATTGGCTTGAGGGCATATTACTTTCAAAGAGTACATGTTGGACACTTGCAATGTGAAAGCAAATTGAAAATCATGGAATAGTTGAACCAGTGGAGGAATGAGGGGGACAATGAGCCCTACAAACCGATTTCTTTGCATAACAAGGTCCCTTCTTAAGATCAAAACAACACCAACAAAGTTTCTTATGCTTGCACATAAAAGGATAACAAAAGGTAAGATCAACTTTCTTAGTATTCATAGTTCTTAGGTTTGTAATCATAGTTTTGTCACCATCCTGCATAATCTCAGTTTCCCTGTTGATTGCACCTATTTTAAAAAAAATAGAAAAAAATAAAATGTCAGAAGCTTGTAATAAAATGGGAGACTAGATCTAGCAAATTATTTATAAAAGTTAAAACTTATCAAGAACAAGAAAATAATACAAAATAAATTAATGTTAGATTTATGAAACGGACCCAAGTCTAGCATATAGAGATATCAGACTGTCTAACTCAAAATAAATTGACAATAAGAAGAGTTGACCGTATTCATTATATAATACATATATTTTTTTAAGTTATTTGATGTGAGACAAGATATATACTCTAACAATTAAATATTGATGAATGAAACATACACATGTCAAGTTGGGAATCATATTGCCATCATTTTTCGAATTTTGATTAACTATATACAAGTGCATATGATTATACGCAAGAATTGTATGTTAAGTATTTATCATTTAGATAATAGATTTAAGTCCTACCTATATCAACAAAATGAACATCTATCATCTGTAGTGGGGAGGTAAGGACCATAAGCGCGTTTGCAAATATATTTAGATATATTCATGCAATAGTAGTGGGGAGGTAAGGATCGTATACTTACATTCATTTGTAGCAAACTGTGAAAGGAGAATTACATAGAAGAAAAGTACCAAAGCTTGAAACCTGAAAGTAGCCATAACACTGTTAAAATTGTTCTAGTTCCCATTATATGAATTTTTATAGGAGGAAAATATAAAGCCTAATAAATTAGCGAAAAAAAAAAGAAAATATAAAGCCTAATAAAATTATGACAATCAAAAAGTCAACTATCTTTTGATTGCTCTTACACTACCAGATAACGGTTGTTTAGTGAAGGATTTAAGGGCCCCTTAATTAAACCTACTCAACTACTCCCTCCGTCTAGGTAAGATAAGCAAAATACAATTTATATACATATTAAAAAAAATAATAATAGAAAAAAAAAAGACTAAAAAAGTATCAATTTTATGTTTAATATCCTTACAAAATTATATAAAGTGATGAATACTTTTATTTTTTTATATTAATGGACCATACATAATGACTTAGTTACTTTTTATGCACTTTATGTACTTTATCTCATTCTTTTGAAGACAAAAAAATTTAGAAAATGATACATATTGCAATTTTACATATCAATTTTTTTATTGTGAGTTACATGAATAAATCTAATTTGTAATACTTTTATGATGTATTGGATACAGTGAGTCAATTTTATAATCTTATCTAATCTCACGTATTAAAATACATCGCATTTGTAATTCGGAATAAATCTTTCGCAATATATAATATGACTCAAAAAATTTATACTTTTAATCATTCTTTTAAAGTGAGAATGAGTATTTAAGTTTCTTTCTAGTCCTACTCAAATAATGCAATAAGTTAATGAATCCAACTCAACAAATCAACTAATGCAATAATAGGTTAATGTATTCACTCTCTGGTCAAAAGACCATCTTAAATACATTTTCTTAGATAAGAAGAAAGTAACTTTCCTTGATGATAGATCTGATCCAAATATAGCACACAATCTTAGGGAAGTTAAAGAACGAAAAATAAATAACACATGACATGTCCAGGTTCACCAAGTTATGACTAGTTTTGTTTGTCTGATAAATTTATATACGTGTTTATCACATTTTACAATGATCCACATACTAAATAATTTTTATATATTAATTAAAAAACTTTACCTGCTATAATATAGGCTCAAATTCATGAGACCCAAAACATTAATCGGACTCAAGATCGGGCTGCTAATAAATCATCAAACTCAAATATATATGACACTTGGCTCGCAGGGGCGCCCGCTACAAGCTCTGTCCACTCATTGACAAGCAGAGTAGCCGCTAGCTGATCACCGAAGAGCAAGACTCGATTACTTGTCGTAACAGTCATTAATCAAACTCACTAAAATATGAATCAATCCCACTACTTAAATATAAAAAAAATACCCTATTTAATTCATTATAGGATTAATATTAATTTTTAAAGACTTTAAAAAGCCTCTTAAACCTCTAAAACTATCTATATTTCTTCCTAGTCCAAATCAACAATCAATTAATGCAATAATTAAAGTATTCACTCTCTAGTCAAAGGCTTCCTCTTAAACACATTTTCCTAGACAAGAAGAAAGTAGATTTCCTTTGTATAGAAATAGAATACAAAATTATACTTTGAGTTTATCATTTTATAGAGATATGGATTTGATTTTATAATTTCATATAGTAAATCGTTAACTCATGGTACAATTATCAGTGAAAAATCGTATCTTTTATTATGAGTGCAAAATTGACCATAAAAATATACTTTTGCATTACTAAATTAATGTATCACAAGGTAGCGATATGCTATATTATAAAATTATGTACCATATTTTCACCAAATAATAAAACTCATAGTATAGTTTTACATTTTAGTCTAAAAAACACTCCATTTGTTCTATTATATAAAATGAAGTCAATTTAAGATATTTTCAAATTCAAAGTTGATATTAATTAATTTAGATTTAGGCAATATAATTATAAAACTGTAAACTATCAAACTAATTTAATTACAAGTTTTATTATTTTTAAAAGTTTAATAAAACATTTCATTTTTAATTTTAAAGAAAATCTCAAGTTGACTTCAAAAATTGAAATTTATCTCATATTTTAAAAGTTTAATAAACCATCTCATTTTTAAAAGAAAATCTCAAGTTGGTTTTGAAAATTTAAATTTATCTAATATTTTAGAACAGAAAATACTTTTTGAGGTTTGGGGCCATTTGAATTGTTCATAGTTTGAGGGATGACAATTTGTTCCGTCTCATCGACGCCCCACCCTGCTCTGAATGGGACAACAATTTTGACTCTGATTTAGGAATGAGGTCGTAGATGGGAAATCACATAATACTTATATGTGGAGATGAGGAGGGGATGGTACTTGCTTCCCCCATTCCAATTTCTGCACCATACCCTCCCGAATAGTTATATATTAATTAAATTAATATTTTTATTTTTATTTATTTATATTATTAAAATATATGCCCTTTGTGTGTGTCTCTGTGTGTGTGTTTGTGTGTATAGCATATACTCCCTCCGTCTCAAATTAATTGCTCAATTTTGACTTTTTAAGTCAAATTGACTATTTTTAGAATTAATAATTAAGCATATATAAATATATTTCTAAAATTATAAAAATTGAGGTTAGTAATAAATTGTATATACTTTCTTTTGGTTATAATCTCTTAACCTATATTTTAGCATAAATAATAAAAAGATTAGTTTTAAAAACGGTTAATTTGACTTTAAAAAGTCAAAACTGAGCAATTAATTTGGGACGGAGGGAGTAATTCAATATATTATTATTATTTTTTTAATTTTATCATGCATTCATTAACATATGATTCATTTTTATGTATGTATTAGTGTAAATACAACTAACATTGGACTTTCTAAATAAAATATACTCACAAAGTATAATTCCCTACAGTGATTTAAATTCTCTGTGAGGGCTTCAATTCCCCATGAGATGGGGATGGTTATTAAACTTTATTCCGTATAAAAAATAGAATTGGTATAAAAAATATTTGTGAGATTGAAGATGTGGGTGAGATGGGTAATCTCCGCCCAACCCCATTCCTAGTCATAGTTTTAAGAATTGGATTTGGCAATTTGGTATATTTTGTAAGCCAGTGTGTTTGCTTAGCTCATTTGTAATTTTAAAATGAATGAAAATTCAAATTTATTGCCTATTAATTATTATAATTGTGTAAGATATTTATTAACATTTATGTATTTTATAATCTTTTAATTTGTTGAAAAGATATTATGAAATTTAATGATATAAATGCCACTCTTGTTTTTCCTTTTGAAGAACATATGAGTGTATCTAATTATGACTCTCTTTTCATTTTCAGGATTAATCATATTTTTATAGAATATCCAGTAACAAATTTTCATAATTATTTAAAACAAAGGAATGTATTGAATCAATAAATTGGAGAGGAGAAAAATCCTGAATAATTTTATTGAAATCATAAAAATTGAAAATCATGAAATATATAATTTTTTTTTCTTTTTCTTTTTTTTAATTAAATAGTTTAATAGACTGAAATATATTAAAACTGTAATATGTTATAAAAGAAATCATGAAATAGTTGGCCTAGTAGGATTGGGTGAGGGACAAGAAGCCCGGCAATCTGATTTACTTCCATAACAAGGTCGATTCTTGAAGTCAAAACAACACCAACAAAGTTTCCAATGCTGGCAAATCAAAGGAAAACAGAAGCTAAGATTAACTTTTTCATCCACTGTCCCATTATAAGCTCTTAGCTCTGTACTCAAAGTATTGTTACCATCCTGCATAATCTTTCTTCCCTTATCAATAGCACCTATTTTAAAATACAAATTACAAAAAGTAAAGATAAGCAAGCATGTGTAAACTGAATCACACAACTAACTGTCACAGCACCCCACTAAGAAACCCCCCCATCCCCAATACACCGACCCCTCTCACATCAGCCGTACGACCCACACCTATTCTCAGCATAATACTTAAACCCTACCCACTGTCCCCCCTTGACACCATGAAGGAATTAGCTCATCTTTTATATAGCGTCTGCCCCCCCCACGTAATATACTTAAGGTTATGTGGAGACAAATATATCGTAGAATACTATGTAATATACCTCCATAATAAGATACACCAGTGTATATGCATCCCTCAATCCTACCTCACTCTCTATAAAACACTTAAATACAACCCACATACGATACTGGCATACCATCATACACCCTGATGAGCCAGCGCTCTCAAAGCCATACCTCCACGCCCCCCCCCAAATAAACAATTTATCCACCGTACACATATTATAACAAAACAAAATAAATAACCAAAACTAAAATATCATACATACAACAATCCTACACAACCCCACCATCCTCAACCAACCTATTTTCAGATCCTCCCAGCGCCCCCTCTCCCCTCCCACACTATCCCCAAACTCAAACCCCCAACCATCTAAACACCACAAAACACTCAAACTAGCTATCTATAATGAGTTTCTGCACCCACCAACATATGACAATAATATCTACACTACATAGGTCCTCTCCCCATTCCAACTCCTTACCCTACGATAATATATCCACTCATATTCCCTTCTCCTCCCCACTCCCCACCCCCTCCGTTAATGCCCCCCCATTCAAATACTCAACACCCCACAAAAAACACACCCCCTAATAATAATCAATCTATCTTCACACCCCAACATTAAACCCACAACCCCCCCCCCCCCCCCCCCCTATAAAAACCCACAATAACAACCCTAACCATGATTCATCCAAACGCCAGACCGTACAATCCTAATCATTCACACCTTACTCACATCCAAACACCAACATATAAATCCTCCCCCCCAAAAAACACACAACACACACACAACAACACCACCCAACCAAAAACCCACACACTAATCCTCAAAATAACACATATAATATAATACCCATCCCCCACAACATACATAAACTCAAACCTCACCTCCCACACACTTCAACCCACCCCTCCCAACCCTCCCCACCCCACACCCCTTCCCCCCCTCAACCCATCCAACCCCCCCCAAACCCACAAAAAAGTAATACCAATCTCAACCAAACTTTTTTTTTTTTTGTCACCCCCCCCCCCAATACTACACTCCCCCCCCCCAAAAAAACACCATCACCCCCACCCCCCCACCAACAGAATACACTCCAACCCCACTCCCCCCACTCTAAAATCTTACATTTACCCCCCCCCCATCTCACCCACCCCCAAACTACCCACCCCCAATAACTCCCACACCACCAACGAACCCCCCCCCCCCCACCCCAATGAAATTACCTCAACCATGTAGGCCCAACAATCAAAAAAACACCATCCCCCCACACCAACAAATACACTCCCAACCAAACTTCACCACCCCACCACCACAAATACCCACCCCCTAATCCCACACCCCAACAAACCCCAAAAATACACCCAACCATATCGCACATTCCACAGAGTACCCTATGACCACCTACCAAAAAACCCACCACAAATACCGTCTCCCCTAACTGTTATCCGCCAATACTCAAAATATACATGCACCTTAACATAATACCCACACTTAATATCTACATCCAACTATAAACCAAAAAACCACCCATCAAACAACCAAACCAAAAACCAATAAAAAACCCCACTTATACAATACCGTTCCTCCCTCAACATCCCTTCATTGTACCCCACCAAATATACCCCCCTCTCCCCACCTCTTTCACCATTTCCATATTCATCCCCTAACAACAACTAACTAAAACAATCATAATCCCTCCAATTTTCCCCCCAAATAATTATAATAAAATCCCAACCCCATCCACCTCCCCCCCATTAACATTCATACCCACCTCAATCCTTTATCAATACACCCCCCACTCCCCACCACTTCCCCCCCCACAAACCCATCAAAAAACACCCCCACAACCCCTAATCCACACAAACCTATATACAACCCACAAACCAACCCCCCCCTCCCCAATCCCCCCCCAACACACAAACCATCAAAAACCCCCCCAAAACATCATACCCCACCCAACAACTCAAAAAAACCCCAACCCCAAACCCCCCCCAAACAATCAAACACCTACCACCCTAATAAAACCACCAACATCACCATATAAACATTAATCAACCACCTAACCCATCAACCACACCATCACCCATCCCCTCTCTACACCAACTCACCCCAACACATAAAACCAAACCCCCTTCCCCACCCTCTATTAAAACACACCCACACCCAAACCTCCACACCCAAAACCACCACCCCCATCCCCTCAACAACCAACCACCAATTACACCACCCCCTATACCACCCCCAAACACCCACCCTACCACTCCCCCAAACCCATCACATTATCCTAAACCACCATATTCAATTAACCTATATCAATCACCCACACTTGTCATCCCCCCTCACCCACACCTAGCCACACCCACCAAAACCCCACCATTCACTTCATTTTTATTTCGGCTCAAACCCATCACCCCCACCTCACATCACATCATTCCACAAAACTAATATTATCTCCCCCTACTAATTTAAATAACATGCAACCCCCACACCCCCATCCTCCCATCTCCAGTTCCAATCCTCCCCCCCCTCTCCAAACCCACATACTTTCCAACACCCAAATATCTAAAATAACAAACTCACTACCCCCATACTACCACTAAATCTCCCACCACCCATCAAAAACCCTACCACCCCCTACCCACAATAACCATCCATCATCACCCCCCAACCCCCCACACCACCACAACAACACCAACCCAAACCCACACCCACCGAACCCCCCAAACCAGCCCCCCTAATACTTCCAAAAACCTACCCCCAACCCCTAAAACCACCCCCCCACACAAACAACACCCAAACAAACCCATCCACTTAACCTCTCACACACCCCCCCCCCCCTCCCTACACACCCCCCCAAACAAACCCACCCAAAAACACCAAAACTCCCACCCACACACACAATCCCCCCAACCCCAACCCAAACCATCCCCACCAAAACTAACCAACCACCCCAAACCCCCCCCAAAACCCCAACACCATCCAATCAACCCCCCCCCTAAAACACCAAACATATACCCCTTTCTCCCCCACACCCAAACACCCACCCATCCACCACCTCCCTAAACCCACCCCCCCCCCCCCCTCCCACCCCCCCCCTTTCCACCCAAAACCACCAAACCCACACACCCCCAAACACACCCCACATACCATACCAACCAATACTAACCCACAACGTTCTGTTTCATACCCCATTCCAAAAACCCCTCCCTCCTATCACACCTAATCACCAACCCAAACCTACAACATATCAAACCCCACTCCCCAACACCCACAACCAGCCTACCAACCCCCAACACCAAACCCCAACAACACCTACTCACCCCCCCCCCCAATACCACCCCACCCCCCCCCAAATCCCCCCCAACCCCAACCCCCCCCACACCCCCTACCCAAAAAAAACCACCACACTCTCAACAACCCCAACACCCAAAACCCCCCCCCCCCCCCCCCCCCACAAAAAAACCCCCACAACAACAACACACCCAAACCCCAACCACCCCCCCCCCACCCCCACCCAAAAAACCCCACCCCCACCACCCCCCAACCCAACCCAACCAAACACACCCAAAACACCCCACAACCCCCCCCAACCAACACCCAAACAACCCACCCCCACCCACCACCAACCCCCCCCACATAACCCACCCCCCCCCAACCCAAAACAAAAACCACATCCCCCCAAACCCACACCCCCCCAAACACCCACCCCCACAATCACACCCCCAACCCAAAACCCCCCCCCCCCACCAAAAACCAACCACAACAACCCAAACTCAATCCCCACCCCCACACAAACACACCAACACCCACACCCCCAAAAAAAAAAATCCACAAAACAAAAACAAAACATCCCCACCCCACACAAACACACCAACCCAATACAACACCCACCCCCACCACCCCCACAACCCAACCCCAAACAAAACAACCCCCCCCCAAAAACAACCCCCCCCACCCCCCCCCCACCCCCACCACACCCACCAACCCAAACACCCCAAAAACAAAAAACCCCCCCCCCCCACCCAACCCCCCAACACACACCACCCCACCCCCCCCACCCCCCACACCACCACAAACAAACAACACCACCAACACCCCAAAACACCCCCCCCCCACAAAAAACCCAAACAAACCCACACACCCCCAAACACCAACCACACCCCAAACACAACCCCCCCCACCCCCACCCCACCCCCACCACGCCCCCCCCACCCCCAACCCCACACCCACAACCCCCCCCCCCCCACCCCCCCCCCCCCCCCACACCCACAAACACCCAACACCACCAACCCCCCCCCCTCCCCACAACAACCCCACCCCCACCAACCCCCCCCACACAAACGCCACACCCCCCCCCCCCCCACCAACCCCCCCCACACCCACCCACACCACCCCACCCCCCACAAACAAACCCCCACCCCCCCCACCCCCCCCCCCCCCCCCCCCCCCACCCCACACCCCCCCCCCCCCACCACCCCACACCCAACCCCCCCCCCCCCCCCACACACCCCCACCCACCCCCCCCCCCCCCACCCCCCCACCCCCCCCCCCCCCCACACCAAACCCACACCCACCACCAAAAAAACCAACCCCACCCCCCCCCACCACCAAACCCCCCCCCCCACACCCCCACCCCCCACCCCCACCACCCCCCCCACCACAACCCCACCCCCACCCACCCCCCCCCCACCACCCCCCCCCCCCCCCCACCACCCCACCAACCCCCCCCCAACCCCCACAACACCCAAACACCCACCCCCCACCCCCCCCCCCCCCCCCCCCCAAAACCCCCCACCCCCCAACAAAACCCCCCCAACCCCCACCCCCCCCCAAACCACACAAACCAACACCCACCACACCACCCCCACCCCCCCACCAACCCCCAGCCCAACACCCCCCCCCCCCCCACAAACCACCAAAAACAAAACCCACCCCCACCACCCCACCCCCCCACCACCCCCCACCCCCCACCCCCCCACAACCCCCACAAACCAACCCCCCCCCCCCCCACCACCCCCCCAAAAACACCCCCCACCCCCCCCCCCACCCCCCCCCCCAACGCCCCCCCCCCCACCCCCCAAACCCCAACCACCCCCCCCCCACCCCAACCACCCCCCCAACCCCCCCCCGCCCCCCCCCCAACACCCACCCAACCCCCCCCCACACCCCCCCACCAACACCCCCCCCCCCCCCCCCACCACCCACCCCCCCCCCCCACCCCCCCCCCCGCCACACCCCCCCCCCCCCCCCACACCCCCCCACCCACCAAAACACCCCCCCACACCCCCAAAAAACCCCCCCCCCCCCCCCCAAACCCACCCCCCAAACCCACAAACAACCACCAACCAACAAACCACACAAACACCACACAACCCCAAACCCCACAAACCCCCACCCCACACCCCACCCCCCCCACACCCCCACACCCAAAACCACCCACCCCCCAAAACCCACCCCCCCACCAAAACCCACCCCCCCCCCACCCCAACAACCAACAAACACCACCCAAAACCAACAAACCCCCAAAAAACACAAACCCCCCCCCCCCCACCCCCCCCCCCCCAACCCCCCAACCAAAAACAAAACACACACCCCCCCCCCCCCCCCCCACCCCCCCCAACCGCCCCCCACCCCCCCACAAACCACCCCCCCCAAAACAACCCTCCCCCCACCCCAAAACCCCCACCTCCCCCACCCACCCCCCCCCCAACAACCCCCACACCAACCCACACACCCCCAACCCCCCCCCCCCCCCCCCCCACACACCCCCCCCCCCCCACCCACACAAACCCCACAAACCACCCCCCCAAACACAACCCACCACCCACAAACACACCACCAACCACCCCCCCAACAAACCCCCAACCCCCCCCCCCCCCACACCCCCCCCCAACACCCCCACACCCCCCCCCAAAACCCCCACCCCCACCCCCAAACAACCAACCACCCCCCACCCCCCCCCACCCCCCCCCAACCCCACCCCCCCCCCACCAACCAACACCCCCCCCCCCCCACCCACCCCCACAACAACCCACCCCCCCCCACAAAACCCCACAACACCCCCCCACAAAACCCCCCCAACACCACCCCACCCACACCCCACCCCCCCCCCCCCAAAAACCCCCCCCCAACCCCAAACACCCCACCCAACCACACACACCACCCCCCCCCCCCCCCCCCCCACCAAACCCACCCCCACCCCCCCAACCCCCCCCCACACCCACCACCCCCCCCCCCCACACCCCCCCCCCCCCCCCCCCCCCCACCCCCCCCCAACCCACCCCCCACCCCCCAACACCACCCCACCCCCCCACCCACCACCCCCACCCACCACCACAACCCCCCCACCACCCACCAACAAACACCCACACCCCACCCCCACACCCACCCCCCACCCCCCCCCCCCCCCCCACCCCAACACAAAAAACCCCCACAACCCACCAACCACAAACCCCCCACCCCCCCACAACCCACCACCCCCCCCAAACCCCCCAACAAACCCAACCCCCCCACAACCCCCCACCACAACCCAAACCCAACCCCCCCCAACACCCACAAACAACACCCCCACCCCCCCCCACCCCCAACACCACACACCCCCCCACCCACCCACACCCCAACCCCCCCCCAACCCACCCCCCCCCCCCCCCCCCAGCCGCCCCCCCCAACCCCCACCCCCCCCCCCCCCACCAACCCCCACCCCCCCCAACCACCACACCCCCCAACAACACCCCACCCCCCACAACCACCCCCCCCCCACAACCAAACCCACCCCCCCCCCAACCACCCCCCCCCCCCCCCAAACCCCCCCCCCCACCCCCCACCCCCCCCCCCCCCCCCCCCCACCCCCCCCACCCCCCCCCCCCCACCCCCCCCACCCCCCCCCCACCCCCCCACCCCCACCCACCCACCCCCCCCCCCCCCACCCCCCCCCCCCCCCACCCACACCACCCCCCCCAACCCCCCCCCCCCCCCCCACCCCCACACCCCCCAACCACCCCAACCCCCCCCACCCACACACCCCCCCAACCCACCCCACAACACCACCAAACCCCCCCCCCCCACACCACCCCCCCCACCACCCCCCCCCCAACCCCCCCCCCCCAACCCACCCCCCACCAAACCCCAACACCCCCACCCCCCCCCCCCCCCCCCCAACCCCCCACCACACCCCCACACCCCCACACCCACCCCCAAACCCCCCCCCACAAACCCCCCCCACCACCACACCCCAACCCCCAACCCACCCCCCACCCCCCCCCCACCCCCCCACCCCCCCCCCACCCCACACCCCCCCCCCCACCCCAAAAACCCCCCCCCCAACCCCCCCCCCACCCCCCCCCTACCCCCCAACACCCACCCACCCCACCCACCAACCCCCCCCCAACACCCCCCCCCCCCCCCACACCCCCCCCACCCCCACCCCCCACACCCCCCCCCCCCCCAAACCACCCCACCCCCACGCCACCCCACTCCAACCCACACCAAACACCCCCCCCCACACCCCCACAACCCCCCCCCACCCACCCCCAAACCCAAACCAACCCAACACCCCCCCCAACCAACCCCCCACCCCCCACCCCCCCCCCCCCCCCCCCCCCCCCAAACCCCCCCCCCACCCCCCCCCCCCCCCCACCCCAACCCCACCCCCCCCAACCCCCCCCCCCCCCCCCACCACCCCACCCCCCCCCCCACCCACCCACCCCCCCCCCCCCCCCCCCCCCCCCCCCCCACACCACCCCCCCCCCACCCCCCCCCCCACCCCACCCCCCCCACCCCCAACCCCCCCCCAACCACCCCACAAACACCCCCACAACCCACCCCCCACCCAACCACCCCAACCCCCCCACAACCACACCCCCCCCCACAACCCCCCACACCCCCCCACCCCCACCCCCCCCAACCCACACACACCCCCCCCCCCCCCCCCCCCCCCACCCCCCCCACACCAACCCCCAAACCCCCCACCAAACCCCCACCCCCACCCCCAACCCCCCCCCCCCCCCCCCCCCCCCACCCCCACCCCCCCCCCAATAACACCCCCCACCCAACCCCCCACCCCCACCACCCCCCCCGCCCACCCGCCCCCCCCACCCCCCCCCCCCAACCCAAAACCCCAACCCCCCACCCCCAACCAAAACCCCAACACCCCACCCACCCACCCACCAACCCCACCAACACCCCACCAAACAAACCCCCAACAACCCCCACCCCCCACACCAAAACCACACACAACCCCCACCCCAAACCCACCCCCACCCCCCAACCCCACACCCCCCCCCACCCACACCCCACAACCCACCCACCAACCCCACCCCCCCCACCCCAACCCACCAACACCACAAAACCACAACCCACACCCCCCCCCAACAAACCAAAACCCCCCCCCCCCACCCCACCCACCCCCCCCCACCCAACCCCCAAAACCAACCACCCCCACCCCCCCCACACCCCCACCCACCCCCACCCCACCAAAACACCCAACCCCAACCCCCACCCAACCAACACCCCCAACACAACACCCCAACCCCCCCCCACCCAAACCCCCACAACCCCAACACCCCCCCCCCCCACCCACAAACCCCCACCCCACACACCCCCCCCCCCCACAAAAAAACCCCCAACACCCCACCCCCCCACCCCCCCACCCACCCCCCCCCCCCCCCCCACCCCACACCCCACCACCCCCACCCACCCCCACCCCCACCCCCCCCCAACACCCCCCACCCAAACCCCCCCCACCAACCACCCCCCACACCCCCCCCCCCACCCCCACCCCCCCCCCCCCCCACACCCCAACACCCACACACCCCCCCCCCCACCACACCCCCCCCCACCCTCCCCCCCCCCCAACCACCCCCACCCCCCATATCATACCCCTCCCCCCACCCCCACCACCAACCAAACAACCCACCCCTCCCCCCCCCCCTTCTCATCTCCTCCCAACATCATCCCCCCCAATCCTCACCCTCAAAATCCACCCTACCCCCTCCTCCAAC